>CM047882.1:22948409-23118285 GCA_026212405.1 Petrea volubilis | reverse complement strand
TCATGAAACTCTTCACATATATGTATAAGGTTGTAAAATAACATTTATTTGGAAAATACCGGATTTCAGCTTACGAGAGCTAGAATTTGCAGACTGCAACGCAAAACACTTTTAGCGCGCAACCGCTGAAATTTCCAGTTCCGTAACCCAAACCTCCAGCTTTTCAAAAACCTGTTTCTACAGCTTATTCTACACAGAATTTAAAGTATATAAACCAGGTTTTTGTTGGAAATTTTCGGATTTTCCAGCTGTGCAAAATCGAACCTTTCAGCTTCGAAAACCAAAGTTTCTGTATGAACATGATTTCAGCATGTGTACACCTCAAAATTTCCAGCTTTGAACCTTAAAATTTAACTACTAGCACATAAATAAGACTATAGAAGGCATAAAATATGATAACATAGAACTCAAGCATCACTTAAGCATAGGTTCAACAAATTTCAGCATGTGTATTCAAAGATTGTAACCTAACATGCATCATAAACACATATAAACTAACACATGTTTGTATCCCCTTGGACCAAGATGGAAACAAACTTGTGGTCACCTCCTAGGCTAATTGGGAAGATAAAATACTAAGAGTTTGATAAATTCTAACCCTAACTCATGCCATAGGCCAATTTCTACCCTTGATATGTCTTCTTCCTCGTCTTGTAGGGTTTGAAGTAGGGAGAGTGTTTGAAGGGGTGAGAGGGTTTCAAGACTTGAAGATATGAGGAAAATTGAATGAAAACAAGAGGAATGAGTGTGTGTGTGTGTGTGGTCGGATTTTAGGTTTTGTGTGTGGTTTTGTATTTTTTCCAAGTAATTTTACATATATACTAATAACAAGACATAGCATTAAAATAGCATTAAGTCCTTGTCTATTATTATCCTAATTGGCCATATTTGGGTCTAAGTAGCTTAAGTGTTGCTCTACTTAACATGACCAAGCATGTGTTCTTGTATCTTGAAGTATTGGCCAGTGTATAATACATTGTATCTAGCAACTTGGAGGGCAAGACTTAATACAAGCCAAGTATTTACTCTTTTATAATTTATCTCCCAAAACCCCTCCAAAAATTCGTCCCCCTCCCTTAAAATATCTGAAAAAATAATTTATTTCTTGTATATTATATAAAATTATTCATATTAGAAAGAAAATAATATCTAGGGGTAGAAAATACAATTTACCTATACTTAGGGGTTTTTAAGGCATAAAATCCGAAAATTCATAAAAATTTAGAAAAATTCCAAAATCATGAAATTTAAACTTTATAACCTGAAATTATATGTATTTCCCCAGAATTAAAATGTTTAGTTATATTTTCGAAAATTTCAATTTATGACATAAAATTTCGAAAATTGTGTTTGAATGTCAAATGCCTCTAAATTTGAAAATTATGGAATGTATTCAAAATTGTATCTTCTCCATGCATAAAAATCTAGAATACTTATTTATATTATTTTGAAAACTCATAAGTATTTAATAGAATTTTCCAAGATGGTAATCGAAATTTGAATTAGCACTTTAGCTTTCAATGAATCCTAAAAATCAGGCTAAAATGTGAAACAAAAAGTAAAAATGACTTTTAAGACCATAAGATTTATATCAATTATTTGAATAATAGGAATTACGGGATCGTTACACAGCCAAACCCAGTCTCCCGGTTCAAAAACCAGCTTGTGTCGCCCTTTGTTGGCTTGCTTCGCATATTGCTCCGTTCGTCGCTCAATATTGAGCCTTGCCTTTCATGAATCTGTCTAACAAAATCAGCCTTTTTCTTTCCATCCATGTTAACATGTTCAGACAAAGGCAAAGGAGTTAAATCCAATGGAGTTAAAGGATTAAATCAACCTTAATGATTGCCCTCAACAAGTTGACAAAGTCCTATTTACTACCTCAGTTTGACCATCGGTTTGTGGGTGACAAGTAGTAGAAAATAAAGCTTAGTTCCCAACTTACACCACAAGTGTTTCCAAAACTCAAGAACTTGGCGTCCCTATCCGAAACAATTGTTCTAGGCATACCATGTAACCTTACCACTTCCCTAAAGAACAATTCGGCAGTATGTGAGCATCATCTGTTTTATGACACGGGATAAAATGTGCCGTCTTAGAGAATCTATCCACACCACAAAGATTGAATCCCTACCACGCATTGTCCTAGGCAATCCTAACACAAAGTCCATTGAGATATCCACCCAAGGTTCCCTAGGAATAGGCAGTGCGGTATATAATCCAGTTTGGTTGCACTCGAGATTTTGCACTGTTGACAATTGACACACCTTCCACAGATTCTCTCAACATCCCTTTTCAGTGTGGCCAAAAGAAGTGTTCACTTGCAAAATATGGCCAGTGGTCTTTACAACTCTCCAAAATGCCCCATTACCCTCCACATGGGATTCCCTTACTAACAGTCTCGCAGTGAGCAATTAGGCACACATAGTTTATTCTCCCGAAAACAAAAAGTCCTCATGCCTAAAGAACTTACCCGAAGCTTTCCCCTCACAGTTTTCTATACTCATCACAAAAATCTTGGCCTAAAGGATAACAAGTTCCTTAATATGCTCAAAACCAAGTAATTTATATTCAAGAGTATAAATCAATGCATGCCTGCGAGAAAAGTGCATCGGCGACACACATTCTCTTTACCTTGTTGTAACCGAATGGAAATATGGAAATGTCTCAATGAACTCCATCCATCGAGCAGTGTCCGCCTGTTCAACTTTGTTGACCCTTCAAGTGGCTTCAGTGACTCATGATTCAGTGGTGAACCACGAACTCCTTGGGCCATGAGTAATGTTGCCATGTTTCCAAAGCTCGGACCAAAGCGTATAGCTCCTTGTCATAAGTTGGGTAGTTCAACATTGCACCACTTAGCTTCTCACTGAAGTACCTATTGGCCTCCCTTCTTGCATAAGCACAAGCGCCAATACCTATCCCTGAAGCATCACATTCAATTTCAAACGTCTTGTTAAAGTTAGGCAAAGGATAATAAAGGAGCATTTGTCAACTTTTGCTTGAGAAGTTGAAACGCCTTCCTCTTGCTCTTCAACCCCACTTAAAACCAATGTTCTTCGTTATTATTCGGTGAGTGTGCGGCCAAGGTGCTAAAATCTTTCACAAACCGCCGGTAGAAACTAGCAAGTCCATGAAAACTCCGTACATTGCCTACGTTTGTAGGAGTAGGCCACTCTTGGATTGCCCGGATCTTTTCTTCATCAACCTGTATTCCCTGTGCACTAATAACAAAGCCCAAAACACAAGTCGATCGGTGCAAAAGTGCACTTTTCAAGTTAGCAAACAACTTTTCTTTTCTAAGCACATCTAAGACAGACTTAACATGCGCAACATGGTCATCCAAGTTTTTGCTATAAATGAGGATGTCATCAAAGTAAACCACAACAAATCTACCTATGAAAGCACGTAAAACATGGTTCATTAATCTCATAAATGTACTCGGTGCATTAGTTAAGCCAAAAGGCATCGCTAACCACTCAAACAACCATATTTTGTCTTAAAGGCAGTTTTCCATTCATCCCCCTCTTTCATGCGAATTTGATGATACCCACTCTTCAAATCAATTTTAGAAAACACGCAAGCCCCATGTAGTTCATCTAACATGTCATCTAAACGAGGGATGGGATGTCGATACTTTACCGTGATGTTGTTGATAGCTCGACAGTCAACGCACATTCTCCAACTTCCATCCTTCTTAGGCACAAGTAAGACTGGAACGGCACACGGGCTCATGCTCTCCCTCACGTACCCCTTATCCATCAACTCTTGTACCTGCCTTTGAAGCTCCTTTGTTTCCTCAGGATTGCTCCTATAGGCTGGTCGATTTGGCAGTACGGCACCGGGTACGAAGTCAATCTGATGTTCAATCCCTCTAATAGGTGGCAACCCCCGATGGTGTTTCCACGGGAAAGAGATCATCATATTCCTGCAAAAGAGAAACAACAGAACTAGGCAAAGCAGAGTCAGTCTCGTTAGTGTTTAAAAATGCCTCTTTATACAAAGTATAATCATTGGCTTATTTAGAAACATCGCTCTTTTGATTTCACTCGCTTTTGCATAGAAATTGAGTTTTCTCTCTATTTTTCTCTCATTGGTCGAATCTACCCTCTTTTTTTCCTCCCTCTATTTTCTCGACCCTTTTCTCTCTTTCGTCTCTCAAATTTTCACTCATTTTCTTTTTCTCTTCCTCATCACTCTTATTTTTCTCACTCTCATTCTTTTGTTTGCTCTCTTGTACATCACTCTTTTTTTGTTCGCCCTCTTGCTGCAACCTCACTTGATCTTCATACACCTGTCTTGGTGTCATCGGAACTAAAGTGACTGTTCTTTGTTTGAACTCGAATGAGTATTTGTTGGTAAACCCATCATGTTTGACTCGTCGATCGAACTGCCATGGTCGTCCTAACAACAAATGCCCTGCTTGCATTGGAACGACATCACACAAAACCTCATCTTCATACTTTCCAATGCGAAAAGACACTAACACCTGTCGGTTTACCCTTACTTCGCCACTGTCATTGAGCCATTGTAACTTGTATGGTCTGGGATGCTTAATCAATGGTAGCCCTAGCTTTTCAACCATAGTAGTGCTAGCAACATTAGTACAACTACCTCCATCAATGATCACGCTACATACCTTGTTTTGGACGTGGCATCTAGTGTCAAAGATGTTTTCACGCTGCTCTTCTTTATCTTCCTTAACTTGAACACTTAAAGCTCGTCTTGCTACCAAAAACTCGCCTTGGGCCGCATATTCTATTCCTCATCATCCGTATCCTCCAATGGTGGCATAGACTCGGTGTCGGAGCCCTCACTGTCAGTGACAATCTCTCCATTGTCTCGTATTATCATGACTCGCTTGTTCGGGCATTGACTAGCGACATGACCCCTGCCTTGGCATCTGAAAAAATTAATGTCACGATTCCTAGAGGTAGAAGTGTCGGATTTACCTTGTGAGTTGTTGCTAGTGGACTCGGGCTTATGCTCAATCTTGGGCTTGGGAGCAGAAGAAGTTTGCGGCTTGTCTTCCCTTTTGGTGTAACTTGGCTTCCAAGAGGCGGAACCCAAGGTATGAGCCGCTCGTCCTCCTCTCTTGAGTTGTTGCTCCACCTTGATGGCCATGTGCGCCATATCCTCTAACTCAACATAGTGCTGCATCTCTACTTTATCATGGATCTCCCGGTTCAACCCATGCAAAAACCTAGCCATCGTAGCCTCTCGATCCTTCTCGATATTAGCACGGATCATGATAATCTCCATTTCCTTGTAATAATCCTCTACACTCCGATTTCCATTGGTGACGAGACCCGACAACAATATTGGACCCTAGGACAGCTCTTCGCTCAAGTTTCGAGAGTGGGGGAAAACCGCAACCCAATACCTCACACAATACACGAACCTTGGAAAGGAATCCTCAACCCAATGTTTTAGTGGAAGCCCGAACCTTGGTGTGTCGTAGACGCCACCAACGGTGATGGAAATCCGTTGGATAAGTCGGTGTTTGAACGCCACAAGAACAAAGTCTTGATAAGTTCGACAGTTCGTAAAGAACCAAAGAGAAAACTCTCGATTTTGATAAAAACGTATGCTGAATTTTACATTGCAGCCGCAGCCTTAATATAGGCTGACATACAAAAACGTTTTTTTTGTTTTTACCAAAAATAATAAACCCTAATGAAGCCCTAAATAACATGCCTTAAATGGAAAAGGAAACTTCCACAATTCTAGTGGCTTTATAATCAGCCAATCACACATATAAAGGAAAGGAAATTAGGGCTGTAAATTTGCCAAAATTAAAACAAGGAAAGTTCTCTATTTGCCCTTTAAATCATGCTGAAATTAATGATACGAATCTTGCCCCTTTAATTCATGCTTGAGAAAGGCCCATCACTAGCTTGAATTAAGTTGAGCAGCCCCAAGTTTTCATTTTGAGTCCATCTTGCACTTTGGATCAGTCCATAAGTCTTGAATAAGTCCATTGAGTGCTTCTTTAAATTGCTTGGCTCGGGCTCTTGTAATTGGTCCAACGGGTACTTGTAACAGATCCTTAGATGTGGCATTTCGATTCTCATCATTCCCCTCCTCTTGAAAAGGATTTGTCCTCAAATCGTCGCCTAAATCAAAAGGAGATAAGTCAGAAACATTGAAAGTTGCACTAACATTATACTCACCTGGTAGGTCTAATTTGTAGGCATTGTCATTAATGCGCTCAAGGACTTGGAACGGTCCATCCCCACGTGGTAAAAGGTTTGAACGTCGTTGAGCAGGAAACCTCTCCTTGCGCAAATGCAGCCAAACCCAGTCTCCGGGTTCAAAAACCAGCTTGTGTCGCCCTTTGTTGGCTTGCTTCGCATATTGCTCCGTTCGTCGCTCAATATTGAGCCTTGCCTTTTCATGAATCTGTCTAACAAAATCAGCCTTTTTCTTTCCATCCATGTTAACATGTTCAGACAAAGGCAAAGGAGTTAAATCCAATGGAGTTAAAGGATTAAATCAACCCTAATGATTGCCCTCAACAAGGTTGACAAAGTCCTATTTACTACCTCAGTTTGACCATCGGTTTGTGGGTGACAAGTAGTAGAAAATAAAAGCTTAGTTCCCAACTTACACCACAAGGTCTTCCAAAAGTAACTCAAGAACTTGGCATCCCTATCCGAAACAATTGTTCTAGGCATACCATGTAACCTTACCGCTTCCCTAAAGAACAAGTCGGCAGTATGTGAGGCATCATCTGTTTTATGACACGGGATAAAATGTGCCATCTTAGAGAATCTATCCACAACCACAAAGATTGAATCCCTACCACGCTTTGTCCTAGGCAATCCTAACACAAAGTCCATTGAGATATCCACCCAAGGTTCACTAGGAATAGGCAGTGGCGTATATAATCCATTTGGTTGCACTCGAGATTTTGCCTGTTTACAATTGACACACCTTCCACAGATTCTCTCAACATCCCTTTTCATGTGTGGCCAAAAGAAGTGTTCCTGCAAAATGGCCAGTGTCTTTACAACTCCAAAATGCCCCATTAACCCTCCACTATGGGATTCCGTTACTAACAAGTCTCGCAATGAGCAATTAGGCACACATAGTTTATTCTCCCTAAACAAAAAGTCCTCATGCCTAAAGAACTTACCCGAAGCTTTCCCCTCACAATTTCTATACTCTTCACAAAAATCTTGGCCTAAAGGATACAATTCCTTAATATGCTCAAAACCAAGTAATTTAGATTCAAGAGTAGAAATCAATGCATACCTGCGAGAAAGTGCATCGGCGACCACATTCTCTTTACCTTGTTTGTACCGAATGACATATGGAAATGTCTCAATGAACTCTATCCATCGAGCATGTCGCCTGTTCAACTTTTGTTGACCCTTCGAGTGCTTCAGTGACTCATGATCAGTGTGAACCACGAACTCCTTGGGCCATAAGTAATGTTGCCATGTTTCCAAAGCTCGGACCAAAGCGTATAGCTCCTTGTCATAAGTTGGGTAGTTCAACATTGCACCACTTAGCTTGTCACTGAAGTACGCTATTGGCCTCCCTTCTTGCATAAGCACAGCGCCAATACCTATCCCTGAAGCATCACATTCAATTTCAAACGTCTTGTTAAAGTTAGGCAAAGATAATAAAGGAGCATTTGTCAACTTTTGCTTGAGAAGCTGAAACGCCTTCTCTTGCTCTTCACCCCACTTAAAACCAATGTTCTTCTTTATTACTTCGGTGAGTGGTGCGGCCAAGGTGCTAAATCTTTCACAAACCGCCGGTAGAAACTAGCAAGTCCATGAAAACTCCGTACATTGCCTACGTTTGTAGGAGTAGGCCACTCTTGGATTGCCCGGATCTTTTCTTCATCAACCTGTATTCCCTGTGCACTAATAACAAAGCCCAAAAACACAAGTCGATCGGTGCAAAAAGTGCACTTTTTCAAGTTAGCAAACAACTTTTCTTTTCTAAGCACATCTAAGACAGACTTAACATGCGCAACATGGTCATCCAAGTTTTTGCTATAAATGAGGATGTCATCAAAGTAAACCACAACAAATCTACCTATGAAAGCACGTAAAACATGGTTCATTAATCTCATAAATGTACTCGGTGCATTAGTTAAGCCAAAAGGCATCACTAACCACTCAAACAAACCATATTTTGTCTTAAAGGCAGTTTTCCATTCATCCCCCTCTTTCATGCGAATTTGATGATACCCACTCTTCAAATCAATTTTAGAAAACACGCAAGCCCCATGTAGTTCATCTAACATGTCATCTAAACGAGGGATGGGATGTCGATACTTTACCGTGATGTTGTTGATAGCTCGACAGTCAACGCACATTCTCCAACTTCCATCCTTCTTAGGCACAAGTAAGACTGGAACGGCACACGGGCTCATGCTTTCCCTCACGTACCCCTTATCCATCAACTCTTGTACCTGCCTTTGAAGCTCCTTTGTTTCCTCAGGATTGCTCCTATAGGCTGGTCGATTTGGCAGTACGGCACCGGGTACGAAGTCAATCTGATGTTCAATCCCTCTAATAGGTGGCAACCCCGATGGTGTTTCCACGGGAAAGAGATCATCATATTCCTGCAAAAGAGAAACAACAGAACTAGGCAAAGCAGAGTCAGTCTCGTTAGTGTTTAAAAATGCCTCTTTATACAAAATTATAATCATTGGCTTATTTAGAAACATCGCTCTTTTGATTTCACTCGCTTTTGCATAGAAATTGAGTTTTCTCTCTATTTTTCTCTCATTGGTCGAATCTACCCTCTTTTTTTCTCCCTCTATTTTCTCGACCCTTTTCTCTCTTTCGTCTCTCAAATTTTCACTCATTTTCTTTTTCTCTTCCTCATCACTCTTATTTTTCTCACTCTCATTCTTTTGTTTGCTCTCTTGTACATCACTCTTTTTTTGTTCGCCCTCTTGCTGCAACCTCACTTGATCTTCATACACCTGTCTTGGTGTCATCGGAACTAAAGTGACTGTTCTTTGTTTGAACTCGAATGAGTATTTGTTGGTAAACCCATCATGTTTGACTCGTCGATCGAACTGCCATGGTCGTCCTAACAACAAATGCCCTGCTTGCATTGGAACGACATCACACAAAACCTCATCTTCATACTTTCCAATGCGAAAAGACACTAACGCCTGTCGGTTTACCCTTACTTCGCCACTGTCATTGAGCCATTGTAACTTGTATGGTCTGGGATGCTTAATCAATGGTAGCCCTAGCTTTTCAACCATAGTAGTGCTAGCAACATTAGTACAACTACCTCCATCAATGATCACGCTACATACCTTGTTTTGGACGTGGCATCTAGTGTCAAAGATGTTTTCACGCTGCTCTTCTTTATCTTCCTTAACTTGAACACTTAAAGCTCGTCTTGCTACCAACAACTCGCCTTGGGCCGCATATTCCTCATCATCCGTATCCTCCAATGGTGGCATAGACTCGGTGTCGGAGCCCTCACTGTCAGTGACAATCTCTCCATTGTCTCGTATTATCATGACTCGCTTGTTCGGGCATTGACTAGCGACATGACCCCTGCATTGGCATCTGAAAAAATTAATGTCACGATTCCTAGAGGTAGAAGTGTCGGATTTACCTTGTGAGTTGTTGCTAGTGGACTCGGGCTTATGCTCAATCTTGGGCTTGGGAGCAGAAGAAGTTTGCGGCTTGTCTTCCCTTTTGGTGTAACTTGGCTTCCAAGAGGCGGAACCCAAAGTATGAGCCGCTCGTCCTCCTCTCTTGAGTTGTTGCTCCACCTTGATGGCCATGTGCGCCATATCCTCTAACTCAACATAGTGCTGCATCTCTACTTTATCATGGATCTCCCAGTTCAACCCATGCAAAAACCTAGCCATCGTAGCCTCTCGATCCTCCTCGATATTAGCCCGGATCATGATAATCTCCATTTCCTTGTAATAATCCTCTACACTCCGATTTCCATTGGTGACGAGACCCGACAACAATATTGGACCCTAGGACAGCTCTTCGCTCAGGTTTCGAGAGTGGGGGAAAACTGCAACCCAATACCTCACACAATACACGAACCTTGGAAAGGAATCCTCAACCCAATGTTTTAGCGGAAGCCCGAACCTTGGTGTGTCGTAGACGCCACCAACGGTGATGGAAATCCGTTGGATAAGTCGGTGTTTGAACGCCACAAGAACAAAGTCTTGATAAGTTCGACAGTTCGTAAAGAACCAAAGAGAAAACTCTCGATTTTGATAAAAACGTATGCTGAATTTTACATTGCAGCCGCAGCCTTAATATAGGCTGACATACAAAAACGTTTATATATATATATATATATTTTTAAACATTATATATTATATAGTTTATAGTTTTTGAAATATATATTGATTTCAAAATAATTCATATTGTTACACATATACTCGAGATAAATGTGTATATATATATATATATTTTGAATATATTTATTAAAATATATATATATATATATCAATCTTATCATAATTAAAATAATTCCTAGGATGATAATTATAGATTACACATAAATTATATATATGTGTAAAAATATTCATAGTTTACTAAAACATAGTTATAATTTAAATGACACACAATCACATATACAATTAGGAATATCACACAATAATCACATAAAACATTAGATAATGTATAATTAATTTTTAAAATATTTGAAAGTACCGGTATGTTACATATATCCACTGCCAGAGTCAGTAGTGGGTGTTAGGGATGATAGGTACGGCCCTATACTTCTTGCACGATATGCCCAGTAACGCTGCCAAATAACGGATGACTAGGGTGTCTTTGGTGAGAGGAACCAGTTCTACGAAAGGAGTCTTAGTCAAGAAAAGTATCCTATTCGACATCGGGATTGAGGAGGGTGTTTGTTAGAGGGATGGTCTTGGCCTACGTGGCCCCAGGTGACACGTGGAGGGAACGTGGCGATAGTGGACTGGCCACTTGGACAAGTGTAAGATATCCTATGACGACCCCGAAATCCCTTTATTATTATTATTATTATTATTATTATTATTATTATTAGTCTTATGACTATTACTAGATTAATACTATCATTAGGGGCTAGATACATGCGTACATTTTTAATTACAACGTATAAGGTACATTACATAAGGGTACATCAACAAAAGGGAGTCTCGACTTGCTAGTTTACTATTGATACATAGCAAAAGCAAAAACCCAAAACAGGTACGCAACGGAAAATCCTACATCCTTCTTCCTAGTAAAATGCTTCAAAAGGTTCCTCCTCCTCGCCATCATAAAAGCTATCTTCGGAAGCATCTAAAATATTATATAACATGAAATCAACATACGTTGAGTAGAAACACTTCTTTATACACATAAGGTGCTCGGGTGTCAAGTGCACATTAGTTACACATAGCACACATATAATTTCACACTTTCTACCGTTCGTCACCTGACAGTTACCCTTATAACTACCTGGGCCGAAATAACAACCATCACATTTCTACCGCCAGCCTTATCCTCCAATGGTCGTATCCCGGGCATACGCCTTAGTATTGTCCTACGACCCTCTCTCTTGAGTAGATCCCTCCGTCTACCCAAGGGGGGATTAGGAGATGCAAGGCTGGTGAACTCTCCCGGCTACTCAATAGTATGTCCCGGTGGAACACCCCCCAGACCATTCCAGCACATATGGGCCCATTCACACAATTGCAATTTGTTCACATATGCACATCATCATAGTTTAGCAAAGTAAGCTCCACACGTATAAATGAAAGCTTTATGTTTGCTTATTAAGCATACTTACATAGAAATGGTAAAAATATATATATAGCTAGTAGCAAAATATGTAAATAAATAAAATATGAATATAAATATATAAATATGTAAACATAGTAAATATATAAATATAAAGATTAAAAGATAACTAATATAAATATATAAAATATATAAAATGTGATATAGATAAGTATATATATAAAGATGATAGAAAAATATATAAACTATATAAAGTGTGATACAGATATAAGATGATTGAAATTATCTACATATATATATATAAACTAATAAAATGAATATAAGTATATATATACTTATACGTACCATATATATATATATGTTGATTAAAGTAGTCTTACTAAGTATTACTAAGTATATAATTAGTCTATAATAAGTAGACATATACATATACGTACATAACTATATACATATAGAGATATATACCTAATATAATATGAATTAGCTAAATGAATAGATAACAATACTTTAAATATTTATATATATATATATATACGTACATAGATATATATATATATATATATATATATCTATAATCATCAAAGTAGGCATAAAACTATACAATAAAGTATAATAAATATAGATATGGAGCTTTCTTCACAATTACTTTCAAGGCAACATATGATATTCCCCTACTAGCTCATTTAAAGAATCATGGTCTCATACTACCTCATATAAAGCATAGAACTCACATAATAATCCAAATAAAACATAAGAATGCCATATTATTGCAAAAAGGCACAATAGTCACATAGTTTTCCAAGAAAGCATAGTAAGCACATAGAACTCCAAATAAGCAAACTAGTCACATAAGATCTTCAAGATCATGCTCATAATTCTATCCATCCTTCAACTTCCTCCCAACAAGAGTTAAACATGATAAAATTAATTATAAAGTAACATGAAGATAGCAACATAACTAAAACCCTCAACTTGGAGGCATGTTTGGCAAAAGCTCTCACTCTAGGCCATTCAAGCTTGTTCCTTTACATTGCTTGGGCACAAGAGTATGGAAGCTTGCCTAATCTCCTCAAGAAGAAGAAGAAAAACCCTCTACTTAAGGTATAAAGAAGAGTTCCTACCTCAGTCCTTCAAAGTGGTGTATTGATTTGGAGAGAGTGAAGTGTTTGAGGAAAAAAATGAAAGAGAGTGTAAGAGCAAGAGAGAGTGCACGGTTTTGGGCTGGAAATGGCTGAAAAAAATGAGGATTGTGGTGTATATGGTCTTGTGCAATTATTTTCTAAGTATTAGACACAAATATCCAATTATTAAATTCAACTAAATACCTCTTCCATACATTATACATGGTTATATATGCCTACACCTATTTTTACTAAATACTATGTATATGTATGTGGGTATGTGTGTGTGTGTGTATATGTAGCCATGTACATCACCACTAATATATAGTTATTTATGTATATGAGGTTCAAGAGTATGTATTAGTAAAGATATTTTGACAAAATATAAAATAAAATCAACTAAAATAAAAAAAAAACCTATATAATCTGAAACTCTTATTTATTAAGTATTTTATTGCTTATTTCTCAGGAAAAAACGAAATTTGGGGTTGGAGAGGTGAAAAGACCAAAATACCACTTGTTTTGCCCATTTTTCGAAAATTGCCCAAAAATAGAAATAAAATTGTAAAAATTCGAAAATTAATTTTTATAAGTCAAATAAAACCTAGAATATTTATTTGTATTATTATTTTAATTTTTGGATAATAATTAAGCATTTTAAAAATTAGATTTCAAATTAATAACTTAAAAACAATGTTTTCTGGAAATTACTAAAAATGCTTGGAAAAATAGGTAAAAGTTGAAAATAATCTATTAAAAATTTCTGGAAGTTTAGAAAGATCAAATGCATAAAATTTTAAAAATTATTTGGAATTTATAATATTTTATATATATTTAGGTAGTAAAATGCTCACTAGTTCACAAATAAAATCATATTTGAAAAATAATAATCTCTAGAAATCAATAACTCACAAAATAATCCTATACATTTTGTATAATATAAAATATTTAAATAAAGGATTTACCAAGTCGTTACATATCCCATATCAACAATCATTCGCAATCAAAATCGGAGACCCACAATACCCTATGCATGGATCTCACAAAAGAGGGGCCAACCTCCAATGTGGTCGATGGGGAAGACTTTGAAGATCCAATTAAGCCCATCAAAGTGCCTATTATAGGCTCATCAGACAAGAATATAGTGGGACATTTTTTTTTAGTTTGGCAAAGGATGGGGATTCGCAAGAATAATTGAAGTCTATGGGTTAATCATCATCTCGGGATGATCCACCGTATAAGTAGAGGCTCAAGAAGAAGAAAGAGGAACCAGGGGGAGGCAACACCCTTTCAACTACTTCAGATGACAAATTCCCACAGTTAGCCCAAGCTACAGCGACGAAATCTGCCAAGCTCAAAAACTGTAGCATAGAAAGTCCTCCAAGAGTCACACGGAGTAAAGCTAGGTTAGGTACCTCTTCTCAAAATCCCTAATAATTAACATGATGATATAGGATTCTCAGGGTCTTGGTAACTTCGTTAAGCTTAGATACATTAAATGTCACGACCCGGAAAAACACCCCTTTATTTTATTAAAATAAATGATTTACATAAATATATTTCCAAAATACAAAAGTTACATTTTATAAAATAATAAAAAAAATAACTGTAAAACATCGTAATGCCTGGTGGTCTTCTGCTGCGCACTCTGATATAACATCCTTGCCTAAAAGAATGTTCATAAAACGTGTCAACACAACGGTTGAGTAGAACTATTACACAATCACATAAGGTGCAGGTGTGTGAACATTGCACATAAACATGTAAAATCACATATAGTGATGTAATGCCTTATAACTCCCACCACGATCAAACAATCAATATTTCAACCGAATCACTCCACGATTCCACCAATCCCAACCAAGTTACACCAGTGGTCATTTCCCGGGTATATGCCGAAGCCTACGACCCACTCTCACATGGAACACTCCATCCATATGGGGAGGGATTAGGAGATGGAGGGCTGGAACACTTAATACCAGCATCTCCAATAGAATGTCCCGGCGGAACTCAGCCACATCCATTCCGCAATATTTTGGGCCCAACACATAATTGAGAAATAACTTTCTCATAACACATAGATCATAAAGAACATAAATAAACATGTCATGTCCATGCATATATCTTTACGAAAGCATAATAGCACAAAGACAATTATCATGATATTAATATGTACAACAAATAATTTGAAGCATAAAATCTTAAAATGTGAACACAGGCAATTACTTGGTATTTTTACCATTATTTTGGTAAACCCAAGTTAAAGCCTTATTTATGAAAATAATGTAAGACTATTTTGCCTAAACTACTCATGAGAAAGGTAATAATTCTACCTTCAAATGCTTTTAGAAAAAAAGAGGGTTTATGAAGGGCTATATGGAAGGTTATTAGGTATATATGCATGAAAATAGAAGGGCTTGTGTGTACATATATGTGGGTGGAAGATAGGCTATAAATAGGAAGTGTTTTGGGTGTTGAGAGTAGAGTAAGTGTGGGGATGTGTTTTTAGGCGGGATTTATGTGTTTGTGGAAGAACTAGAGAGAGTATTGTGTGTGTATGTGTGTGGACGTTTTTGGGGGTGGAGAAGTGTGTGGGAGGTCCTATTTATAGTGGAGAATGAGGGTAGAAGGCAAGACTTAGGGACCAAGGTTTAATAAATGCAAATCTTTCCATTTAATTCAAATCTCCCAACTAGGCTTAGAATTAAATGTCAAATTAAATGAAATCTTCCACCTCCCTCCTCTATTTCTAGCCTTGGTGTAACCCTAATCCATGAGTCATGAATCTAGATGAATGGAAGACCACACAAGTGCACAATTTCTAGAAGAAATTCATCTTGTATTAGTGTAGGATATTTTAATAAAATATTAACACAAAATCAAATAAAATCAAATAAAATCTGATAAAATCTGATTTTGATTGTCCTCATCTTATAAAATCTGAAATCATATCTTTATTTCATTAAAATTTTGAATTTGTATTTATTTATTTTTGTAAAAACTGAAAATTAGGGTTTTAGGGCATAAAATCCGAAAATGCATAATTAATTTAGAAAATTTCCAAAATTATGAAATTTAATGTTTATAAATCTGAATTTATATGTATATTTCTCAGAAATTAAAAATGTTTTAGTTATACTTTTGAAAATTGTGATTTAGGACATAGAAAGTTCGAAAATTGTGTTAGAATGTCTAATTCTTCTAAAATTTGAAAAATCATGTAATTTATTCAAAATTGATCTTCTCCATGCATAAAAGTCTAGAATACTTATTTATATTATTTTGAAAAACTCATAAGTATTTAATAGATGAATTTTCCAAGACTGGTAATCGAATATCGAAAATTAATACTTTACCTTTCAAATTGTAAGTTAATCTCAAAAGCAGACGAAAATTTGAAAACAACAAGTAATAATAACATTTACAAGAAGCAAAAGATTTTAAATCAATTATTTAAATATTAAAGATTACCGGGTCGTCACATTAAAAGTTGAAAAAGAGGCATCAATTACGAATTTAGTTGTGTTGGAACCCAAAATTAAGCTTGATAGTGAGTATATGGTATGAAGTTTTGGATTTGCGGGTGTTCTGGCCAACACCACAAATCATATATTATGTCTTTACATTAATAAAATTAATGTACAATTGTTGATCAGTGAGGCCCAGCTTATACATATTAAGGTTATCTCAAGAGTCCTAGCTCAACCTATTTTGTATTCATTTGTCTATGGTCGTCACACTCGAGTGGCGAAGAGGGAACTATGGGATCCCATGTAGGCTCTTGCGACTCTAGACGTGTAACGCCCCGAAACCTCTAGCTAATTATGAAAACAGCTATTTATAACCATCTCACAAAAACATGCGATTTTATAACGTAATGAAACCAAACATGCTTACTAATATTCCAAAAGATGAGTTTACAAACGTCGTTTATTACATATACACAACATATACATAACTTAACTACCAAGTTTCTAGCACAACGCATACATAACTAACTAAAAGCCTCGAAGCGCCCTCCTAAGTCTTCCTCGTTCCTATCTTCCTGTGTCTCAATTCCGGCTAAAACATAATAGAAAGCAACGTCAACATATACACATGTGGAGTAGAAATTTGCATAGACATGAGGTGTTCGTGTGAAATTGCATATTGTCATAAAAGCACATAAAACTATAGAAATTTCAGTTCCTGATCAAATCACATAAATTTCATCTCTGATAGAGCATCACATTCCAACACATTTTTACCGTTTTTCCACCTCGACGGGCGGCTACCTTATCTCGCCGTGCCGTAATTCAATTTCAACTGATATCCAACCAAAATCACACCAAAATCCACCAATCCCAACCTAAACACACCGGTGGTCATATCTCGAGTATATGCCGAAAACCTACGACCCACAACCAATACATGGAACACTCCATCCATGCAAGATGGGAATAAGCATGGATGGCGAGAACTGGTTTAAGACCGGCAAACCCATTGCCGCCCGGCCGAACTCTAGCCCCATCCATACCGAACACATATAGGGCCCTTTCACACATAATTCCAACACATACAAATCACAATTTCATCACAACTAACTGTTTCAGCTCAACTCAGCACAAAGTACCCAAAATTCACAATTTTGCCAAATCGACTTTTACATTTTCGAACTGAAATTTTTAGCTTTCAACTACTGAAATTCCAACTTAAAACCTATTGGAAATCCACACATATATTCCCAAAGTTGTAAAATAGACTGTTAGAGTATAAATTTCCGGATTTTCAATTCACGAAACCTGAAACTTTCAGACTGCGATGCGAAACGATTTAGCGCGCAACTTCTGAAATTTTTGGCTTTGGTAATCCAAACCTCTAGCTTTTAAAAACCTGTTTCTACAGATTATTCTACACTGAATTTAAAGTATATAAACCAGGTTTTTGGTTTGAAATTTTCGGGTTTTCCAGCAGTGCGAAAATCGAACTTTTCCCCTTTGGAAACAAAGTTTTCTGTGTGAAAAGTTATTTCCAGCATGTTTTCAACTCGAAATTTCAGCTTGGAAAACTTAAAATTATAGCTTCTAGTATATATATATATATAAGACTCTAACAAGGTATAAAACATAATAACATAGCATAATTACAACAATTTCATCATGCTTATTCTAAAATTTAACCAAACATGCTCAAAGCAACATCATAATCATCATATTCACATATATAACCAACACATCTTGAAATCCTTTAAACCCAAGATGGAAACCAACTTGTGGTGACCTCCTAGGTCTTATAGGGATGACAACATGCTAATAGATTAAGATAAAACCTAGCCCTAGCTCATGCCATAGGCAAATTTCTACCTTGATAGTCTTTCTTGCCTTGTAGGGGTTTCTTGCCTTGTAGGGGTTTGAAGAAGGGAAAGTGTGTGGGCTTGGGAGATGGTTTGAAGAGGTGAAAGAGTGTGGGGAAAAGTGAAAGAAAACAAGTAGAAATGGGGGGTATGGCTGGATTTTTAGGGGGGGGTGTGTGTGTGTGGTGATTTTTGTGTTTTTCCCTAAGTAATAGACATAGAAGACTAGTATGAAGTCATTTTCCAATTAATGCCCTAATTGGCCAAGTATTTGGTCTAAGTAGCTTTAGTGTTGCTCTACTTTAACCATGACCAAACATGTATTCATACTTCTAGAAGGTGTATGCCAAGTGTATTTATACATTGTATTTGGCAAGCTTGGTGGATAAGACTCAATACAAGCCTAGTATTTAATATTTTTTATTTTCTCTCCCAAAATTCTCCAAAATTCGTCCACCCCTCTTGTAAATCTGAAAATGTAGGTTATTTTCTTGTATTATATATATAATTAGGGAAAGAAATAATATCTAGGGGTAGAAAATACAATTTACACATTTCTTAGGGTTTTAGGGCATAAAATTCGAAAATTCATAATTAATTTAGAAACTTTCCAAAATTATGAAATTTAATCTTTATAAATCTGAAATTATATGTATATTTTCCAGAAATTCAAAATGTTTTAGTTATATTTTCAAAAATTGCAATCTAGGACATAGAAAGTTCGAAAATTGTGTTCGAATGTCAAAGTCGTCTAAAATTTGGAAAATCATGTTATTTATTCAAAATTGCATCTTCTCCATGCATAAAAGTCTAGAATACTTATTTATATTATTTTTGAAAAGTAATGAGTATTTAATAGATGAATTTTCCAAGAATGGTAATCAAAATTCGAAAATTAGTACTTTACCGTTCAAATTATACATTAGTCTCAAAATCAAACTAAAAATAACAAGTAAGAATAACATTTCCAAGAAGCATGAGATTTCATATCAATTATTTAAATAATAAGGAATGCCGGGTCATCACAAGACCCATGGCTCATTAGTGGGGATTTTAATGTAATTGAGGAGAAAAAAGGGGGAGCTAGGATGAGGATTGGTACGATGGAAGACTTTGATGATTGCATCAATGGTTGTGGGCTGATTGATCCTGGTTTTGTGGGCGAGATGTTTACTTAGACGAATTAAAAGTTGTGGGAGAAGCTGGATCTAGTGTTAATCTCGGTGGGATAGATGGATCTATTGCCCGGACTTCAAACCATTTCATCTCTTTAGGCATTTATCCAATCACACAGCTATATTGATTAAACCCATATTACAGGGGGAGAAAGAGCCTCGTCTTTTAGGTTGAGTTCAACCATTTTATCCGAGGAACAGGTTTTAGAAAATGCAATAAAATGAGCACTCTTTGAACATTTTGAATAAATAATTTTTTTATTACTTATATTTTCGGCTAAATTTTCTGCTTAAATTCTGTCAAAAATTTTGGTGAAATTCTGGTGGCACCCTTGGTGCATAGTTAGCGTAAAACTTTTAGGCAGATTTTTGGAGGAATATTGGCAGATGATACTCCACCGAAAATTCGTAGAAATTTGGAAGAAATTCCTTTGAAATTTTGAAAGAATGTTCCGCCGAAAAAGCCTCGTTTTCTTGGAGTGATTTCTAAAGGAGATGTATTGTATAATTATTTGTTTAGTTCGTCTAATGTAAATTTTGAATAAAAAAAAGTTGTTCAAATATATATATATAGATATATAATTTTATTAATATTCTAAGGATTTAAGTATTATTTTGGGATTTGAAAAGGCTTTCCCCAAGACAATATATTTTATATTTCAAAAAGAATAGACTTAAAGTTGTATTTTGTCCATGAATGTAAGAGAGAATTGTAATGCCCCAGTACTTCCTTGTATTTTAAAATTTATTATATATTATGTTCCATGCAAAATATTTGATATAAAATCTTTTAATTCCTAAAATTTTTATGATGTTGGAATTTTATTCTCTAAAATTACTTTATAACTTAGACCTTAAAGTATTAATTTTGAATTGTGATTGTTATTTTTGGAAAATTTGTTTAATAATTATTCTTTTCCAAAAATAATATAAAAAATATTTTAGACATGTATTTATTTTATTTTATTTTGAATTTTCTAAATAAATTATTCAATGTTTGTAACTTCAATGTTAAATTTCGGATTTTATAATATGTAATTTTCAAAGTTTATAAATACAACAATATATTTTTTTGACTTTATATGTATAATTTTCAAATTTTAATTATTTATAAACATAATTTTCCAATTTTAATTATTTATAAACCTAATTTTCGGGTTTTAATTAAATGAAAAATATAAAGTCTAGAGTTTTAGTATATTTTGTGATTGTTTTGCAAAAATATCTCCTCTAATACATATATTAGTGGTAAATTATATCTTTACATGTACACACACACATCCATATATATATTAGGGGTAATTTATATATCTACATGTACACACATATGCCCATATATAAACTAGTGGTAATTTATATATCTACTTATACACACACACATCCATATATCACCTAGTGGTGATTTCTACATTTACATATCCACACACATATCCACATATATAGAATAGTGGTGATATATATATCTACATATACACCTACATGTCCACATACATAAATATATATATATATATACTAGGTAGTTCATATTGTGATGTGTATATATAAATGTCCATATAGAATATATGGTTATCTATTTATTTTGTTATAATATTAGTTATTTCTTCTCTTCTTCCTCTATAAATAGACCTCAACTCCAACCCCATTTTTCATCCAAAATCCCGCCTAAAAACACACCTCCACATTTATTCTACTCTCAACACCCAAAAACATTTCCTTTCTATAGTCTATCCTTCACCCACATATATATATATACAAAGCCTTCTATTTTCATCCATATATACCTATTAGCTTCCCATATAACCCTTTATTTACCCTCTTTTTTTCCAAAAAACATTTGAAGGTAGGAATTTTGCTTGATTCCATAAATCTAGTTGTTTATGCTTGCATCTATGTTTAAAATACTCCTTAAGTGTAATTTATATGCTCTAGTTTATGTTGATGCCTTATTATGTCAAGTATATGCTCGCCTAAAGCATAAAATTGTGATCTTTATGTGAAATTTTGTGATTATATGTTCACATAAACACACTGTAACGACCCGGTAAATCCTTTATTTACATATTTTATATTATACAAAATTTATAGGATTATTTTGTGAGTTATTGATTTCTAGAGATTATTTTTTTTCAAATATGATTTTTTTTGTGAACTAGTGAGCATTTTACTACCTAAATATTTATAAAATATTATAAATTCCAAATATTTTTTTAAAATTTTATGCATTTGATCCTTCTAAACTTCCAGAAATTTTTAATAGATTATTTTCAACTTTTACCTATTTTTCCAAGCATTTTAGTAATTTTCGGAAAACATTGTATTTAAGTTATTAATTTGAAATCTAATTTTTAAAATGCTTAATTATTATCCAAAAATTAAAATAATAATACAAATAAATATTCTAGGTTTTATTTGACTTATAAAAATTAATTTTCGAATTTTACAATTTTATTTCTATTTTTGGGCAATTTTCGAAAAATTGGCAAAACAAGGGGTATTTTGGTCTTTTCACCTCTCCAACCCCAAATTTCGTTTTTTCCTGAGAAATAAGCAATAAAATACTTAATAAATAAGAGTTTCAGAATATATATGTTTTTGTTTGATTTTAGTTGATTTTATTTTATATTTTATCAAAATATCTTTACTAATACATACTCTTGAACCTCATATACATAAATAACTATATATTAGTGGTGATGTACATGGCTACATATACACACACACACATACCCACATATATATACATGGTATTTAGTAAGAATAGGTGTAAGCATATATAGCCATGTATAATGTATGGAATAGGTATTTAGTTGAATTTAATAATTGGATATTTGTGTCTAATACATGGAAGATAATTACACAAGACCATATACACCAAAATCCTCATTTTTCAGCCATTTTTCCAGCCCAAAACCGTGCACTCTCTCTTGCTCTTACACTCTCTTTCATTTTTTCCTCCAAACACTTCACTTCCTCCAAATTACTACACACTTTGAAGAACAAAGGTAGGAACTCTTCTTTATACCTTAAGTAGAGGGTTTTTCTTCTTCTTCTTGAGGAGATTAGGCAAGCTTCCATACTCTTGTGCCCAAGCAATGTAAAAGAACAAGCTTGAATGGCCTAGAGTGAGAGCTTTTGCCAAACATACCACCAAGTTGAGGGTTTTAGTTATGTTGCTAGCTTCATGTTACTTTATAGTTCATTTTATCATGTTTAACTCTTGTTGGGAGGAAGTTGAAGGATGGATAGTATTATGAGCATGATCTTGAAGATCTTATGTGATTAGTATGCTTATTTGGAGTTCTATGTGCTTACTATGCTTTCTTAGAAAATTATGTGATTATTGTGCCTTCTTACAATAATATGGCATTCTTATGTTTTATTTGAATTATTATGTGAGTTCTATGCTTTATATGAAGTAGTATGAGACCATGATTCTTTAATTGAGCTAGTAGGAGAATATCCTATGTTGTCTTGAAAGTATTTGTGAAGAAAGCTCCACATATCTATTTATTATACTTTATTGTATAGTTTTATGCCTACTTTGATGATTATAGAAATATACATGTATATATATATATATCTATGTACGTATATATATGTAAATATTTAAAGTATTGTTATCTATTCATTTAACTAATTTATTAGAGATTAGGTATATATATCTATATATAGTTATGTACGTATATATATATATGTCTACTTATTATAGACTAATTATATACTTAGTAATACTTAGTAAGACTACTTTAATCTATATATATATATGGTACGTATAAGTATATATATGATTATATTCATTTTATTAGTTATATATATATGTAGATAATTTCAATCATCTTATATCTATATCACACTTTATATAGTTTATATATTTTTCTATCATCTTTATATATATAAACTTATCTATATCACATTTTATATATTTTATATATTTATATTAGTTATCTTTTAATCTATATATATATTTAAGTATATTTATACTAGTTATATTTTAGTCTTTATATTTATATATTTATACTAGTTATGTTTATATATTTATATTTATATTTTATCTATTTACATATTTTGCTACTATCTATTTACATATGCTTAATAAGCAAACATAAAGCTTTCATTATAAGTGTGGAGCTTACTTTGCTAAACTATGATTATGTGCATATGTGAACAAATTGCAATTGTGTGGATGGGCCCATATGTGCTGGAATGGTCTGGGGGGTGTTCCACCGGGACATACTATTGAGTAGCCGGGAGAGTTCACCACCCTTCCATCTCCTAATCCCTCCCTTGGGTAGATGGAGGGATCTACTCAAGAGAGAGGGTCGTAGAACAATACTAAGGCGTATGCCCGGGATACGACCATTGGAGGATAAGGCTGGCGGGAGAAATGTGCTGGTTGTTATTTCGGCCCGGGTAGTTATAAGGGTCACTGTCAGGTGACGAAAGGTAGAAAGTGTGAAATTATATATGTGCTGCGACGACCCGGTAACTTCTATTGTTATTATTAATATTTTATTTAGGATTTATCTCCATTATGTGATAATTATTGTGTGAATATATGTGATTTGTGAATAAACGTGCGTTATACTACCTGCATTTTTTTAAAATGTGATTATTCCATCATTTGTTTTCTTAGCACTTGAAAAATGCAAAATGTTAATTCCTGAAAATTTTATTATGATTTCCGAATTTTATTAACAGTAAAATTATTATTTTAACATTTCTTTATAACTTAGACCTTATAGTTTTAATTTTGAATGGTGATTATTATTTTTGGAAAATTTATTTAAATACATATTTTAGGCTTGCATTTATTTTATTTTCGAATTTTATAAATAAATTATACAATTTTTGAATTTTATAATTACAACAATATATTTTATGATTTTAAATGTATAATTTTCGAATTTTAATTATTTATAAACCTAATTTTCGGATTTTAATTAAATGAAAAATATAAAGTCTAGATTTTTAGTATATTTTATAATTGTTTTGCAAGAATATCTCCTCTAATACATATATTAGTGGTAAATTCTATATCTACATATCCACACACACATCCATACATTTATTAGTGGTGATTTATATATTTACATGTACACACACATATTCATATACAAACTAGTGGGGAATTATATATCTACATCTCCACACACACATTCACATATATAGACTAGTGGTGATTTCTACTTCTACCTATACACACACATGTCCACATATATATACTTGGTGATATCTATATCTACCTATACACACACATGTCCACATATATATACTTGGTGATATGTATATATACCTTTACACACACATGTCCACATATATACTTGGTGATATGTATATCTACCTATACACACACATGTCCACATATATACACTTGGTGATATATATATCTACATATACAAACATATGTCCACATGCACATATATATATATATATACTAGGTAGTTTTCATCACAAAAACACACACTAAATCCCGCCAACAACCTCCACACCCACAAAATCTTGCATTTCCCAACTATGTATCACACTTTATCATTGTTAAACCTTCCCATATACCTATATATATAATTACCCCTCTTTCTAAACATATATATAGACATATTAACCTTTCTACATATATATACACACTCTTACATCTACAAACTCCTTTCAAAACCCCACTTTCTTCTTACATCTTTGAACACCTACATATACATATATCCTTTCTACACATATATTTATATATACTTATCCCTCCACTTATAAATATATATACACACATTAGTAGCCTTTTATATATTCTCCCTACTTTTGTAAATCACTTTTGGAAAAAGGTAGGAGTTTCCTTAATTGCATAAGTTAGTTCTAGTTCTAGTTTTACATTTTTGCTATCATGTTATTATGCTAAATATTATGTGACTATGTGCAAATATCACACACGCTCACCTTATGTGATTAAGTGAAATTTCTACTCAACCGTCGCGTTGACTCCTCTTTTCCAATATTTTTTTAGAAAGAAATGAGATAGCGGATCAGAGTGGCGCAGCGGAAGCGTTTCGAAGCCATTTACACAATAAAGTTATTTTGTATTCCTTTTGAAAATTGTAACTTTTGTATTTTGTACAAATTTTGTGTTAAAATTATTATTTATACAACTATGAAAATATTTACCGTTGCGCGTTTCGGTCCAATATATTTTAATAAAATAAAAGGGTGAGTGGAGGCACTTGAGGAACGAAATGGAAACCATGGGTGTTTTGAAGCATTTTACTTAATAAAGTTACTTTTGTATTTTGTGAAAATTGTAACTCTTGTATTTTGTATATGTTTTATGTAAAAAATTACTATTTATGTTTAATAAAATATAAAGGAATATCGGGGTCGTTACATGTGCTATGTGTAACTAATGTGCACTTGACACCCGAGCACCTTATGTGTATAAAGAAGTGTTTCTACTCAACGTATGTTGATTCGATGTTATATTATATTTTAGATGCTTCCGAAGATAGCTTTTATGATGGTGAGGAGGAGGAACCTTTTGAAGCATTTTATTAGGAAGAAGGATGTAGGATTTTCCGCTGCGTACCTGTTTTGGGTTTTTGCTTTTGCTATGTATCAATAGTAAACTAGCAAGTCGAGACTCTCTTTTGTTGATGTACCCTTATGTAATGTACCTTATACGTTGTAATTAAAAATGTATGCATGTATGTAGCCAATAATGATAGTATTAATCTAATAATAGCCATAAGACTAATAATAATAATAAAGGGATTTCGGGGTCGTCATACACACACCTTCACCTTATGTGATTAAGTAAAATTTTTACTCAACAGTTGTGTTGACATGTGTTATGAACACACTTTTTCTAGGCAAAAACATTCTAACCCATCAGGAGGAAGGCATCGGGAGGGCATTACAAAGCTTTTATTTAGCTAGAGTTATTATTTTCACTTGTATAGCAACTTTTGTGCAACTACGATTTCTCTATGTTGTACTAAATTTCTATATTATTATACATTTGCAATAAAAATATTCACCGTTGCGCGTTTCGGTCCAACATATTTTAATAAAATAAAAGGGTATTTTTCCGGGTCGTGCCAAATGGTATCAGAGCCGCTTGCCAGCCGGAATACCGGGAGCTAAGTGCTCTGTGGGGCAAAGTGCTACGCACACGGGAGCCACCTCTTGAGCCTGTAGAGCAAATGTTACGTCTTGAGCCCACGAGGCCAAGCGCTATGTATTGAAAGTCTTGAGCCCACGAGGCCAAGTACTATATGTCTTGAAAGTCTTGAGCCCATGAGGCCAAGTACTATCTCTTGAATGTTTTGAGCCTGCGGGGCAAAGTGCTACGTGTGCGAGAGTCGCCTCTTGAGCTAACAGGAGCCACCTCTAGAGTTCCGACGCCTGGCAGATGGTATTGGTATGTATGACTTTTGCTAAAAACCTCTAGTGTATCTATTGGATTTCATATTTGATTGAAATATATTTTGGGCTCCAAAATCTGTTGTGAAAACATATTTTTGGAAAAATACCCTCAACTATTTTACTAAACAAATCTGAATTTCGAGGACGAAATTCTTTTAAGGAGGGGACGAAGTAATACCCCGTTACTTCCTAGTATTTTAAAATTTATTATATATTATGTTCCATGCAAAATATTTGATATAAAATCTTTTAATTCCTAAAATTTTTATGATGTTGGAATTTTATTCTCTAAAATTACTTTATAACTTAGACCTTAAAGTATTAATTTTGAATTGTGATTGTTATTTTTGGAAAATTTGTTTAATAATTATTCTTTTCCAAAAATAATATAAGAAATATTTTAGACATGTATTTATTTTATTTTATTTTGAATTTTCTAAATAAATTATTCAATGTTTGTAACTTCAATGTTAAATTTCGGATTTTATAATATGTAATTTTCAAAGTTTATAAATACAACAATATATTTTTTTGACTTTATATGTATAATTTTCAAATTTTAATTATTTATAAACATAATTTTCCAATTTTAATTATTTATAAACCTAATTTTCGGATTTTAATTAAATGAAAAATATAAAGTCTAGATTTTTAGTATATCTTGTGATTGTTTTGCAAAAATATCTCCTCTAATACATATATTAGTGGTAAATTATATCTTTACATGTACACACACACATCCATATATATATTAGGGGTAATTTATATATCTATATGTACACACATATGTCCATATATAAACTAGTGGTAATTTATATATCTACTTATACACACACACATCCATATATCACCTAGTGGTGATTTCTACATCTACATATCCACACACATATCCACATATATAGAATAGCGGTGATATACATATCTACATATACACCTACATGTCCACATACATAAATATATATATATACTAGGTAGTTCATATTGTGTTGTGTATATATAAATGTCCATATAGAATATATGGTTATCTATTTATTTTGTTATAATATTAGTTATTTCTTCTCTTCTTCCTCTATAAATAGACCTCAACTCCAACTCCATTTTTCATCCAAAATCCCACCTAAAAACACACCTCCACATTTATTCTACTCTCAACACCCAAAACATTTCCTTTTTATAGTCTATCTTTCACCCACATATATATACACATGCAAAGCCTTCTATTTTCATCCATATATACCTATTAGCTTCCCATATAACCCTTATTTACCCTCTTTTTTTCCTTAAAACATTTAAAGGTGGGAATTTTGCTTGATTCCATAAGTCTAGTTGTTTATGCTTGCATCTGTGTTTAAAATACTCCTTAAGTGTAATTTATATGCTCCAGTTTATGTTGATGCCTTATTATGTCAAGTATATGCTCGCCTAAAGCATAAAATTGTGATCTTTATGTGAAATTTTGTGATTATGTTCACATAAACACACACCTTCACCTTATGTGATTAAGTAAAATTTCTACTCAACAGTTGTGTTAACATGTGTTATGAACACACTTTTTCTAGGCAAAAACATTCTAACCCATCAGGAGGAAGGCACCGGGAGGGCATTACAAAGCTTTTATTTAGCTAGAGTTCTTATTTTCACTTGTATAGCAACTTTTGTGAAACTACGATTTCTCTATGTTGTACTAAATTTCTATATTATTATACATTTGCAATAAAAATATTCACCATTGCGCGTTTCGGTCCAACATATTTTAATAAAATAAAAGGGTATTTTTTCGGGTCGTGCCAAGAATAATCTAGGTTAAGAAGATTATATTACACATCATGACAAATTCTTAATCCTAGTAATGTTGACACACTCAATGTGTGTGTATAATAATAAACAATTTAATTTAATTTAATTTAATTTAATGAAATACTAATTTTCTTTTTTGGTAATATCTTTAACAGATTCATAAAATTACTAATAAGAAAAAATAAAATAATTTAATGTAAAAAACTAAGAAAATAATTACTAAGAAATTTTTAAAAAATTATATTGAACAGTAGTGGGAGATAAAAAAAAAAGGATAGAAAGGGTGGGGAGAGAGGGGGGGGGGGAGAAAAAAAAAGAGAGAGAGCAAATAAAAGAATGTGTAAAAGGAGACAAGCTTAAACTTATAATGTAAACACCCAATCCCCTCTATACAAAAGATCACTATCCTACATCAAATCTCATGCTACCCAAACCCATGTTACACTATAAGATAAAACAAAAATATCAACGGATTTTTTTAAATTTTCGGTTGAATTTTGGCAGAAAATTTGGCCAAAAATTAAAATATTTATTTATTTGTTTATTTTTGGCTGAAAATTCCTCCAAAATTTTTAAAAAAATTAAAAATATTTATTTTTTAATAATAATATTAATTTTTCAAAAATTTCAATGGAATTCCAATGAAATATTCCGTCGAAAATTTGAAAAAAATTAAAAAATATTATATAATATTTGTGTATGCTATGTTTATATAATGTTTGTGTATATACATATATATATTATGATGCTGTAATCCGTCCCACATCGAGTGGAGACGAGGCGCTTGAGCACCTTATAAGTGCCAGGTCTTCTCCCACTTAGCGAGGGCCCTTTTAGGACAAAACCCCCCGGCCTAATCGGATGGTCTAAATGGCTGCAGGAGGGACAATACCTCGCGGGTGAAGCCACCGGGTGGAGATCGGATACGGGTTCATCATATGGCGCCCTTTGTGGGAACCGAATGGTTCTCAAGCCCCTCATCTGGGGGGCTTATGATGATGCTGTAATCCGTCCCACATCGAGTGGAGACGAGGTGCTTGAGCGCCAGGTCCTCTCCCACTTAGCGAGGCGCCTTTTAAAGGACAAAACCCCCCGGCCTAATCGGATGGTCTCAATGGCTGCAGGAGGGACAATGCCTCGCGGGTGAGGCCACCGGGTGGAGATCGGATACGGGTTCATCATATGGCGCCCACCGCCCGGGTAGCCTCTGCAGTCTGGCTTGATCCCTCACCGACGACGGTGTCCCTCCTTGGCCGCCTTGTCTTCTGGGTGACGGGCTTGTGAAATGCCGTCACCCTGGGTTGAGGAGGCTAGGTCTGACGCCTTTGGCGATCGAGCCTAGCCAATAGTGCTTTGCGTGCGTCCATAAGGATTTTGAGGGCTGCATAACAAAGAACAGTAAATACCCTGCGGGATCCTCTAAAAGGAAAACAATTAAAGAATGAGAAGAGTAAGGGAAGCTTGGGCCCTAGAAATGTTCTCGGTAAAAGATTGGCGCCGTGTACCGGGACGCTCGCTGGGGCCAAGGTCGCCGGAGGCATTCGAGAGGCGGCAGGCACGGAGTCCGAGGTTAGAAAGACGGCGCACATCCTTCCCATTTTAGCCAAGCCCCCCACTTTCCCCTCATCAAAACTTGGCTCCTCGTGCAAGTAGTTCCGATTAAGCACTGGAGGTTGACGCCAGTTCGAGGGCATGCCCAACTGCCCTCGATCCTCCACGAAGACGAACTTCCTCTTCCATCCAGACCCGTGAGAGGATTTGAAGCCGTCCAGCACTTTGGAGGAAGCTGAATGGGCGGACAAGTATAAAAACCCGGGCTCGTCATCAACTGACTCGCCGGGGCCGGACCGAGCTGATTCATTCGATCGAAAAAACTCCAAAACATTGGTAGGGCTGGCTTCTTCCTTCAGACATTTCATGATCACCACGAAGGCGATGATGATCATGATGGAGTTAGGCACTAACTGGCTGGGACAAACACCGGCGAATTCCAACAGCCTCCGGACTTCGGGAGGGAGCGGTAGGCGTAATCCCGCTTCAAAATGGTAGAGATTGAGTGCCACACATCCTTCCCGGGGCTCCACCATGTTTTTCATTAGGACCTGGCATGTGAATCGGGAACTGGACCCCAAATTCGTCCCGGATCCTCTCCACTTCCGCCGCCGTAATATTGCTGGAGATGTCCCGGGGAAGGGAGGTCGTTTGAAACTTGCCCATCCCGACACCACGCGTCTTTGGGCTCTTGGCTGGAGATCCACTGGGACCAGCGTCTCTTCTGATGGGCCCTGCCGCTTTCTTCTTCTAGCGGGGGCGAGCATTCTCCGACGTATTGCCCGGCGCCTCGCCTCTCAAATCGCCGCCTAACGGCGCCCCGGCTGGTGTAGCCCCTGCGGTCTCAACGGTACGCTCTCCCCCTGCGCCTGAAACCGGCTTGGAGGGGAGGCGAACCTCCCTCTCCGCCGCCAAGTCCTCAGGCGTCGGGTCTGTGTCGTCCAAAATCTTTCTCCGGGGACCCATGGCAGCTAGGGTTTTTTTGAATAAAAAGGAAAATGCAAAGGAAAGGAAAAGTTCACCTGGAAAGGATACAGGAAAAACGGATGCCTGAAGATGCTCGTATCTTTGAAAACCCTTGTTGCTGCAACTTGTGCAAATGCTGTAGGTGGAGGAAAAATCAATTTGTGGTGAAACTCAAGTATTTATAAGTTGTGTGGAAGACGCCACCAGTCATTATGACGCCTCGGTCACGACGACCCTAAAAGGCCTACAGTGATTATGACAAGCCACGCCCCTTCACATAATGACTTTTCGGCCGCCAGAAATTAATAGATGGGGGCGTGCCACGTCTCCCCAAATACGCGCGTGGCCTGACAAAGCCGGAAAAGGGGCGACCTTTCGTGTATCGATGGCATTTCAACTTCAAAAACAAAGGGACACCTGACAGCCTAATAATTAATTCACTCTTGAAGGCTGACGTCCTCGTCACAATCAAGAGTGGGGGAACTAATGATGAGTCAGGTGCCACCTCACTACACCACGTCACTACAAGCCTCAAATTCGTCTAAGTAGGGAATTATGGTCCTCGAGACCACGAAGGCCCTCGAAAAAGTTCGTTGGCTGACCCCTCTCCCTCTAGAGCCCCATAAGCCGTCAACATGCTGCTCCGGGTACCCCAAATTGGGAAGCGGCCCTCGACGGCCCTCCCATCGAGAGCAAGATCCCCCACTTAGCCGTTACAAGATTGGGCATCCAATAGAGGTAAGTACAGCTGGCGACCTCGGACAGGCGCGGCCAGCTGCCACCTAACGTATCCCAGTGGCACATGAGTCCATCCCATTGGTATTCGGCGCATTAAATGCCAAGTCATAAATACAATCCTTGGTCATAAATGCCCAAGATGCACATTTATTGCCAACAAGACCCCTCATTAATGAAGAGTAGGAGTAGTCGCCAATAGGATCCATGGAAGGGGGCAAAAGGCACAAATCTGGACGACGACAGGGCCAAAAGTGACCGGTTCCCACCAACCATGTTGATGAACCCATATCCGATTTCCACCCGGTGGCCTCACCCGCGAGGTATTGTCCCGCCTGCGTGGTTATTATTCCTGCTTAGCAGGATTCCATGGGGGGTTTTGTCCCAAAAGGGCCCTCGTGGAATCCTGCTAAGCAGGAATAATGACCACCACGCAGGCGGGATAATACCTCGTGGGTGAGGCCACCGGGTGGAGGTCGGATTTGGGTTCATCATATGGAGCCGTCTGTGGGAACCGAATGGTTCTCAAGCCCCTCATCTGGGGGGCTTATGATGATGTTGTAATCCGTCCCACATCGAGTGGAGATGAGGCGCTTGAGCACCTTATAAGTGCCAAGTCCTCTCCCACTTAACGAGGGCCATTTTGGGACAAAACCCCCCGACCTGATCGGATGGTCTCAATGGCTGCAGGAGGGACAATACCTCGCGGGTGAGGCCACCGGGTGGAGATCGGATACGGGTTCATCAATATAGTTTGGAGACATATTTATATTAAACTTAGTGTTATTTTAATTATTGTATGCTACATATATAATATATGTGTGTGTATGTATATACAATTGGAAAAAAGATTATGTAAACCTTATTATTATCATTATTACTTCTACTTCTGATCAGAAAAGAATACAACGATACATTATAAACTATACTGAATTAAAATAAATAATTTGATAATTTAACCTTAAATTTAATCCAACTAAGAGTAAATAATAATATAATGATATTTCAAAAATTATTAAAGTGGTAATTTCAAACATATATATTAAGTATAGAAAAAGAAAAAAACATTACAACAAGTGATGGTAGTTCAATGGCAAGAGACTTGTTTGCCAACGAAGAGCCGAGAGTACCACTTCTAGCAATTGCAAAATATGGATTAAATTCGGGCGCGTGCGCATGAAGGGAAGGTGAAGGTCCTAGGTTCAATTCCTAGATTTGGCAATCGGAACTCTATTTTAATACAAACAAAAAAAATTTGGTGGAATATTCCACCAAAAATTAATTAAATTTTGGCGGATAATTTCGCCAAAATTAATTAAATTTAAAAAAAATAGTAAAAATTTGGTGGAATAATCCATCGAAATTCCTCCAAAAAATAATTAAATTCCATTGAAAATTAATTAAATTAAAAAAATCCGTCAAAATTAAAAAGCGACGAAGATTCTTCGTCTGATTCTTTTTGCCGAAATTACTTGTTTTTGGCGAAATTCCGCCTGTGGAAATTACCGGTTTTTTTGGTAGTGATAACCCTTCATCATGAAGCATTAGCACCCTCTAATAACTGCTTGGTGTCTTTAGTCTGACTTTTTCCTTTTTGTTTTTTTTTCTTTCATCTCTCATTGTTTCAAAGTGATATATTATTTCTCTTTATTTTCTTCTCTCCCACTTCTCTCACGTATTTATCTTCAATATTTAGTTTACTTTATCTTTTTATTTATTTTTTAATAATAAAACTCAATTTAATTTTCAATCATTTTTTTATTTTTCATGATATATAAATTTACTTTTCAATCATTTTCTTTATAATGTTTAAATTATAAATTTATTAAATATGTGATCAAATTATATTTTATTTTTATTTTGCACACACATGAAGTGTGCCACATTCGTTAGTATATATAGTAATGGGTACTATGCCTACCATAGATTTGCCACCATAAAGAATTTAGAGAAAGAAAAAAAATTGAAAAATTATAATTTTATGGAAGTAACAATTTGGCCTGGGTGTGATTTTCTACCTACCACAGACTTGTAGGACCACTTTCCTTGCTTATCTACGTCTGTTGAAGAATAACGGATTTTACATTATAAAAGCAAATGCGTTGATAAGACTAATAAAAAGGTAATTTTTATATTGTGAGCCAATTTGCTTTAGCATGGTTGTATTGATCAATAAGTTAAGAGTACCCGAATTTATCCCAACAAGAGCTGCCATTTTGACCACGAAAGGGGCACCAAATTAGAAGTCATTTAAAATTTTTCAATTTTCAAGGTCACGATTTTTTACACTAATATGCAATAAATTATAATTTACACAAATAAACAGCTTGTGCTTTATGACACAATTTGAGATTTAGTAGGAAAAGCTTTTCTAAATATTGACCAGGAATTTACTTTTCTGGGCAAGACAAAATTAGTGGTTGAAACTTTTTATGTCACATTCTTTTTCTTTAGATGGTTTAGTGAAGTTTTTGCTTTTTCAATCTTCCATTTGATGGTTTTATATTGTGATCTTTCAATCTATAATGCGTGGGTACTTCAAAAAATAAAATCGTATAGCGTTGGATACGAACATGGAGACGGCCCCAACACATGTCCAACATGAGAACTACGTGTCTGAAAAATAAAAAGAAGAAAGGAAAAATCCAACACGTTTTGGACACGATTGAGTTTCTTTTAATATTTTACAAAGCTTAAAATTGGCCATTTTTTTTCAAATTTTGAAAAGGATCGATAGTGGAAAATTTGAAAAAAAAAAAGTTAAAATTGTTTTTATTTTAAACTAATTAAATAGATTCAAACAATTTATCTATAGCTCTTTGTTTCACATCATCTTTTTCATCTATCTCTTCTTTTTTTACAAATTTTCAATTAAAAATTATTGCCGAAAAACTTCACAACTGTCTATTTTAACGATGAATATTTTTATTTCTCTATCACACATTCTAATTTAATAAACTATAAACATATAATATAACATAATATTTTAATAATCGTGTCTGAACCATGTACTTGTGGTATCGTGTACATGTCCGTGCATCATCGTTTTCAGCTCTCAAGCAAGTGCAATCTTCTAACGGTTATTTAAAGTTGGATATATGCCATTTTATTAAACTTGCCATTTTTCATGAAGTCCACGTTACTCGAAGTGACCCATCAATTTTAGTGCTACATCTTATGGTCCAACTTATAGTTGTGTCTTAAGTTCTTTTAGCTCGGCAGGAGTCATCCTATATGGTGTTTTGGAAGTCAGAGCTGTTTCTAGTATTAATTCAATACTAAAATCTACTTCTCTATATGGAGGAAGGCTAGGCAAATCATCAGGAAATATATCTGTAAAGTCACTTACCACAGGTATGTCTTCTATCTTCTTTTTATCTTTTAGACGGTTTAACACATGAGCCAAAAAGGCGCATCATCCTTTATTTAACAAACAAGTTGCTTGTAGGGTAGAAATAATGGGTATAGATTAGGAGGGTCTATGTCCTTCTAGTTTAAATATAGGCTGGTTTTGTCACGACCCGGAAAAATATACAACACTACATTAAAGTTCATAAATAACATGCTTAGTACAAAATATAATGGCTTTCATGGTACATCATAATTAATCCCTATCAAGTCTAAGTAAAAGCTTCATAGTACTCCTCAGTTTCGCTCTCCCGACGATCCGGTTCAAGTTGCTCTAAAATAAGCATGTGAAACACAGTCAACAAACATGTTGAGTAGAACTATTGAACAATCACATAAGGTGCAAGTGTGTGAAAATTGCACATAAACATGTAAAATCACATAATACTCCATGTTCGTCCCATACAGTGACGCAATGCCTTATAACTCCCACCACAATCAAACAATCAATAATCCAATCAAGTCACTCCACGATTCCACCAATCCCAACCGAGTCACACCAGTGGTCATAACCCGGGTATATGCCAAAGCCTACGACCCACTCTCACATGGAACACTTCGTCGATATGAGGAGGGATTAGGAGATGGAGGGCTGGAACACTTAATACCGGCATCTCCGATAGAATGTCCCGACGGAACTCAGCCACATCCATTCCATAATATTTCAGGCCCAACACATAATTGAGAAATAATTTCTCATAACACATATATTTTATCAAAGCATAAATAAACATACTATGTTCATTCATGTACCTTTATGAAAGCATAAAAACATAAAAACAATTATCATGATATTAACATGTATGGCAAATAATTTGAGACATGAAATCATAAAATGTGAACATAGGCAATCATTTGGTATTTGACCATTATTTTCGTAAACCTAAGTTAAAGCCTTGTTTATGAAAATAATCTAAGATCATGTTGCCTAAACTACGTATGAGAAAGATAATAATTCTACCTTTCAATTATTTTTAGGGATAAAAGAGGATATATAAAGGGCTATATGGAAGGCTAATAGGTATATATGGATGAAAATAGAAGGGTTTGTATATATATATATATATATATATGTGAGTGGAAGATAGACTATAAAAAGAAAGTGTTTTGGGTGTTGAGAGTAGAGTGAGTGTGGGAGTGTGTTTGTAGGCGGGATTTTGTGATGAAAATGGGGTTGGAGTTGGGATCTATTTATAGAGGAGCAAAGAAGAAATAGCTAATATTATAATAAAATAAATATTATTTATATGTACACATTACTATATTAATAACCTAGTATATATATATATATATTTATGTATGTGGACATGTAGGTGTATATGTAGATATATAAATCACCACTAGTCTATATATGTGGATGTGTGTGTGGATATGTAGATATAGAAATCACCACTAGGTGATATATGGATGTGTGTGTGTGTATGTAGAGATATAATTTACCACTAGTATATATATGGATGTGTGTGTATATATGTAGATATATAATTTACCACTAGTGTATATATGGATAGGTGTGTGTATATTTAGATATATATATTACCAAGTATTTAAACATCTATCTATATATATGTGTGTGTGGTGTGTATCAAGATATATATATGTGTGTGTGTGTGTGTATATATATATAGGTACGTGTGTGTATGTATAACTATAAGTGGTTAACTAATCAAATAGATAGATATATATATATATATGTAAATGTGTGTGTGTGTGTGTATAAGTAGCTATATATATATATATATAATTAGTGTACAAGGAATAATATATATAGATATATATATATATATGTACGTTTGTGTGTCCAAAGATAAGTATTTAACTAATTAAATATACCCTTATGTACATATATTGGTTATATATATACACATAAACTAATGTTGTAACGGCCCAAACCTTTAACTAATTTATTAAAACATAGCCAACTAAAACATGAACCTATATTTATTTTATTGAAAATATATCAGAGTAGTGCACATATTACATACTAATACAAAAGTTTATAACATCACGGCCTCTCCAAAATACAAAATATCAAGCTTAATTTTGACTAGTTAAAGGCGCTGAACCGTTCCTCGCTATTGTCCTTAGTAACTCCCACCTCCTTTTCGGCTAAAATTATGAAATAAAGAAATGGTCAACATACACGTTGAGTAGGAATTTTCACTTAATAACATAAGGTGCTCGTGTGTATAGTAACTGCACATAATCACAATATCGCACATAATATTTCACATTTTACTACCTTTCGAGTCACCTATTGGTGACTTCCTTATGTCTCCCACAGTACAAGATTCCAACCGTTCACATCATTAATCCTCATATTTCATCCGTCCACATCGATTCCATCCGTTCACATCGGTGGCCATATCTCGAGATTATGCCAATTCCCTACAACCAATACCAATACATAGAACACTCCGTCCATCCAAGATGGGATGGATAGCGAGAACTGTTTTAAGACCGACAAGCCCATTGCCGCCGGGCCGAACTCAGCCCCATCCACACTGATAACACATTTGGGCCCGGCATGCACAAATAAAGAGTTCCACATATTTTCACATAAGGAACATACTTCCATGCTTATAACTATAAATATAAAAGCATACTAAGAGAATATTTTGGAATAATAAACATACATGCTTTTATATCAATTCTATGAACACAAAGTATAAATATAACTAGAAACACACTTTCTAATAAGTTGTAGTAGAATAATGAAGCATAATATCATGGTAATAAAATGATAAACTAGCACTAAAAATTAACTTATGTAATTAAGGAAATTCCTACCTTAACTCACTTCTCGATCGATATATATGTAAATGTGAACGTGTATATGTACGAATATGTGAGAGTGTTGAAAGAGAGTGAAATATTTATATATATATGTGTACTATGTGTGTGTATTGTGAGGAGTGTGTGTGCCGTGAATGTGTGTGTGTGTGTGTGTGTTGTGATTGTGTGTGTGTGTTTATTGTGAATGTGTGTGTCTCGTGATTGTGGGTGTGTGTGTATTGTGAAGAGTGTGTGTGTGTCGTGAATGTGTGTGTGTGTTTATTGTGAATGTGTTCAAGCCTTATTTATAGATGTTGGGGTAAGATACATTATAAAAAAATTAATTATGTCAATTTTTCATAATTAGATTCATCTTACTCATCAATATTTAATAAATGCATACATGCTTAGTAATAGGCCTAAATATTATTAGGTGTGCCCTAATATTGATGAATGGAAGTCAAGGTTAATGTAAATATTACAAGTGTATAAATTTCTAGAAGTGTTATACCAAGTGTAAAAATTCATTTAATGCTAGAATTATCAAGATTAACTATTAAAATTATCAACACTTAATTACATATATCATCATATATATATATATGTAAGTTTTTGTATATATGTATATACCTATATATTTCTATATATTCGGAACATACATATATTTATATAATATATTAGAGATTATTTTACATTTTTGAAATATTATACATTATTCATAATAAAGTCACATATTTGAGATAGAATCACATAATTCATATTATTGTCACATAATATTCATAAGATTAAAATTTAAATAGTATACACTTAAACATTAAATAATATATAATAACATGAAAAATGCAAAAGAAAATTGGGTCCTTACAAATGTAATGAGTTTAGAAATGTTAAATGAATAAGTAAATCTAATAGATGTATATTTTCTAAGGTGAAAACAAGTATTCCTATATTTCTCAAAAATTAAATATAAAATTAAAATTAAATTCCAATAATAAAAATAACAACAATATATTATATTGGTGGGAAAATAAAATAACAAGAAATAATGATGTTTGAAATTAATAATAAATATATAAGTTTAAAATTTTACTACTAATAGAGAAATTATCATGTTTTTAAAATGCATGTAGTGTAATGCAAAATTATTCACTAATTAAAATCATATCTATCTTTTGAATTCCTTTTTATCAAATAATAAGTCAAATAATACTTGCCACATAAGTCATAAATAATAGGGTTTACCGGGCCGTCACATCCTCCTCTCCTTAAAAAATTTCGTCCTCGAAATTCCTATTGTGATTAGTTGAATAATTGCGGATATTTCCTTTTTGTAGTAGTTGATAGGCTTTTAGGGAGGAGATAATGGGTATAGATCGTAAAGAATTATTATCGGCCATTTTAGTACTAGGTTATCCTTGAGAACATATTGGTATGGTCATATTATATCAGTCTACTTGGGCATAATGGGCAGCTAGCCAATCCATTCTTAATATAAGATCAAAATCGTTTATCGTGAGCAAAACCATTCTCGCATGGTGCTAAGTGGCGTAGATACTTCTAGTTCGTAGGATAAGTTACTAGGCGGAATCTTTAAGCTAGAAAAGAACTTATGGAATATATAGGAATGTGTAGATCTAGGGTCAAATAAAATTTTAGCTAAGTACTGCCATACGAGGAGCGTACCTTTGACTATCGCAGAATTCTTGGTTTGGTTTATCGCAAATACCTTGCCGGGTACTCTCGGTTTTTCCCCTTGACCTACCTTTTCCTTGACGGTTCTTATTATGTTCGGAACTTGAGCTATCCTTGCCCAAGGGCAATTAGCGATAAAGTGGCTATTACTACCACATCGAGTGCACCTTCCGGTCTTTTTCCAGCACTTGTCCTCTGTGTGGTTGGACCCGCCACAATAAGTACAAGAAACTTTCTTTAGTATTGAGGATTCTCCCGAATTATTCCCATTACCGGGTGTACCAAATTTGGGCATCTTGTTGGGTTCTCCGGGTCCTTTTTCGTTGTATATTCCTAAATTTGGAATTCGACCAAATTGTCCTCTCTTGGCTCTCAATTGTTCCATTGTGCTCTCAACCTTTAGGGCTGTTTCTACAGCTACAGTATAAGTCGGTAACTGGACTGGGGCCAATCTATCTTGTATTTCTAGGCATAATCCACCAATGAATTTCCAAATTTTTCGGTTTTCATTCTCAATGAAATAGGAAGCAAATCGGGCTAACTTGATAAACATAGCTTCATACTGAGAAACACTCAAACTTCATTGTTCGAGGTTAAGAAATTCTCGCTCCCGTCTCTCTTGTAGTACTCGTGGGACACACTGAAGGTTGAATTCTTGAACGAAGTTTTCCCAAGTTTGCGGAGTTCGTGTTGCCTCCCACTTACGTGCTATCCTTTGCCACCAATGATGCGCATCGTTTTCTAATCGAAAGGTTGCCAAAACCACTTTCCGTTCTGCTTCACAATTGAAAACCGTGAAGATCTTTTCAATGGATTCTAAGCAATAGGTTGCCTTTTCGTCATCAGGCTCGCCTTGGAAGCTTGGAGGCTTAACTTTAAGAAGTTGGCCAAAGTCTCGTTAACCATCTCCTCTCGTCGGTTGTTATTATGGTTACCATTATTTTGGTTTTCAAGAATCGTAGTGATCCTTTCAAAAACTGCGGTAAATCGATCTTCTTGGTATTCAACGTTATCCCGTGTTCTCTTTGGAGCCATCTATACATAAATCAAAAAGGTTAATCTGGTAAATTACTAAAGCACAGGTCTCCCAAGACCTTGCTCTGATACCACTTGTCACGACCCGAAAAAATATACAACACTACATTAAAGTTCTTAATTAACATGCTTAGTACAAAATATAATGGCTTTCATGGTACATCATAATTAATCCCTATCAAGTCTAAGTAAAAGCTTCATAGTACTCCTCAGTTCCGCTCTCCCGACGATCCGGTTCAAGTTGCTCTAAAATAAGCATGTGAAACACAGTCAACAAACATGTTGAGTAGAACTATTGCACAATAACATAAGGTGCAAGTGTGTGAAAATTGCACATAAACATGTAAAATCACATAATACTCCCTGTTCGTCACATACAGTGACGCAATACCTTATAACTCCCACCATGATCAAACAATCAATAATCCAACCAAGTCACTCCATGATTCCACCAATCCCAACCGAGTCACACCAGCAGTCATAACCCGGGTATATGCCAAAGCCTACGACCCACTCTCACCTGGAACACTCCGTCGATATGAGGAGGGATTAGGAGATGGAGGGCTGGAACACTTAATACCGGCATCTCCGATAGAATGTCCCGGCGGAACTCAACCACATCCATTCCATAATATTTTGGGCCCAACACATAATTGAGAAATAATTTCTTATAACACATATATTTAATCAAAGCATAAATAAACATATTATGTTCATGCATGTACCTTTATGAAAGCATAAAAACATAAAAACAATTATCATGATATTAACATGTATGGCAAATAATTTGAGACATGAAATCATAAAATGTGAACATAGGCAATCACTTGGTATTTGACCATTATTTTCGTAAACCCAAGTTAAAGCCTTGTTTATGAAAATAATCTAAGATCATGTTGCCTAAACTACTTATGAGAAAGATAATAATTCGACCTTTCAATTATTTTTAGGGATAAAAGAGGATATATAAAGGGCTATATGGAAGGCTAATAGGTATATATGGATAAAAATAGAAGGGTTTGTATATATATATATATATATGTATGTGTGTGGGTGGGTGGAAGATAGACTATAAAAAGAAAGTGTTTTGGGTGTTGAGAGTAGAGTGAGTGTCGGGGTGTGTTTTTAGGCAGGATTTTGTGATGAAAATGGGGTTGGAGTTGGGATCTATTTATAGAGGAGAAAAGAAGAAATAGCTAATATTATAATAAAATAAATATATAAACCATTCATTCTATATGATTATTTATATGTACACATTACTATATTAATAACCTAGTATATATATATTTATGTATGTGGACATGTAGGTGTATATGTAGATATATAAATCACCACTAGTCTATATATGTGGATGTGTGTGTGGATTTGTAGATATAGAAATCACCACTAGGTGATATATGGATGTGTGTGTGTATATGTAGAGATATAATTTACCACTAGTATATATATGGATGTGTGTATATATATGTAGATAGATAATTTATCACTAGTGTATATATGGATGGGTGTGTGTATATGTAGATATATATTACCAAGTATTTAAACATCTATCTATATATATGTGTGTGTGTGGTGTGTATCAAGATATATATATATATATATTTGTATATATATAGGTACGTGTGTGTGTGTGTATAGGTATCTATATATATATATATATATATAATTAGTGTACAAGTAATAATATATATAGATATATATATATATATGTACGTTTGTGTGTCCAAAGATAAGTATTTAAGTAATTAAATATATCCTTATATATATATATACTGGTTATATATATACACATAAACTAATGTAATGAGTTTAGAAATGTTAAATGAATAAGTGAATCTAATAGATGTATATTTTCTAAGGTGAAAACAAGTATTCCTATATTTCTCAAAAATTAAATATGAAATTAAAATTAAATTCCAATAATAAAAATAACCACAATATATTATATTGGTGGGAAAATAAAATAACAAGAAATAATGATGTTTGAAATTAATAATAAATATATAAGTTTAAAATTTTACTATTAATAGAGAAATGATCATGTTTTTAAAATGCTTGTGGTGTAATGCACAATTATTCACAAATTAAAATCATATCTATCTTTTGAAATCCTTTTTATCAAATAATAAGTCAAATAATACTTGCCACATAAGTCATAAATAATAGGGTTTACCGGGCCGTCACAGGTTTGGTATACAAAATCGCACAATTTTATTGTGACAATCTATTTGCGCATGATGGGGAGTCAACCAATCCATGCATAATATAATGTCAAAGTCGGTTATAAGTAGTAAAACTAAGTTAGCATATAATTTTCTTTCACTTATAACTATTTCACAATCCTTATAAATCAGATCTGTCTTCCAGGAAGTTCCAAGGGGTGTAGTGATCTTTAGTTCAAAGGCTAAGGTTTTAGGTTGAACTTCTAAGTTAGAGAAGAAGCTAATGATATATAAGAGTGGATTGAGCTAGGATCTATCAAAACTTTAGCTAAATGATGGCAAACTAGGAGCGTACCTTCCACTATTGTCGGCTCCGCCATCTCTGGTTGACTTATAGCAAATAGTTTTCGTTGTACTTGGGGCTTCCCTAGGTGACTTCCATTTCCTCAGGGTGGGCTTTTGTTGAGAGTTGCTTGGCGTTGGACCCATCAGAGGACAGTCTTTAATAAAGTGTTCTGCCTCCAACATTGATTCGCGGTATGATTCGGTTTTCCACAAAACGAACAATAAATCCTTATGTCTTTTGAGAAAGAAGGTCCGCCTATTCTGTTATCTCAAGGATCAATTCTTGCTATGTCTGCATTCCCTCCATGGTTTCTTCCAAAAGGTCTACCTATGGTTTGGGGTCGCACCAAGTGCCCTCTGTTTACTTTTAGTTATTCCATAGTGGTTTCTACCTTTAACACCGTTTCGACAGCCATTGTATAATCTTGGATTGGAACTGGGGCCAATCAATCTTGTATGCCACCGTTGTCACACCTAGCACTCCTTGGGGCATGGTTGGTGGTTTAGCTAACACTATTCCCTTACCATTTGTCTTAGGAATAGGACACGTCAAAATACAAAACAACGCTAATAAGCAAAAATCCTTCTTCATATCATTACAGAGGAATTCTCAAAGAAATATAATAATGTCTTGTAATTGCTTATACATGGATCAACATTACGTACTATCTTTCACTAATTCATAAGAATCCTATATTATACATTTCATAATCTCTAGCCCCAAAAAACGGTTGTCATAAGTTTTCGTCCACAAAGAGTTGAAACGATGTTGTATGAGTGACACTTCACTCAGTAAGAGTTTCCAATTACCTCATTAGCATATTGTTAAATCCTCATTGTTATTATCATCATTTCCTTGTTAATGAAACACAATCAAAATCATATAAATAATGTAATTCATGATGTCAGGCACGATGTATCTGCAACTTGTTTAAGCCCTAATCTTTAATCCCGATTAGGAGGATTCTTGTGCTATATAACCCCGTAGCTAGCCTAATCTTTAACGCAGTTTAGGAGGACATATGTTGACCCTGTTTGGTGGATTTTTCTTGCTTGAAATTGTATTGTTCGACTGAATAGCGCCTAATCTAGTCCTAATCTTTGACCTCAATTGGGAGGATCTTGTTGCTACATACCCTATAGCGGGCCTAATCTTTATCCCCGATTAGGAGGATTGACCAATGTTTAACCTCCATTGGGTGGGTATTAGCTGGAACAATTTCAAACCGTATGTTTTGCAAGATTCATACTTTCACGTTGTGTTTGATTTTTTGTACTTAAATCATTTCTTTCTTACATGTCTATCTTTTCTTGTAAGCATATAATCTCTTATACCTTTCACCTTACTTTGGTTAAGTACTTTGGTTAAGTACTTATTTAAGGTGGCATGCATGTCATGCTTTTCATGTAATACGTTATCAACTTAACGTGTAGAGTAACGTACATATAAATTACAACTTTATTTCATGTCATGGGCACAATTTAACACATAATCGCTTCATTCAATTCATAATATTTTGTGTCTTGGCATTTATCATAAACATTAGGTAATACTAGTAAGATGGTTAGGAGCACATCCAAGTATTTTCATTTATTCTGAACTTAAGAACTTTCTAGGCATTGTATCCGAACTTGAAAATTGCTTACGTATCTTAAGTTATTACAGATGTTCTTATCCTACATTGAATAAATTAAATGTAATATAATTATTCTTGCTATTACATGAAACTTATAGTTTTGGACCAAACATATTGGTAGATTCCTTATTCAAGCCGATTGGGCTTGCATAATAATCTCGGCCTATCCGAATTATAATACATTGCAGGTTATGGTGGACCCACCAGTCACACACGCTTGCTTCTCTCTAGCAAGTGCCTAAGTGCAGCTGGCTTGCTTGTCCAAGCGCTAGGCATGTCGCGGCACCCACACGCCTGTGTGGCTTGCCACGTTCTCATCCACGTGATGTCGTTTGTTGTACACCCGCAAGGTCTATTGTGCTTTCACCTGTGCACTATCATGTAGTGCACCTTGCGCTCTATCATGTAGTGCACCTTGCGCTCATCTGAGTACGTCTCGTGTGGTACGATTCTTAGCACTGCTCTCGTTGCACTCGATCGCGTGTTTGCTCTCAACATACTCTTGCACATTGTTCGTTGAGTGCTTGCATGTGGATTTTTGTGTATGCATCCCATACAATTTGCTCCTCTTACCCTTGCCTCCTTTCTAGTGCCACTCTCCAACACACTTCACTGACACAAACCACTATGCAATATAATAATTTGAATACACATGCAAACATCCCTCTCCCATTAATCTTATGGTGAAACAGCATGGTCCTACCCCGACGCACGCCTCTGTGCACTACCTTGAGTCGGGCTCAAGCGCCTAGGCACTTGCCTAGCTTTTGCGGCGTTCAGTGGTGGCTTTCACTCCTTTCCCTTTTCTTTTCTTATTCTAGCAATGATATAATTCATTTTTTTCTTAATCTCCTTAGGTATTACAATTGATGAATTGGATTATCAAGAAATTATGTAAAGTAAGAATTAGTGATTTTCTTATGGTTTGTCGAGTCTTTCAAAGGCGAATGGCTAGTGCTCCCCACCTTTTTTTACCTCATCTCTTTTCTCCCTCTCTCTCAGCCCCTCTCCTTCTCTCTCACCCTTTATACATGTGTGTGTGCTTAAGTAAGCAGCCAAGTGTGTGTGGGTGTGTAACTATGTGTGTGTGTGTGTGTGAGAGAGAGAGAGAGAGAGAGAGTTCTTGTTAGTTTTTAGGCTTTCAAGGGTGGAATTACTACATGCACCCCCTTGACTCTTGATGGTGATTAAATATTGATTAAAGTTCTTGATGGCCATTGATTTCCCATCAAAACATTTCAATACCTTTTTCAAAACTCAAAATTCAAAATATTCAGATTTTTATTACATAAAATGAATGATTTACAAGTACATCCTACAAATTTCCCAAAGTCAAAATATTTGCGTCAGTTACGACTCAAACACTAGACCTTGCATAGAAAAAATGAGGATTCCTACCACTAGGCCACTTAAGGAGTTCTTGTGGTCCTTAGGTTTTAGTTCTTACTTGACTTCCAGTGTATTACAATTGTCCTAAGCCAGAACTCGCACTTGGAGGACTTGGCACAAAACTCATTCTCCCTCAGCAATTGTAGGACAATTTGGAGGTACTTTGCATGTTCCTCCTCATCACATGAATAGAGCAAGATGTCACCAATAAAAACAACAATGAATCGGTAGTGTTTAAACGTCCTACTCATAAGGTCCATAAAAACTACTGCAACATTTGTTAGTCCAAAGAACATCACTAAAAAGTTTTAAGGCTCATATCAAGTTCAAAATGCCATTTTAGGGATATCTTCCGCATTGATTTTAAGTTGGAGATAGCTTGACCTAAAATCAATTTTTGAGAACATTCTTAACCCTGTCAGGAAATTGGTTGGGCGTGCTTCTTGATTCCAGCACTTTATCACCATAATGAAGGCAATGATGATCCTAACAGAAATAGACACAAGTTAGCTAGGGCAAACACCTATGAAATCTAAGAGTCTCAACACTGTAGGAAGAAATGGAATCCGAAACCCTACATCGAACTGGTGGAAATTAAATGTTGAATACCCTTTGGGAGGCTCCACCATGTTCTTGTCTGAGCTGGGTATGTGCAATGTCAAGCCAACCCCAAATTCCTCCTTTATTTACTCCAACTCCTCTTTCGATAGGTTGTTGGAAATGTAGCATGGAAGCGATAAAGTTTGGAACCGGCCCATTCCAGTGCCCTGTACCTTGGTATTTCCATGATGGGTGCCATCTGCCATAGGGCTTCTGCCGCCTTTCTTTCCTTTCGCTTTACGAAAGGAATGAGCCTGAGCATCTGCCGGAGCCATAGTCTGGGGATTTTCCCTAATCGGGTTTGGGGGACTAGGGTTCGCAGACCTAGAAGCATCACCCCTCATTGCCAAAGTCACCGCTGTTGTTGTAAAATAAGATGGATATGGGAGGTGAACCTCCCTGCCGCTATCTCCTTAGAGATGGGGTTGTTGGAATTGATGAGATGCCTTTTCAGGTGCGATACATGAAGTGTAGAGAGCAAAGAAAAGAAAGGAGAAAATGGGGGATTTAGGGTTGAGAGATTAACCTAAAAATGGAGTGATGGAGTGTTGAAGAGAAGGGTTTAGTTCGCTCTAAACTCTCTCTCTCTCTCTCTTTATCTCTCTTTCTTCATAATGGGAAATGGAGTAATGTTTTGCAAAAGGTGGAAATGGGAGATTGAGAAAGGAGAAGGCATTTATAGGCAACGGATCCTTGAAAATCCCCCCATACAAAATGTCAACTACTATCATTGTAGAATGTAATAATTATAAACGGTGCATCTTTTCCTAATGAAACGACATGCCACCAGTCTAACACAGTGGAGGAGCATGTCTCACTATCTTCAAAAAGCACATGGCTACCGAAGGCATTAAAAGGCGCGACTTTCCAATGAGAGCGTAATAGATAGGTTTTAATTCAAAATTGAAAATCCTGGAGTCAAAGCGTTAAAGTGACTCCTTAAACTGACGCAATGACAACTCGGGTGGGGGGGGGGAAGCTAATGATGTGGATAGACCTCACACACTAGACACACCTTTGGGGGATGATAACTCCTCGCAAGAACTTAGAAGAAATAATATAACTTACACTTGTTCTGGTTGAGTTTAAGGAAACTTCTCGAAGAAGGGCCTAGTGGACTCCCCACAAGAACAATTGGTGTCGGGGACATCGCACCCACATGAATTGCCCCGGAATATCTGTGTAACGACCCGGTAAATCCTTTATTTACATATTTTATATTATACAAAATTTATAGGATTATTTTGTGAGTTATTGATTTCTAGAGATTATTTTTTCAAATATGATTTTATTTGTGAACTAGTGAGCATTTTACTACCTAAATATTTATAAAATATTATAAATTCCAAATATTTTTAAACTTTTATGCATTTGATCCTTCTAAACTTCCAGAAATTTTTAATAGATTATTTTCAACTTTTACCTATTTTTCCAAGCATTTTTAGTAATTTTCGGAAAACATCGTATTTAAGTTATTAATTTGAAATCTAATTTTTAAAATGCTTAATTATTATCCAAAAATTAAAATAATAATACAAATAAATATTCTAGGTTTTATTTGACTTATAAAAATTAATTTTCGAATTTTTACAATTTTATTTCTATCTTTGGGCAATTTTCGAAAAATTGGCAAAACAAGGGGTATTTTGGTCTTTTCACCTCTCCAACCCCAATTTTCGTTTTTTTTGCTGAGAAATAAGCAATAAAATACTTAATAAATAAGAGTTTCAGAATATATATATTTTTGTTTGATTTTAGTTGATTTTATTTTATATTTTATCAAAATATCTTTACTAATACATACTCTTGAACCTCATATACATAAATTACTATATATTAGTGGTGATGTACATGGCTACATATACACACACACACATACCCACATATATATACATGGTATTTAGTAAGAATAGGTGTAAGCATATATAGCCATGTATAATGTATGGAATAGGTATTTAGTTGAATTTAATAATTGGATATTTGTGTCTAATACATGGAAGATAATTACACAAGACCATATATACCAAAATCCTCATTTTTCAGCCATTTTTCCAGCCCAAAACCCGTGCACTCTCTCTTGCTCTTACACTCTCTTTCATTTTTCCTCCAAACACTTCACTTCCTCCAAATTACTACACACTTTGAAGAACAAAGGTAGGAACTCTTCTTTATACCTTAAGTAGAGGGTTTTTCTTCTTCTTCTTGAGGAGATTAGGCAAGCTTCCATACTCTTGTGCCCAAGCAATGTAAAAGAACAAGCTTGAATGGCCTAGAGTGAGAGCTTTTGCCAAACATACCACCAAGTTGAGGGTTTTAGTTATGTTGCTAGCTTCATGTTACTTTATAGTTCATTTTATCATGTTTAACTCTTGTTGGGAGGAAGTTGAAGGATGGATAGTATTATGAGCATGATCTTGAAGATCTTATGTGATTACTATGCTTATTTGGAGTTCTATGTGCTTACTATGCTTTCTTGGAAAACTATGTGATTATTGTGCCTTTTTACAATAACATGGCATTCTTATGTTTTATTTGAATTATTATGTGAGTTTTATGCTTTATATGAAGTAGTATGAGACCATGATTCTTTAATTGAGCTAGTAGGAGAATATCCTATGTTGTCTTGAAAGTATTTGTGAAGAAAGCTCCACATATCTATTTATTATACTTTATTGTATAGTTTTATGCCTACTTTGATGATTATAGAAATATACATGTATATATATATATATATGTACGTATATATATGTAAATATTTAAAGTATTGTTATCTATTCATTTAACTAATTTATTAGAGATTAGGTATATATATATATAGTTATGTACGTATATATATATGTCTACTTATTATAGACTAATTATATACTTAGTAATACTTAGTAAGACTACTTTAATCTATATATATATATATGGTACGTATAAGTATATATATAATTATATTCATTTTATTGGTTTATATACATATGTAGATAATTTCAATCATCTTATATCTATATCACACTTTATATAGTTTATATATTTTTCTATCATCTTTATATATGTAAACTTATCTATATCACATTTTATATATTTTATATATTTATATTAGTTATCTTTTAATCTATATATATATTTAAATATATTTATACTAGTTATATTTTAGTCTTTATATTTATATATTTATACTAGTTATGTTTATATATTTATATTTATATTTTATCTATTTACATATTTTGCTACTATCTATTTACATATGCTTAATAAGCAAATATAAAGCTTTCATTTATAAGTGTGGAGCTTACTTTGCTAAACTATGATTATGTGCATATGTGAACAAATTGCAATTGTGTGGATGGGCCCATATGTGCTGGAATGGTCTGGGGGGTGTTCCACCGGGACATACTATTGAGTAGCCGGGAGAGTTCACCACCCTTCCATCTCCTAATCCCTCCCTTGGGTAGATGGAGGGATCTACTCAAGAGAGAGGGTCGTAGAACAATACTAAGGCGTATGCCCGGGATACGACCATTGGAGGATAAGGCTGGCGGGAGAAATGTGCTGGTTGTTATTTCGGCCTGGGTAGTTATAAGGGTCACTGTCAGGTGACGAAAGGTAGAAAGTGTGAAATTATATATGTGCTATGTGTAACTAATGTGCACTTGACACCCGAGCACCTTATGTGTATAAAGAAGTGTTTCTACTCAACGTATGTTGATTCCATGTTATATTATATTTTAGATGCTTCCGAAGATAGCTTTTATGATGGTGAGGAGGAGGAACCTTTTGAAGCATTTTATTAGGAAGAAGGATGTAGGATTTCCGCTGCGTACCTGTTTTGGGTTTTTGCTTTTGCTATGTATCAATAGTAAACTAGCAAGTCGAGACTCTCTTTTGTTGATGTACCCTTATGTAATGTACCTTATACGTTGTAATTAAAAATGTATGCATGTATGTAGCCAATAATGATAGTATTAATCTAATAATAGCCATAAGACTAATAATAATAATAAAGGGATTTCGGGGTCGTCATAGGTGGTATCAGAGCTTGGGTTTACGCCTAAGCTATGCTGGGTAAGGATCCTCGGCGTAAGATTTTGGAATAGAAAGGAGATAGGCTTGATCCGAATAGGTTAAGTAGGAATGAATTTCCTTGAGATGTGTTTGACATGCAGGGTGGCGGGTGTGGCTGGGCGGCCGACCAGTGCATACTTTGCTCCCCTGAATGGCAAATACTTGACTAATTTGAGTATAAGGCGAATTTTTTTTTGGGTAATAGTTGTAAATACTTGTGAAATTATGTGACTTAAGTTCGACGTGTGTAAAATCTACCTCTTGAACCTATAGGAACCAACTCGAGAGTCACCACGAGTATATGTGAAGTTGCTAAAACCTCTAGTGCATCTAATGGATTTTATATAAGGTTGAATTATATGTTTGCGAAAACGTATCTTTTGGTAAAATTAGTACTGAGATAAGGACCTTGAGAATTGGGAAAGGTAGAGGCTATGTACTTTGTTGAACTTAAGAAAAGAAAGATTTGAAAGCTTGTGGAGGTCGTGGGCATTTTGTATTGAATTGCCCTCAGTCCAAACCAGTGCCAACCCCGAATACTGGAAAGAATACAAAGGGCAATGGGAAGCAAGTGGAGAAGCCACGAGTTCAAGGGAAGGTCTTTGCTATGAACCAGGCTGAGGTCGAGAATTCGGCGGTCGTGGAAGGTACGCTTCTCATTGACCGTTATTTTGCTAAAGTGTTAATGGATCCTGGTTCTACGCATTCATATATATCGACTAGTTTCTTTACTAGTTTACAAGTTCAACCTGAGGCCTTACCTTACGAATTAGAAATCACAACACCCCTTGGAACTAAATGGAAGACGGACTTAGTTTATCGAGATTGTGCATTAGAAATTGGTGGCCAAAAGATGACTGCTGACCTAGTATTACTACCCATTCATGACTTTGATGTTATTTTGGGTATGGATTGGCTAGCAACACACTACGCTCAAGTAGACTGTCATCACAAAGTTGTGCGGCTCTGTTTCCCGAATCAATCTATCATTGAAATCGTAGGGAACAAAACCACACCCGCATTACCCATTATCTCTTCTCTACAAGCCAATCGACTGCTACAGAAGGGCAATTATGCGTTCCTAGCCCATATCATGAATGAGTCGGAAGATAAGAAGATGCTTCAAGAGGTGCCCATAGTAAATGAGTACCCCGATGTTTTCCCTGATGATTTGAAAGACTTACCTCCATCGGGAGATTGAGTTTGTAATCGAGTTGTTACCTGGAACGGCTCCGATCTCTAAAACTCCTTATAGGATGGCCCCTGCTGAGTTAAATGAGCTTAAGACCCAACTACAAGAATTACTCGATAAAGGGTTTATCCGCCCGAGCACATCACCATGGGGAGCTCCGGTACTATTTGTCAAGAAGAAAGATGGAACTTGGAGGTTATGCATCGACTATCGTCCGCTTAACCAAGTTACCATCAAGAATAAGTACCCTCTACCGAACATTGATGAGCTATTTGATCAGCTTCAAGGAGCTTCAGTTTATTCAAAACTGGATTTGAAAACCGGATATCATCAAGTACGAATTCGAGAGGAAGATATCCCTAAGACCGCCCTTAATACTCGGTACGGTCACTACGAGTTTGTGGTGATGCCATTCGGTGTAACGAATGCCCCGGCAACGTTCATGGAGTTGATGAACCGGATATTCCGACCATACCTAGACCAATTTGTAGTTGTCTTTATAGATGACATACTGGTCTACTCTGAGTCGGAAGAAGAGCACGAAAGGCACTTGAGGATAGTACTTCAGACGCTGAGGGAAGAGAAATTGTATGCCAAATTCAGCAAGTGTGAATTCTGGCTGACACAGGTGGCCTTTTTAGGACACATAGTGTCGAAGGATGGGATTGCAGTTGATCCAGGAAAAGTGAAAGCCATAGTGGAATGGAAGCAACCAATGACTGTCACGGAGGTGCGGAGTTTTCTGGGTTTGGCTGGGTATTATCGGAGATTTATCAAGGATTTCTCCAAGATTGCTCGCCCCTTAACCAGACTAACGCAAGCCAAAGTGCGGTTCATTTGGGATAACCATTGTGAAACTAGCTTTCAAGAATTGAAGGATCGATTGGTCACCGCCCCTGTATTAACTCTGCCACAGGGGAATGAAGGATTTGTAGTCTACACAGATGCGTCCAAAGAAGGACTAGGCTGTGTACTTATGCAGAATAAAAGGGTAGTAGCTTACGCTTCGAGGAAGTTAAAACCTTATGAAGAAAACTACCCAACGCATGATCTAGAGCTGGCAGCCATTGTCTTTGCTCTTAAGAAGTGGAGACATTACCTTTTTGGTACTTCATTTGAAGTATTTACTGACCACAAAAGTCTCAAGTATTTATTCTCTCAAAAAGAGTTGAATATGAGACAACGAAGATGGTTAGAATTGCTAGCTGATTTTAATTGCGACATTCTATACCATCCGGGTAAAGCGAATGTCGTAGCTGATGCTTTAAGTAGGAAGGCTAGCCTAGCCTGCTTAATGACACGAGAATGGAAATTGTTAGAAGACATCACAAGTTGGAAACCTAAAGAACGGGAGTTTGGAGTTGTGTTTTCACAACTACATGCTCAGCCCGTGATACTTCAGCGAATTAAAGAAGCACAAGAAATGGACGACGAACTCCGAAGGGTTAAAGAGAGGGTTAACCTCGGCCAAGAAAAGGAGTTCGCATTGCCAAACGATGGAATTTTGAGATTTCGAAATCGAATATATGTTCCAAACAATGAGCAGCTGAAAAGGGAGATATTAGAGGAATGCCATAATACCAAGTACACAATACATCCAGGGACAAACAAGATGTATCAAGATGTGAGACGACAGTACTGGTGGCCCAAAATGAAAAGGCAGATAGCAGAGTTTGTGGCAAAGTGCTTAACTTGTCAACAAGTTAAAGCAAGCCACCAGAAGCCCTTTGGGTTATTGCAACCTCTTCCAATCCCTGAGTGGAAATGGGAACACATTACGATGGATTTCGTTATGGGACTACCACGAACACAGAGAGGTCACGATGCAGTATGGGTGGTCGTGGACAGACTCACAAAAAGCGCCCATTTTATTGCATTTGCTAAGACCTATTCGCTAGAAAAGATGGCAGAAATCTATAAGAATGAGATTGTTCGATTACACGGTGTCCCAGTGAGTATAGTATCTGACCGGGACCCTCGGTTTGTCTCAAAATTTTGGCAAGGATTACAGAAGGCTTTGGAGACTAAGTTGAATTTTAGTACGGCTTATCACCCACAAACAGATGGACAGACTGAAAGAGTTATCCAGATTCTTGAAGACATGCTTAGAGCGTGTACCTTAGATTTTGGTGGGAATTGGGATCGACACTTGCCCCTCACAAAGTTCGCCTATAACAACAGTTACCAAGCCACGATAGGCGTGGCCCCGTTTGAGGCTCTTTATGGAAGAAAGTGTAGATCCCCAGTTTGTTGGAGTGGAGTGGGTGAAAGTAAGCTAATAGGCCCAGATTTGATTCGTGAGACAACAGAAACGATCAAGATGATAAAGAAAAGGATGGAGACAGCACAAAGTCGTCAGAAGAGTTATGCTGACCGACGACGAAAAGACTTGGAGTTCGAAGTGGGTGACTTCGTATTCTTAAAAGTCTCGCCAAGAAAAGGTGTTTTGAGGTTTGGGAGAAAGGGCAAGCTTAACCCACGCTATATTGGACCTTTTGAGATACTTGCGAGAGTGGGGAAAGTTGCCTACCGATTATCCTTACCCCCAACTTTGGCAGAAGTACATAACGTATTTCATGTGTCTATGCTTAAGAAATACCATCCTGATCCCTCTCATGTTGTCGACTATGAGTCCCTCGACATTAGTCCAGACCTGACCTATGTTGAAGAACCAACGAGAATTCTAGACTTCCAAGAACACACCTTGAGAAACAAAACCATAAAATTAGTCCGCGTTCTATGGAAGGACCATGGGATTGAAGAGAGTACGTGGGAACGACTGGAAGAGATGCAAGAGAAATACCCACAGTTGTTCGATTAGGCTTCGACTCAATTTCGAGGACGAAATTTTCTAAGGAGGGGAGGATGTAACGACCCGGTAAATCCTTTATTTACATATTTTATATTATACAAAATTTATAGGATTATTTTGTGAGTTATTGATTTCTAGAGATTATTTTTTCAAATATGATTTTATTTGTGAACTAGTGAGCATTTTACTACCTAAATATTTATAAAATATTATAAATTCCAAATATTTTTAAACTTTTATGCATTTGATCCTTCTAAACTTCCAGAAATTTTTAATAGATTATTTTCAACTTTTACCTATTTTTCCAAGCATTTTTAGTAATTTTCGGAAAACATCGTATTTAAGTTATTAATTTGAAATCTAATTTTTAAAATGCTTAATTATTATCCAAAAATTAAAATAATAATACAAATAAATATTCTAGGTTTTATTTGACTTGTAAAAATTAATTTTCGAATTTTTACAATTTTATTTCTATCTTTGGGCAATTTTCGAAAAATTGGCAAAACAAGGGGTATTTTGGTCTTTTCACCTCTCCAACCCCAATTTTCGTTTTTTTTGCTGAGAAATAAGCAATAAAATACTTAATAAATAAGAGTTTCAGAATATATATATTTTTGTTTGATTTTAGTTGATTTTATTTTATATTTTATCAAAATATCTTTACTAATACATACTCTTGAACCTCATATACATAAATTACTATATATTAGTGGTGATGTACATGGCTACATATACACACACACACATACCCACATATATATACATGGTATTTAGTAAGAATAGGTGTAAGCATATATAGCCATGTATAATGTATGGAATAGGTATTTAGTTGAATTTAATAATTGGATATTTGTGTCTAATACATGGAAGATAATTACACAAGACCATATATACCAAAATCCTCATTTTTCAGCCATTTTTCCAGCCCAAAACCGTGCACTCTCTCTTGCTCTTACACTCTCTTTCATTTTTCCTCCAAACACTTCACTTCCTCCAAATTACTACACACTTTGAAGAACAAAGGTAGGAACTCTTCTTTATACCTTAAGTAGAGGGTTTTTCTTCTTCTTCTTGAGGAGATTAGGCAAGCTTCCATACTCTTGTGCCCAAGCAATGTAAAAGAACAAGCTTGAATGGCCTAGAGTGAGAGCTTTTGCCAAACATACCACCAAGTTGAGGGTTTTAGTTATGTTGCTAGCTTCATGTTACTTTATAGTTCATTTTATCATGTTTAACTCTTGTTGGGAGGAAGTTGAAGGATGGATAGTATTATGAGCATGATCTTGAAGATCTTATGTGATTAGTATGCTTATTTGGAGTTCTATGTGCTTACTATGCTTTCTTGGAAAACTATGTGATTATTGTGCCTTTTTACAATAACATGGCATTCTTATGTTTTATTTGAATTATTATGTGAGTTTTATGCTTTATATGAAGTAGTATGAGACCATGATTCTTTAATTGAGCTAGTAGGAGAATATCCTATGTTGTCTTGAAAGTATTTGTGAAGAAAGCTCCACATATCTATTTATTATACTTTATTGTATAGTTTTATGCCTACTTTGATGATTATAGAAATATACATGTATATATATATATATATATGTACGTATATATATGTAAATATTTAAAGTATTGTTATCTATTCATTTAACTAATTTATTAGAGATTAGGTATATATATATAGTTATGTACGTATATATATATGTCTACTTATTATAGACTAATTATATACTTAGTAATACTTAGTAAGACTACTTTAATCTATATATATATATATATGGTACGTATAAGTATATATATAATTATATTCATTTTATTGGTTTATATACATATGTAGATAATTTCAATCATCTTATATCTATATCACACTTTATATAGTTTATATATTTTTCTATCATCTTTATATATGTAAACTTATCTATATCACATTTTATATATTTTATATATTTATATTAGTTATCTTTTAATCTATATATATATTTAAGTATATTTATACTAGTTATATTTTAGTCTTTATATTTATATATTTATACTAGTTATGTTTATATATTTATATTTATATTTTATCTATTTACATATTTTGCTACTATCTATTTACATATGCTTAATAAGCAAATATAAAGCTTTCATTTATAAGTGTGGAGCTTACTTTGCTAAACTATGATTATGTGCATATGTGAACAAATTGCAATTGTGTGGATGGGCCCATATGTGCTGGAATGGTCTGGGGGGTGTTCCACCGGGACATACTATTGAGTAGCCGGGAGAGTTCACCACCCTTCCATCTCCTAATCCCTCCCTTGGGTAGATGGAGGGATCTACTCAAGAGAGAGGGTCGTAGAACAATACTAAGGCGTATACCCGGGATACGACCATTGGAGGATAAGGCTGGCGGGAGAAATGTGCTGGTTGTTATTTCGGCCTGGGTAGTTATAAGGGTCACTGTCAGGTGACGAAAGGTAGAAAGTGTGAAATTATATATGTGCTATGTGTAACTAATGTGCACTTGACACCCGAGCACCTTATGTGTATAAAGAAGTGTTTCTACTCAACGTATGTTGATTCCATGTTATATTATATTTTAGATGCTTCCGAAGATAGCTTTTATGATGGTGAGGAGGAGGAACCTTTTGAAGCATTTTATTAGGAAGAAGGATGTAGGATTTCCGCTGCGTACCTGTTTTGGGTTTTTGCTTTTGCTATGTATCAATAGTAAACTAGCAAGTCGAGACTCTCTTTTGTTGATGTACCCTTATGTAATGTACCTTATACGTTGTAATTAAAAATGTATGCATGTATGTAGCCAATAATGATAGTATTAATCTAATAATAGCCATAAGACTAATAATAATAATAAAGGGATTTCGGGGTCGTCATAATCTGAGCGATGAGGCATTTTCGAGGGACATGAGCATACTTAAGGGCAGGAATCATGAGATCCCTTAGGAGCTAAGCCGAAAAGGTGGCTACCAACCCTTGAGAGGACCCAACTGACCCCAAACATAAAAGGACAACTACTACCACCAAACATAGCCTGACAGCATGCAGCTGTCCCTGTCAGTCTTAGGAGCTATTAATTATGTTTCTTGAGTGATATCTCAAGTATTAAATACATGGAATTTGCCTTTAATGAGGAGTCAAGCTCCATTTAATGGAGGTCTAGACAAGCAATCTAGAGGGCGGGGTCCCAAAAAACACAAGGTATATCCCCATGTATTTTAGTCGTCAATCAAGAGACCTATGCCCATCAACCAAGGTAAATCATGACCTATCTATATAAGTAGGCTCCCACCTCACCACACAAGGTATCTCATCCCACATTCATAGCAACATTACACTATTCACTTCCTCCATAATATTCAAGTCTAACTAACTTGAGCGTAGGAGGGCCTACGTCGACGCAAACTGGCTCGTTTCACGTTTGTTCAAATTCCTTTTGACAGGTGGACCACCAACAATCAAGAAACCGGAGCTCAAAGTTTCAACATGTATCCAACCGAGAAGGACCCGCATCAATACTCTTTTATAAATTACTAGCACCCCCAATAATTGCTTAGTGTTTTTGGTCTAGATTTTAATTTCTTTCTTCTCCTTATTATTATCCTCTTATCTTTCTTTCTCCTATCATCATCATCACATTTATTTTTCTCTCTTCTCTCCACTATTCAATCTAATCTTATATCTTCTCTTTTCTATTTACTTTTAATTATATAATTAAGTCTTATTTACTGTTTTTATAATTATTATGATAAGATTTATATTCCATATAATAAATTTAAATACACAATTAAATTATATTTTATTTTTATTTTGCACACGTATCGAATGTGCGGTTAACGCTAGTATCGTTAGTATCTATATTTTTTTATAATGCACCAACACCGTCTAATAATTGTTCAGTGTCTTTGGGTCTACCTCTTGATTTCTCTCTCCTTTCTTCTCTCTCATATTTAACCTCTCATCTCTTTTCTCTATCTTGTCAACTATTCACTTCTTTTCTTTCTCTTCTCTCCAATATTAAATCTAATCCTATACTTTTCTCTTTCTTATTTACTTTTAATTGTATGATTAAATCTTATTTGAATTTTTTATAATTATTGCGATAAAAATTTGTATTGTATAAAATAAATTTAAATACATAATTATATTATATTTTATTTTTATTTTGCACACGCATCTAGTGTGCATTTACTACTAGTATATATCTATATTGTTATATAAAGCACTGACACCTTCTAATAACTGCTGGGTGTGTTTGGTTTGGCATTTTTTCACTATTTCCTCTTCTATTTTCTTTCACTTTTCTCTCCTCTTTTTTAATATGATATATCATTTCTCTTTCTTTTCTTCTCTCCTTATTCTCTCATATCTTTATCTTTAATATTTGGTGTACTTTATCTTTTTATTAATTTTTTTTACAATAATAAAACACAATTTAATTTTTAATAGTTTCTTTTTTATTTTTCAAAATATATAAATATAATTTTCAATCAATTTTTTATTTTCCTAATATATAAAATTATAAATTTATTAAACAAGAAATTAAATTATAATTCATTTTTATTTTAAACACGCATGAAGTATGCCACACCCCACTAGTATCTATACTCTTTCATAAAGCACCAGTGTCCAATCCTAATTTTTTTTACTTGTGAATTGTGTGATATATAATTGATTTTATTTTATATATATATATATATATAAGTCGATATATATATATATATATATTTATATACATGGATTTTTCATATATGGATAGGACTTATTTTATTTTATACTAGAAATTACTTTAAATCATTATACATATTTTCCAAATATATATAGATATGTATATACATATAATTTTGAATTTTTATATATAATAAGATTATTTTCTCACATGTATAATAAATACACTTGATCTCCCTAATAAATGCTATGATACACTTAGATATGGATAAGAAATGAACAAGGTATGGATAAGATAAAATTCAATATATATGTATAAATCTTATCCAAATAAAGAGACACATGTATGGTTTATTTTGAAGATACTAACACTCGTCTTCATCACATTAAGATAGGATAAGATAGGGTCATATTCATCTAATTTAGGTTAACATTTGTCCAAGTCTATTATAACATTTGTAGTGATCATGTTCTAGTAGCCCAACACATGTATTGATCATCTTCACCTAGGTTAACACCAATCACATTGGGACAACACATATGAAAAATTAGGGTAACACTTGGATTATCTAGAGCAACACTTGTATGTGAATGCATTTAATACTACGTTGAGTTGGAAGAAATTCATTTAATGTTGGAGTAAATTTTAATATAATAATCATATTTCTTGGAAAAACTACTATAAATAGAGGGGACTTAACCACCATTTCCATCACAACACACTCATATACACGGCCGCACACACACACACACACACACACACACAAATACATACACTCTTCAAAATCACTTTATACATGTAACGACCCGAAAAAATACCCTTTTATTTTATTAAAATATGTTGGACTGAAACGTGCAACGTTAATATTTTCATAGTTGTATAAATAATTATTTTCACATAAAATTTGTACAAAATACAAAATTTACAATTTTCAAAAGAAATACAAAAGTAACTTTATTGCGTAAATGGCTTCTAAATGCTTCCGCTGCGCCACTCTGATAGGCTATCTCATTTCTGTCCAAAAATAGTCATGTAAAGAATAATCAATGCGACGGTTGAGTAGAAATATCATTCAACCCCATAAGGTGAGTGTGTGTTTTAATAGGTGCACGTAGACACATAATTTCACATAATACTATAACGGAAATAAAAGCATAAAATATCTAAGACTTATAAGATATTTAAATTCTTATTCTACTCATGAAGTTAAATAATACTCCTACCTTTCAAAATGGTACCTTCTTCTTTATAAGTATAAAGTGTAGAGTGTATACATAGATATATAGAAAAGTTTATATGTATATATATATATAGGTTTAGAAGAGGGGTAATTATATATATATGTATATAGGAAAGTATACTAATGATATTGTGTGATATATATATATTGAAAGTGCAAGATTTTGTGGGTATGGGTCTTATAGGCGGGATTTTGTGTTGTTTGTGTGGAAAATGAAGATAATGTCCCCCTTTTTATAGAGTTTAGGGCAAGAAATAGAATTATTATATACTTTAAGTCATTTTCTGATTATTGTTATCTTATCATATCATTTCCTAATCTTATCCAAATCTTATCATAATCTTATCTAATCTTATAAAATCTGAAATCATATCTTTATTTCATTAAAAATTCGAATTTGTATTTATTTATTTTTGTAAAAATCGAAAATTAGGGTTTTAGGGCATAAAATCCTAATATTCATAATTAATTTAGAAAAATTTCAAAATTATGAAATTTAATCTTTATAAATCTGAAATTATATTTATATTTTCCAGAAATTAAAAATGTTTTATTTATATTTTCGAAAATTGCAATTTAGGACAAAGAATTTCGAAAATTGTGTTAGAATATCAAATTCGTCTAAAATTTGGAAAATCATGTAATTCATTCAAAATTGCATCTTCTCCATGCATAAAAGTCTATAATACTTATTTGTATTATTTTTGAAAAGTCATAATATTTAACAGATGAATTTTCCATGAGTGGTAATCGAAATACGAAAATTAATACTTTACCGTTCAAATTGTAAGTTAATTTCAAAAACAGACTAAAATTTGAAAACAACAAGTAATAATAACATTTTCAAGAAGCAAAAGATTTTAAATCAATTATTTAAATATTAAGGATTACCGGGTCGTCACAATACATATACATATATATATATATATATATATAGACTAAGTAGAAAGAGAATAGTTTACAAAAGGTAGGAGCTTCACTTATTTTCATAAGTTCTAGTTTTTACTTAGATTCATGTGTATTGTGCTTCTAATCATATTAACTTGAGAATTTACTATGTGGTGTATTATATGATATATTATGTGATTTTGTGACTAAGTGCACTTGAGCCACACACGTGCACCTTATGCAACTAAGTAAAGCCTCCTATTCAGCCGTCGTGTTGACGCCTTTTACATACAGTTATATCAGAGTAGCGTGTAGAAGAGTGACTTGGTTACAACTTGAGCAAAGGATTTGAGGGGCTCTATTGTAACAGTTTTCTTGTAGCAAGATGAGACTTGCTATGATTGTTATTGTAACAATATCTGTTTTGATCCATTTATGTACGTATATAAGTTTTTATCGGACCCAAACTGGTCACAATCAACACCACCTAATAACTGATTAGTGTCTTTGGTGTGGTACTCTTTTTCTCTTCCTTCTCTTCTATTTTCTCTCAATTTTCTCTCTCATTTTTTCCATGTGATATCTCTCTCCATCTTCTCTCATATCTTTATATTTAATATTTAGTTTATTTTATCTTTTCATATATTTTTTCCAACAATAAAACCCAATTTAATTTTTAATCATTCTTTTTTTTCATAATACATAAATTTAATTTTCATTTTTTTGTTTTTTCACAAGATATAAAATTATAGATTTATTAAACACATAAGTAAATTATATTTTATTATCATTTTATACATGTATAGAGTGTGCCACACCCATTAGTATATTATAAAGAGGGGGCACCACTTAATAACTACTTTTGGTATTTCAATATTTTTGATATGTCATTTTTCAATTTCTTCTTTTTATTGGACTTTCTCTCCCCTCCTCTCTATTCTTTCATGTTTTTTTTATAAATTTTTTCTCTCTTTCTTCTTTATCATCTTTCATTTCACTCTTCAATACCTTTTATTAATATTTATATTTTTTCTGATTTTATCTTAATTTAAATTATTTTATTTTTTTCTTATCATTAATTTAATTAATAAATAAATATATGGAACACAAGTTTTTCAAATTTTAATATATTTTATGAAATTTATGATAAGAAATAAAATTAAATCTAAAATAAGAAGATATTTAACAAATAAATTAAAAAAAATAGAATGAGAAAGGAGAGAGAAGAAAAAGAAACACACATTAAAAAAAGAAAAAGTTAAAACATTTTGAAAAAGAGAGAGGAGATAGAGTAAGCGCTAGGCTAAACGCACCAAGGGGTGGTTACTATATACCCCACTTATTTTATATAATAGTATGGATATCTTTGATATATGCTTATAAGGTATTTGGATCCTTTGAAATATATGTTTAAGTGCATTTGATTTCTCATCAATTGTAATTCAGCTTGCATTAGAAATGCCATATAATACGGTACAACAATCTCACCTAGGAAGTGAGTTTTTGGCATTTCAAATTATGCATTTCAATTGGCTTTTGTATATTGTCCATCTTATCTCTAAAATTGACATGTAAAATTACTGAAAAATGGCATTCCATAGGGGTAAAATTGAATTTTTGTATCCTTAATACCATGTTATACATACAAATCACACGTGAACCTTTTCAAAGAATTTAAATTAAGAAAATTATCATACCAAAACAATCACACTTGCGAAATGCCAAAATATGAAGCCCACCCACTTAAGACATTAAACATCTTATGTGTGAAATTTATTATCAAATATGTCCTATACATATTATACACATAATAGTATAGATTATGGTATTTTGGGTGCTTTAATCAATGTTTTCAAAATTGGACCGGACCGGCCGCTCCGACTAGTGATCGGTGCCTGGTCCGATCCGAATTGGCATGCAAAACCGGAAGTGAATCGGCCCACCGAGAACCGGAAAAAACTGGTGAAAAATCGATTGAACCGGTCCTAGTTCGTGAATCGGATCGGCGAGGTCAAATTAAAAAAAAATTGATTTTTTTTGTGTGATTTGAACCGGCCTCGGTCTAATTTTCTCACTCCAAATTCTAGAAAAAAAAAATAGTCATTCTCACTTCTCTCTCACTCAGTTCTGCTGAAGAAAAATTAGAGAATAGAACTCTAGCAGTCGTTGCCCCTCCAATAGTGCCATTGCCCGCCTAGCCGCCGCTCCTCCGATGCAATTGTCTGCCTAGTTGCCGCTCCTCCGACACCGTTGCTTGCCTAGTAGTCGCTGGCTCAAGGTTTTGTTGGATATTACAAAAATAAATTGGATTTGTCTACTTTTAATAAATATAGATTTGAAAGAAAATAAGAATTTGTTGTGGGTATTGGAGATTTTAATAGACTTGAATGTTTTTGTTATCTTGAAAAAAACTGAACTTGAATTGTAAGTGTGAACTTTAATGGGAGATTTTTAGTAGACTTGAATTGCAAAAATCCCAACTCAAGAATGAGGCAAGCAAGGAGCCTGGACTATTTTTTAAAAGAGTTATTGCCCCTCTCTGACTCTTTGTTTGCCAACGATTCACTAAGAAAAGTCTGAAAATCAACAACCCTTTGTATTTTGTATGTAGTAGTTAAACAGGGATTTCCCAATCTGTGTGTGTAAGACTATTTGTATATAATCGCTAATATGATCAACAACAACTGCAGTAACAACAATATCTTCAATTATTAAATAAATTGTGTTTTTATATGTAATAAATATTAGTTATTATGAAACTAAGATATGATTAGGAAGAATAACTAGAATTTTGACAAAATTTTGTTTGGCTTTTATTTTTTCATTGTTGTTGGGATTTCTCTAAATTTTTATGTATATGATATTTTTTATATAAAAATTAATTTAATAATTATTATTTATTTATGATGTCATACTCGTTAAATCAGTGGTCGAACCGATTGAACGGATTAAACCGGTAATTAATAATGTTAGTTTCACATAGGTCCTGAGACGTATACGCAGCGAAATATCAAAAATTTATATAAAACATATAACAGATTATATGCTAATCATGTTGTCCCGTGACTATCGTGACACGGATCTATTATGCAAATTGTATAACCAAATCGTTTAAATGAGTTGAGTAATTTAATTACTTTTTATCACTCCTATTGTCGTAGGAAATAGAGCGTATTCAAATACGCGGTTCACGTTCCCGAATTATCACGAACGGTTTGCACTTTCGTAGGAATCCAATTGTCTTCCCTCCAAGTGTATCTACACGTTAATCGCACCACGAATTTAAATCCTATGCCAGACTTGGATTTAAACCAAAGTGTATATGAATCTGTACTAACTTTTAGTATATGGGCTTATTAAAAAAGGGTGGATTATTCTATAATTAATTCTTAATCAATTGTTTATCAACTAAACAATAATTAAGAACTAAATAATGTTTAATGAGAGATAAAAAGATAGAGTGATTGTATGGAAGAAAATTGAAACAAACTTTTTGTTTCTTGATTTTCGGCCCTTAGACTTTTTGAGAGAAAAGAAATTCTTGCCTTTTCAATTCCTTTTGTGTGTTTTATGCATGATTAATCTAGGGGTATATATAGGCCCATACATGGTCTGATACATGTAACACTAGGAGTCCAATTCCTATTAGTCATATAACTCTCAACATTAATCACATTATATCTCTTTCTTATCTCATTTGTCTACTAGAATTCATCTATCAACTAAAAGACTTATCTTGTAGTTTTATAGTCAATTTGAAATTCTATAATTAAATTAATTCAAAATTAATTTAATTCTAATTTTAATTTAATCCCCAAATTAAAATTACATTTTAATTTAATCCCCAAATTAAAATATAATCATATTTTAATTTGGTCCTTAATCGAAAACTTATTTCAATTTAGTTCTTAAATTAAAATCCAATTTCAATTCAGTCCTAAATCGAAATCTTATTTCAATTAATAAAATAATTGAAATCCAATTTCAAATTAATTTCATCAATTGATTCTTAATCAATTAATTCCCAAATCAATTTCCCAAATTGATTCATATCCACCAATTTAATGAGATAGGTCAATTGAACTAGCCCTCAATTCAATTGATCTCATTAATCAATTCAATTTGATTAATCATTATTAATCAATTCATATACTTAGATACTTGGTCAACTATTGTGTGCGACCCCTTAGATTCACCAATTGATTAGCGATGGGCTTGCATTCAAAACAATATTTTAGATAATATAATTATATACGATTAATTAAACTCCTTTAATTAATCACCATTTTATTAGAACCCTTTCTAATTAATAGTCCCATCCATCGTGGTCGATGTCTTGCAACAAGCCCACGAATACCTAGCCAATAGGTGAAGTATTAGCGTGAACCTTTCTACTTATGACTTACCGTGCAAATACGGTCCCTTCATTGTCTAGTATTTCGATTGAGGTCTGGGACATGGGATTTGGAAAATCCTATTAACCTCAATTCTCATAATTCTATTTAAATAGTCCATTTGACAATTGACTTAGAAAACTCATTTTCTAATCATTGTCCTCCACCTTGTACAAGGATTTAAGTGGACTAATTACAATAGAATATATGAAAAACTCACTCGCTCAACTAAGCGAGCAACGAATCCTTTATTGACTTTCACTAGTCTCCATATATGAGAGATCTATACCCAACATAGGAGTACTAAGACTCACCATGGAGTCGACACCTATATCAAAGTATAAATATCCATATACAAGACTACTATGAAATCTCAAGTCTAAGGACTAGTTAAAGCACTTCATAAGCTTGGAAAACTTTCTTAATTCTTTTATTCCCATTTAGGAGTTTCCATGTGGGATCCTCAGTGAACTCATTCCCTAATGAGCACCCATTTATGCATACGAGTGTCACTACACTTGGTGTCCATGAAACAAGACATCCTCCCATTTGAGATATGTCCTAAATGCAAATTTTTTAGTGAGTTATATTGATATCCCAGTCTCTATTAGACTTAATAACTTGGAGTAATTTTGATTACTCCTTAGAGACTTGTTTCAAGACTTTCATTTCTATGCGAAGCCAAGCCCCATAACTTAAATGTGATTTTTGGAGATTCAACCACATATATTAAATATAAATAATATAACTAATGCTATGTCATGAAGATGGTCATAAAATGTGAAACTTTTAATTTATTATTTAATTAAATAAATTATTTGATACAAAAAATAATTAATAAATTAAAATATATTAATTTATTGGACACTATCCTAACAAATAAAACTGTTGACTTTATGTCCAATTCGATTTTCAGAAATGGATATAATCAACGAAAGTAAAATCTGTGGCTGGGATTTCCGGTTTCCGGTATTAGCCCGTGGATTTCGTGGTCTCACGTGGCTTAGGACAAATCAACGCCGAATCTCAAATTCTGAATTGTCTTCTCAGAGATCTGCGGGCTTTGGCTTTCCCCAAACTTGCTCTGGTTAGTCTAATATCTTCTTCTTTGTCTTTCGAGTTTCTGTTAAGTGAACTTAGTTGTAGCTTACTTGAAGATTTGTTGCTTCGATTCAGAAGTTGTAGCTGTTATATATGCTTTTACTTGAATGAATTCTGCAATTGTTTTCAGAAAATCTCAGTTATTTGTTTAAGTTTAGTCTATGTTATTTGAATCTGAAGGTAGAACAGTTACTTGAACAGGGAGAATCATTAGAGATAATGGCGAATATAGACATTGATGGAATCTTGAAAGAGCTGCCGTCGGATGGGCGCATCCCCAAGACAAAGATTGTTTGCACTTTGGGGCCAGCTTCGAGATCGGTGCCGATGCTGGAGAAGCTCCTTCGTGCCGGGATGAATGTTGCAAGGTTCAACTTTTCACATGGGACACACGAATACCACCAGGAGACTCTCAACAATCTCAAGATTGCTATGCACAACACTCAGATCCTCTGTGCTGTCATGCTTGACACCAAGGTGGGTACCGGGTTTCTTGATTATCAATTTCAAATTGTGATGCGTTCTTAAAATAGTTCGTCATTTATTCTAAATCAGGGGCCCGAGATTCGAACTGGTTTCCTCAAGGATGGAAAGCCTATTCAACTGAAGGAAGGCCGAGAAATCACGGTAACTACTGATTACAGCATAAAAGGAGATGAAGAAATAATCTCAATGAGTTACAAAAAGTTGCCTGTCGACTTGAAACCTGGGAATACAATCCTTTGTGCGGATGGTACCATTACGCTTTCTGTTTTGTCATGTGACCCTGCTAGCGGGACTGTAAGATGCCGTTGCGAAAACACTGCTATGTTAGGTGAGAGAAAAAATGTTAATTTACCTGGTGTTGTTGTGGATCTCCCAACACTCACAGAGAAGGACAAGGAGGATATCCTTGGATGGGGTGTTCCTAATAATATTGATATGATTGCTCTGTCTTTTGTTCGCAAGGGATCTGATCTGGTTAATGTCAGAAAGGTCCTTGGTCCTCATGCCAAGCGTATACAGTTAATGTCTAAGGTTTGTCGAAGTTCTTAAACTTCTTTTCCATCCAATACCTGTCTAATGAGGTTGTCATTAGTTGGAAACATAAAGGATGTAGTCGTTGTATTCATTTGTTCTTGCATTCTTTTAGCTATATCTTATATTTTTGGCTTTTCTTGCATTTGCACCTCGCCTCTTCCCAGGCCACGCCTTTTTTTTTTCAGGGCTCGTTGTTATATGTTTTTGGCAAAATGAGGTATCTGAAGGAATTGCAGTTTATTTAATCAATAAATGAGTTCACCCTTATAAATAGTTGATTGACTGACTTACTTTTTTGTACAAGGTCGAAAACCAAGAGGGTGTCATCAACTTTGATGAAATCCTTCGTGAGACTGACTCGTTCATGGTTGCTCGTGGTGATTTGGGAATGGAAATCCCAGTTGAAAAGATATTCCTGGCTCAGAAGATGATGATATATAAGTGTAATCTTGTTGGGAAGCCTGTAGTGACTGCTACGCAGATGCTTGAATCAATGATTAAGTCTCCTAGGCCCACACGTGCTGAGGCAACTGATGTAGCTAATGCCGTACTCGATGGCACTGATTGCGTGATGCTCAGCGGGGAGAGTGCTGCTGGAGCTTATCCAGAACTTGCTGTGAAAATAATGGCGCGAATTTGCATCGAAGCAGAGTCTTCACTTGATTATGGGGCTATCTTCAAAGCAATGATCAAGTCAACCCCATTGCCAATGAGCCCGTTGGAGTCACTTGCCTCTTCTGCTGTACGCACGGCCAATAAGGCTAAAGCAAAACTCATTGTTGTAATGACTCGTGGAGGGACGACTGCAAAGTTAGTTGCCAAGTATAGGCCAGCTGTCCCAATCTTATCCGTGGTTGTCCCAGTTTTAACAACAGACTCGTTTGATTGGTCCATCAGTGATGAAACCCCAGCAAAGCAGAGCCTGATATACAGGGGTTTGATCCCGGTTCTTGCTGAAGGATCTGCAAAAGCCACAGATGCCGAATCAACTGAAGTGATTTTGGAAGGCGCCTTAAAGTTTGCCACTGCCAGGGGGCTTTGTCAGCCTGGTGATGCTGTTGTTGCTCTTCATCGCATTGGAGCTGCATCCGTTATCAAGATTTGCATAGTTAAGTAAGAGGGTGGAGTTTCGTCTTCAAGGCCTGCTTATGCATAAATTTAGGTCATATATATATATATATATATATATAACGTGCTACAATAACATGAGCTTGTTGTGTGGTGCTTTTATTTCCAAGAGATTATTCAGGGCCTGCAGGGCTCGTGCCTCCTTAATAATGTAGCTTCCTGCAAGTCACATATTTATGTTAGATTTCTTCGTGTTTCTCTATGATAACAATGTTAAGTCTAGTCCTCACCCTTTGTTGTAGCATATACCTCTGCGGAATCTCTATGAAAACAATTTTAGTTCCAGTCCTGTCCATTTGTTTTAGTACATACCTTAACCTTTGGGAGGACTATTGTTGAAAAAAATAAATGGATGAGGTGAATGCATATGCGGTGTCCAAAAAGGCCACGAAAAGACCTTCCGGGGACATGGTGAACCCCAGGGATGGAGCCAAGGGAGGTTGGAGGGCATGGTTGCCACCCTCAAGTCTATATTGAGTTAAAATTCCTGTGTCGCATATTTGTGTCAGATTTCTTCTTGTGTCTCTATGGTAACAATGTTTAGTCATCTCCCTTTGTTTTAATGGATATTAGGACATTGAGCATACGAAGAATGTTAGGGACTGGCAAGAGGATTTCACGGTGCATGAATGAGCCTCCTGATACATATGGTTCAAAGGATTGGAAAATCAGTGGCCTGAAAATCCTACACAGTTTAGGTATATTTTGTTACAGATTTGATGATTGATAAGTTTAAATATAAAATATTCATCTTTCCTATAGAAGTTTAGATAAATGTGGGGTCTGATAATTAAATGTGAAACATAAAAAAATTTGACAACTTTTCAAGAGCAAAATTTTAAATTTACCAGAATTTAATCTTGGCAAGGATTTGGACAATGTTTTCAAAATTGAATCGGGTATAGAATTGGTAGTTATATTGGTTCGACCACGGTTAAATTGGTATGGCCTCATTCAATATAATAATTATATATTTTTTTTTTATAAATATTATAAATTAAAAAATATAACAACTAGCCTAATTAGTAATATATCAAAATTAACATAGACTAATTATGAAATCAATTAGAATATCAATATACTTTTTTGATCAAATAAATATAAACAAATTTATATTTGTGGAGATACATATTCACACAAAAATATGTAGAGAGAGAGAGAGAGAGTATATATATATATATATATATATATATATTCTAATTTTCTTTAATATTTGACCAATTGCACCTTAAGATTATCTTTTTTGGGCAATTCTATCATCAGTCGGCTTTGTAGGTGACTTAGGTTAGTCATGACCTAAAATTATGCCATGTGTGTTAATTTTAATTTTTTAAATATGTTATCAGTTAATTAAATATCACACATATCGGCCTCTTTCGGTAAACAAATTACTTTTCTCTTTCTACAAAATCAATTCTAGCCAGGTTTCTCTCTCCACAAAATCAATTCTAATCAGATTTCTCTCTCTATTTCTAGTTTCTCTTTCTATACTTCTAGATTTTCTTTCCTTAATTTTTTGTTCCTAAGATAAACCCTATTCCATAGAAACCCTAATTCTAATCAATTTTTTCACACGTCTATGCTTTTTTATTAATATTATTATCATCGCTATATTTATTACAATTAACTCCATAGTTGAACATACATAGAGTTATAGTCATCATTATTCAAATCAACAAATGGGTTTTATTATTGGTTACCTTCTCTAGGGAGCACATTGATGTGCTAAGCACCACCTTAGCCCGACATGTCAGTAGAGGTAAACATGTTTGGATCCCCCAAGTATGGGGCAACAAAGCCCCCGATCAAGTAAGCTGTTTTTGATAGAGGTTTTAAGCCAGAAATCTCATCTAAGTGTGAGGATTGATGCCCTCGAAGACACTCGCTGTCTTCAAGAGTGCGTTCGCATGAAAGGCAAGAAGCCTCGGAATGCAAGTCATGAGAGGGGAAGTACCCCCAGGCTTACCCCTCTATCTTAGGCCGTGGCTTCAAAACCTCGAAAGCCCTTTATATGCCCTTGAGGCCTCTTAGACAAGGCAAGCGGAGCGAGGGAGCAAGTGGTTTTAAGGCATGGAGTGCCCTCGAACACTATCGTATCGAGGACATGAACCTTGCACTTAGTCCTTGCCAAGCCCGGCGGCCGACGGGCAAGCCTTAGTTGGCAAGCCTGACAGACCTTGTCGCCACCTAACACGCTCTTACTGCACATGGGTCCATCCCATCGGTTTCCAGAGCATTAAATGCCGCCTTATAAATACAATCAGTGGCCTTAAATGTTCAATATATGCATTAAATGCAAAGGTCAAGCCCCATTAATGAGAGGTAGGGTCAGCCGCCATTTGGAAGACCAAGAAGTGACAAAAAGTATATCCACTTGTACCCATGCGTTAGATCGGCTGACCAACCCCCATCAACCTCATCACATCAAGGGACCTCTCTCATATAAATAACAAAAGAGCTCTCCCCCAAGAGGTATCATCATCCACTCTTCACACATTACATGCAAGAAGAACACGTTACTGTTCATCATCTTCTCCCAAAAATACCATGAACAAACTTGAGCGTCAGAGAGCCTACGCTGGGGCAAAACCGGCTAGTCTCACGTGCGTTCCTCCTTCTTAGACAGGTGGGCCACCAACACTTAATTAGAACGTATCAAATTCTGCCACGTGGTCGACCAAAATCTGACCGCATCACACATATATTTCAATATATAGCTGTCGTATTATGTCATTTAGATCTATATTAATTGCAACCATACATAAATCCAGGCAAATTATTATGATTATTACCCTCGGATTAATATTATAATCATCATCATTATTATTATTATTATATTTGTGTTTGATATTAGCCTACATCCACTAATGATCAAAACACAGTTATTTTTTTACCCCCACTCCTATTGATATATTTTATATATCTACACCACTTTTAAAAATACATTATTCAATATCAATTCAGATCAATTATTGTAGAATTAATAATGATGTCCAAATTTTAAAATAATTCTTTCAAATATGAAAAAATTTAAATTAAACATAAATTTTTATCAACTATTAATATATATTCGAATTTATGAATTGTATAATCCATATTATGTTCGGATCAATTTCTTATCATGTTAATGCTTATAATCATAAATTAAAAAGTATATGTAGACTTAATAATGTTGAATCAGCTAGCAATCCGTCCAACTTGGTGACAAAGATTGAATAATATTGGTCCCATGGGCCAAATGAAATTGATTTTTTTGCTTTCTTTTTTCTAGGTTATAAAAATAATTTAACTAATTTGTATTCAGCGGGACCATACATGGTCTAATAGAATAATTGTTGTAAATTAAAATCATAGCATAAATTGTATAGTAAGTAACCTTTACACTTTACTTGCACAATAGGTAGTAGGTCACCCACAATTAAATGGCTTAGATTTTATTTACCATATCTAATGGCTAAAATTAAGGGTGACTAATGCTAGTCACCTACGAATCATGACTGATGATAGAATTTCCCATCTATTTTAGTTTTACTTCCAATTTTTTCTTTTTTCTTTTATTCTTCGTTTGTGGCATGTTATAAGTATTTTTTGATTGATAATTTATTTACCTTCATTTTTTCTTTATTCTACCATTGATCATCATTTGAAGGCGACTAATGTTAGTCACTTTCGGTATTAATCGATAGATGTATCATATTTAATTTAAATCCAGTTTTCCATAACCTGCTACTTGCAATAAAATTTAATTTGAAAGGTTACGTGTAGAACATGTTATAGAGAGATTTAATTATATAATCACTAGTGTAATGCACCATATATGTCCCACTAAATACTAACCAGTTAAAAGAATATGTGAATCCCTAAAAAAAGAATGGAAAATTGTGTTTTACGTTGGACTGAACTAGCACACAAATTTTGTTCATATTTAATTATTTTCTTTTAATATTATTTAAAGAAAAATCATATATTAGTGTTATATAATAGACCGCGAGGAATCGAAGAATTACAGATGAATCTACAAAAAGAATTTCATTATGTGAACCGAAAACTTAACATTGCTATCAAAAGAATTGCAAAACCTTTTTTATTGCCAAATGACAATTTAGCCCATGAGACCAATGAAAGAGAAGCAAATTGCAAGATTAAACTTTATAAAGAATCACAACAAAATATGAATGTATGTTCTTTTAAATAATGCTTAAATTAATTAAATTTTTTATGGTTACATGAAAAATATAAATATTAAAAATAAACAAATACTTGAAAGTCATAATATAGGAATTTGAAAAGTATATTTTACCACTAAGCGGAAGTAATTAAATATGAAATTCAATTATTGATTTTTCAATAAGTATGATTATAATAATACATCAAATCAAATATCAAGTTAACAACAACCATGATGATGACTATATATCCATTTACGTAGAAAAAAAAAATTGAGAAGTACCTCCATTTTTCGACATATTCTTCGCAACTTATTGAACAATATTCCTACTATTGATATGAATTTTGTAGTCCTCGATTTATACATATAGTGTATAATCCTTACCGATCATTCAATAAAGATTTGAGTCATTTAAGAATAAATACAATATGATATATGAAAAATAATATATACATAAGATATTTTGTTTTGAAATTTTTGTTTTTGCATTCATAATTTACACACATCTATGAATTATTACATTATCTGATTTCGAGCTATTACATGGTATTTTTTCTAATTGTAACTTCAAAAGAATTTTATAATCTATTCGTATGTATTAAATGCCAAATATTACCCATGTTTATGTCTCTCTCATATTACAAAATTTCATAACCCCGAGTTTGTCAATTGAATTTGGAGGTTGCTATTTGTAACCGATTGGTTTAATTTAACCGATTAATTAGTGTAGATAATCATCAATTAGTTGTGTGCATCCATATTTTCATGGATGGACACTATTGACGCGATCATATTTATATGGATTCCTATGAGAAGAAGGATTCTACCACTTGGGGTGCCTATAAATAGGGACATCCCCAGTGGAAATTAATCATTCGATTCCAGACGAATATCTCTCTCCATATATTCTCTTTCTCGTAGTAAATAGTCTCTCTTTGTTATTCTCTTGGAGGATCACCATAAATATTCTAAGGGTTTAAGGGGTATAGAAAAGTGAATTACTCTAGTAGTAACTCGGCTGGGAAAAGGAAAGGAACCTAGTTCGTATGTGGCGGAAGGGCTCGTAGATTAAGACGTTGATCCAGTGTCAATTATCAGAGCTTCCGCAAAAGGCAATCGATTAACACCTTTTAATGCATTATTTTCCAATAGTGGTATCAGAGCCATTAGGGCTTGATCTCTAATACGACAACCCTAATCAAAAACATGTACTCATGAGAAGATTATGGCAATTCGGCATAAAGCAAAGAACAAGATAGATTCTACCCTTTAAACCCACAACCCCCTTGTACTCAAGAAGAAGATTTAAAAGGATTTAGTCAAGAAAAGATCAACACTTACAAGTACTCTTGAAGCACAAATCAGATTCTTGTTGCAATGGAGATTGTAGAACTCACAATTCCTATGCTAGGGTTCTTACACATGAAGAAGAAGAGACTCACGTTTTTTTGTCTATCTCAAATGAACAAAATCTGATTTCCAAAGGTTTAGAGAAGGTATTTATACTCTAAACAAAGCCAAACCCTAAACTAAGCCCATTAGGCCTAATCCTCTAAGGAATGGGCTTTAAGTGAAGCCCAATGTGCCATCCTTACAAGGACTTATTAAAAGTCTATCAATTCTTGTGTTTAAAACCCAAATACAAGCTATTACAAATAATTAAAGCCCAAATAAATTTAAGCTCAATTAAACAAGGGTAGGCAGCCCCTTCATCAATAGAACACGCCTCAAGCATATGGAGTAGCTTAGGTGTGCCTTCAAGCCCAATTGTGCACTTAGTGAATTCATGCTCTTGCAACTCAAGTGTGACTTGCTAAACATATGAGTTCATGGCTGTCCCAAAGAGGCCTTAGCCCGTGCCCTTGTGATTGGCCCACTTGGAAGAGCCAATGGATCCTTCTTGTTGCCTCTTGCTTCGACCTTGACATCATTGGAGCTCCCTTGATCCGCATCATTCCCTCCTTCCTCAAAAAGATTTGTCCTCAAATCTGAATCCAAATCAAAAGGAGAAAGATCAGAAACATTAAATGTTGCAGAAATGCCATACTCACCTGGTAGATCAATCTTGTAGGCATTGTCATTAATGCGCTCCAAAACTTGGAATGGGCCATCACCACGTGCATCTAACTTGCTTTTCCTTTGGTTTGGGAATCTCTCCTTTCGAAAGTGAACCCAAACCCAATCACCCGGTGCAAAGACAATGCGCCTCCTTCCTTTATTAGCCTTGTCAGCATAAAGACGGTTCTTTTTCTCAATATTGGTGCGTGCTTTCTCATGTAAAGACTTCACCAAATCTGCCTTCTTTTGTCCATCTAAACTCACAAGCTCAGTTACAGGCAAAGGACATAAATCCGGCACAGTTAAAGGGTTAAAGTCATATACAATCTCAAAAGGTGAAAATCCAGTAGAAGAATGAATGCTCCTATTATATGCAAACTCAATAAATGGCAAACAATCTTCCCAAGTTTTTAAATTCTTACCAACAGTTGCACGCAATAAGGTTTCCAAAGTCCTATTCACAACCTCAGTTTGTCCATCTGTTTGTGGATGGCAAGTAGTAGAATAAAGCAATTTAGTTCCCAGTTTACCCCACAAAACATGCCAAAAATGTGAAAGGAACTCAGTATCCCTATCGGAAACAATGGTGCGTGGCACCCCATGTAAACGCACCACCTCTCTAAAGAACAAATCAGCTATGTTAGCTGCATCATCAGTCTTATGGCATGCAATACAGTGGGCCATCTTGCTAAAACTATCAACAACAACATATATAGAATCTCTCCCACGCCTAGTCCTAGGTAATCCAAGCACAAAATCCATGGAAATATCAGTCCAAGGTGAACTAGGCACAGGTAAAGGCATATAAAGACCATGTGGCAGAGACTTAGACTTGGCCTGTTTACATGCAATACATGAAGAGCAAACTTTCTCAACATCTTTTCTCATATGTGGCCAATAAAAATGTTCATTCAACATGTCATAAGTCTTATGCACACCAAAATGCCCCATTAGACCCCCACAATGTGATTCCAACACTAGCAAGTTACGCATAGAACATTTAGGAAGACAAAGTTTATTTCCCCTAAACAAAAAGTCATCATGTCTATAAAACTTGTCAAATGCTCCATGTTCACAAGCAACATAGACATTCCCAAAATCAGAATCATTCACATATAATTCTTTGATATGCTCAAAACCCAACAACTTAGAACTAAGAGTAGAGATCAAGGCATACCTTCGGGATAATGCATTTGCCACGTCATTCTCTTTCCCGTGCTTATATTGAATCACACACGGAAACTGCTCTATAAATTCAACCCACTTACCATGTCTCTTGTTAAGCTTACCTTGCTCTATTCCCCTCAATGGTAGTAGACCACTCGGCATCTCTTCTGGAAAAACATCAGAAAACTCCTGCAATAAAGAAACACAACTAGAAGGAAGAATAGAAGTGTCAAGGTCAGTCAAAGAAAAATATGACTCCCTAAACCGAATCATCAAGATTGGTTTACCCTCACTAATTGCACTCCTGATCTCTCTTTCTCTCACAAAAAGTGTTTGTTTATTTCTTCCCTCACTCTTCCCAGCAAAACAAGCAAACAAGAATACCAAAATTCAGATTTTTTTTTTTTTTCAATAAGGAAGTCAATGGTAGCCGAATCACCAATAGTGCCAATTTAATTGATTTGTTAAGTACCAAGCAAGCACAAGTGTGTGTGAAGGTGTAATTGGGCTGCCAAGAACTGAAAACAAAAAAAATTAAATGAAAAACAGCCCCTTTATAAGAGACACACGAAAATTATAGTAAGAAAAATGTCAAGAGACTTTTGTGTGGTCCTTGTTCACATGCAATTTCCCCCAAATAAGGCATGCTTTTTTTTTAATTGACTTTAAATCATGTTAATTTCTGCCATTTATTGACTTTATTCATAATATGCTCACTAGTGACATCATACAGGCTATAGCATATTATCTGCTATTTGGTGAATGCAATATAAATTATTTTATGCTATGTATACATGATAATTAATGGAGATGGTAGTAATGCAGTACCCCATTATTATTATTATTGGAGTAGATTGATATAGAAGGATATCAATCCATGTAAAACATTTTACCATTATGTATTTATTGGGCCATTTTTGGGGGTGGCCATGTATTTTCTTTTAGGGATATAATTTCATTAATTACTCCTACAAGCTAATAATTATTTAGAGATAAGCACCTATTATGCAAGTTTTTAATTATGAATATGAGTATGGACATATCGGTATTTTATTTTGAGTTGGTAATTTTTATTAAGATCTTTAATTCAACGGGAGATGATTATTAGCTTTGATGGCAAGTTTTCGATCTCATTGGATTAAAGAAAATAATAAAATTTTACTTGGATTCTAAAATAAAAAATGGGAGGATCAATATATAAGTGCGCGCGATATACTATGCTAAGCTACATGCACGACAATCTGATCCGTGAGTATAAAAAGTACCCAACGACTCAAGAGTTGTGGGAGATACTAAAGGTCACGTACGGTAGCACTTCGGCTACAAGATTGAGGGCTCTCAACCTCAAATTCAATCAGTATGTACTTGACCCGAAGCATTCAATGACCCAACATCTTGATATGATGAAGGACATGATTCAAGAGCTTCAAAATGCTGAAAATGACCTCACTGATGAACAACAGGTTTTGCCAGTCCTTAGGTCACTGCCTGAGCAGACTTGGGGACATGTGAAGCTTGTGCTCACTCATAATGAGCAAATTAATACGTTTGACAGTGTCGCCAGTCATCTAAAATTGGAGGCTGACCGTAGAGAGTCTGAATGTGCACAAGTAGCTGCTTTAGTTGCACATGCTGCCCAACGTAGGCCTCAAAGGGCCAAGTGTTGGAATAAGCAAAAAGGTGCAGGACAAAGCAATGGCCAAAACTTGGCCCTAGAAGGTGACAAGACAATCAAACGTCACCAAGGTAAAAGGGGTGGAAAGAGAAATACAAGCAAAGTCAAGTGTTTTAACTGCAAGAAACTTGGTCACATTGCTCGTGATTGCACTGAGCTAAAAAATGTAAGACCAAATCCTAGCTCAATTTGCACTTATGTTTGTTCACATGTTCTTGTGGCTAATTCTCTCCTTGGTTGGATTGTAGACATCGGAGCAACAAAACATGTGACACGTGATAGAACTGGATTTGTAGATTATCGTCGGGTGCCCACATGCAGCCACCACATTGCTATGGGGAATGGCGCACAAGAAGAAGTCCTTGGAATTGGTTCTTACCAACTAAGGCTTAGGACAGGGCGTGAGCTACTTCTTAGTGATGTGCAATATGCACCTGGCATACGATGTAATCTACTTTCTGTTATTGCGCTATTAGGACAAAGCTTTAATTTTCTTTTCGAGCAAACAATATTATCCAATTTTTGTGGTAAAGACCTTTATGGCTTAGGTTTTCTGAATAATGGATTTTTTATGTTAGAATTATCCAATGATTATGCTTTCTTTATTTCTTCAACTATTAATATTATTGATGATTCTATTAAATGTCATGCAAGATTGGGATACATAGGACAAGAAAGGATGACTAGACTAGCTCGAGAAGGCCTTTTGGGCCCATTCGGTAGAATCAACCTTCCTACGTGTGAACCATGTTTGGTAGGTAAGTCCTGCAGAAAATCTTTTGAAAAGGTAAAGAGAGCTACTCGTTCTTTAGAGTTAGTACACTCGGATATATGCGGACCCATGAATGTAAGGGCCTGACATGGTGCATTCTATTTCCTTACTTTTATTGATGATTATTGTCACGACCCGAAAAAATACCCTTTATTTTATTAAAATATGTTGGACTGAAACGCGCAACGGTAATATTTTCATAGTTGTATAAATAATTATTTTCACATAAAAATTGTACAAAATAAAAAAGTTATAATTTTCAAAAGAAATACAAAAGTAACTTTATTGCGTAAATGGCTTATAATTGCTTCCGCTGCGCCACTCTGATACGCTATCTCATTTCTGTCTAGAAATAGTCATGTAAAAAATAATCAACGCGACGGTTGAGTAGAAATATCATTCAACACCATAAGGTGGGTGTGTGCTTTAATAGGTGCACGTAGACACATAATTTCACATAATACTACAATGAAAATAAAAGCATAAAATATTTAAGACTTATAAGACACTTAAATTCCTATTCTACTCATGAAGTTAAACAATACTCCTACCTTTCAAAGGGGTACCTTCTTCTTTATAAGTATAAAGTGTAGAGTGTATATAGAAAGGTTAATATATATATATATATATAGGTTTAGAAGAGGGGTAATTATATATATATATGTATATAGGAAGGTATACTAATGATATTGTGTGATATATATATTGAAAGTGCAAGATTTTGTGGGTGTGGGTCTTATAGGCAGGATTTTGTGTTGTGTGTGTAATGGAAATGAAGATCATGCCCCCTTTTATAGAGTTTAGGGCAAGAAATACAATTATTATATAATTTAAGTCATTTTCTAATTATAATTATCTTATCATATCTTATCCTAATCTTATCATAATCTTATCTAATCCTATCCAAATGTTATCATAATCTTATCCAATCTTATCTAATCTTATCATAATCTTATCCAAATCTTATCTAATCTAATCACAATCTTATCTAATCTTATCATAATCTTATAAAATCTAAAATCATAATTAAAAATTCGAATTTGTATTTATTCATTATTGTAAAAATCGAAAATTAAGGTTTTAGGGCATAAAATTCGAAAATTCATAATTAATTTAGAAAAATTCCAAAATTATGAAATTTAATCTTTATACATCTGAAATTATATATATATTTCTCAGAAATTAAAAATGTTTTAGTTATATTTTCGAAAATTGCAATTTAGGCCATAGAATGTTCGAAAATTGTGTTCGAATGTCAAATTCGTCTAAAATTTGGAAAATCATGTAATATATTCAAAATTGCATCTTCTCCATGCATAAAACTCTAGAATACTTATTCATATTATTTTTGAAAACTCATAAGTATTTAATAGACAAATTTTCCAAGAATAGTAATCAAAATCCGAAAATTAGCACTTTACCATTCAAATTGTAAATTACTCTCAAAATCAGACTAAAATTTGAAAACAAGTAAAAAGGACATTTTCAAGAAACATAAGGTTTTATATCAATTATTTAACTAATAAGGATTACCGGGTCATCACAATTATTCATGCTATGGGTCGGTATGTCTCTTATCTCATCAGTCAAAAGCGCTTGATTGCTGTAAGCGATTCTTGACAGAATTTGAGAATCAAAGAGATGGAAAACTAAAAATCATATGTACCAATAGAGGGTGAGAATATATGTCCAATAAGTTTAGACAAATGTGTGAGGAAAAAGGAATCATACTGCAATTAACGATTCCTTACACTCCACAACAAAATGGTGTTGCAGAGAGGACTCTATCGCTTGGGGTGCCTATAAATAGGGACCTCCATATTGGAAATTAATCATTCGATTCCAGATGAATATCTCTCTCCATATATTCTCTTTTTCATGGTAAATAGTCTCTCTTTGTTAATCTCTTGGAGAATCACCATAAATATTTCAGTTTAAGGGTTGTAGAAAAGTGAATTACTCTAGTAGTAATTCGATGGGGAAAAGAAAAGGAACCTCGTTCGTAAGTGGCAAAAGGGTTCGTAGATTAAGATGTTGATCCAGTGTCAATTATCAGAGCTTCCACAAAAGGTAATCGATCAACATCTTTTAATGCATTATTTTTCAACACTATTCAGAGTAGAAATTCATTAAAGCAGGCAGAAGCTGTGGCAATTGATCAAACAATTATAGAATTGTTCCCATCACAGGATTTCTGAAGCTAGTATATCTCAAAGAAAACTGGTTGAGTGTAGGATATGCCAGGATGAAGATATGGATTCAAATATGGAGACTCCTTGCTTTTGCTCTAGAAGCTTAAAAGTTGCTTTCATCTTAATTTTATTATTGCTTTTGTTATGGAGAATTTCATATTTGATTATTTTATCTTTTGAAATATTAACCCTTTTGATTTTTTCCCATTTTTCTCAGTGGTGATTGTTTTCAATCGGATTTTTTATGTTTTAAAATAAAGTAACTTCGTGTTGGTGTTTGCAGTGGCGAGCGGTGATGGTGGTGGTGGCTTGTGGCACCCCTCTCGCTAGGACCTCCCTATACGATTGGGGTTCACTGACAATTGTACTGTGTACCAATCATGTGATCGATACCCAATACGAACATCCTGATCAATACTAGTTACTGGGCACTTGTAGTACAGTGGAAGCGAGATAGAATTACAAACGCAGATAATATACATGGAACTCTATCAATTTAAAATACAGGAGTTAGAATTTTCAAAAAGAATACAAAAGTAACTTTATTGTGTAAAAGGCCTCCAAACGCTTCCGCTGCACAACTCTGATCCGCTATCTCATTTTTTTTCTAAAAATAGTTACATAAAGAAGAATCAATGCGACGGTTGAGTAGAAATTTTCACTTAATCACATAAGGTGCTCGTGTGTATAATATGTGCACATAGTCATAATATCTCACATAATATTTCACATAATATTACCTTTCGAGTCACTTATTAGTGACTCCCTTATATCTCCCACAGTACAATATTCCAACCGTTCACATCATTAATCCCAATATTCCATCCGTCCACATCAATTCCATCCGTTCACATTGGTGGTCATATCTCGAGATTATGCCAATTTCCTACGACCCACAACCAATACATGGAACACTCCGTCCATGCAAGATGGGATTAGGACATGGATGGCGAGAACTGTTTTACGACCGGCAAGCCCATTACCTCCCGGCTGAACTCTAGCCCCATCTACACCGAGAACACATTTGGGCCGGGCCTGCACAATTAAAGATTATCACATAAACATATTCTCACATAATTTCACATAAGAATCATGGTTTCATGCTTTTAGGAGAGCATATATTGGACATAAAAAGGCATGAGTATAAACTAGAGCATATAAATACAATTAAGGAGTACTTTAAAACATGATTCCTAGGCTTATTCTAGCATAATAGCACTTAAGTATATAAAAACATAGAACAACTAAACTTATGGAATCAAGCAAAATTCCTACCTTTTTCCAAAAGTGATTTATAAAATAGGGAGAATATATAAAAGGCTACTAATGTATGTATATATATATATATATATATATTTATAAGTGGAGGGATAGGTATATATATGTGTATATTTAGGTTTTCAAAGATGTAAGAAGAAAGTGGGGTTTTGAAAGGATTTTGTAAATGTAAGAGGGTATATATATATATATATATAGATTAATATGTCTATATATATGGTTAGAAAGAGGGGTAATTGTATATATATGTATATAGGAAGGTATATTAATGATATAGTGTGATATATATATTCGAAGTGCAAGATTTTGTGGGTGTGTGGGTTTTAGGCGGGATTTGTGTATTGTGTGTGTGAAAAATGAAGATAATGCCCCCTTTTTTATAGAGTTTAGGGCAAGAAATAGAATTATTATATTCTTTAAGTCATTTTCTAATTATTATTATCTTATTATATCTTATCCTAATCTTATCATAATCTTATCTAATCCTATCCAAATCTTATCATAATCTTATCTAATCTTATCACACTCTTATCTAATCTCATCTAATCTTATAAATTTGAAATCATATCTTTATTTAATTAAAAATTAGAATTTGTATTTATTTATTTTTGTAAAAATCGAAAATTTGGGTTTTAGGGCATAAAATCCGAAAATTCATACTTAATTTAGAAAAATTCCAAAATTTTGAAATTTAATCTTTATAAATCTGAAATTATATTTATATTTCCCAGAAATTTAAAATGTTTTAATTATACTTTTCAAAATTGCAATTCAGGACATAGAATTTCAAAAATTATGTTTGAATGTCAAATTCGTCTAAAATTTGGAAAATCATGTAATTTATTCAAAATTTCATCTCCTCCATGTATAAAAGTCTAGAATACTTATTTATATTATTTTTTGAAAACTCATAAGTATTTAATAGACGACTTTTTCAAGAATGGTAATCAAAATTCGAAAATTAGTACTTTACCGTTCAAATTGTATATTACTCTCAAAATCAGACTAAAATTTGAAAACAAGTAATAAGGAAATTTTCAAGAAGCATAAGGTTTTATATCAATTATTTAAATAATAAGGATTACCAGGTCGTCACATCAATCCTCTTCAATCTTCGTCCTCAAAAGATCCAAACTAGATAAAAATTGAAAGAGTAAATTTTCTAATCTCTAAAACCCTAGGAAAAAAGATGTAATCCCCTGTTGTGTGCCTTCATCTGGATTTAACATGGGGGGAAATTCAGCGAAAACCTTTTTCCTAATTAGAATCCTAATCGAACAAGGGAAGTCTTTAACTGCTGTCACGGACTTTGCATATGTACGCAAAATTGATTGCGTACTTACGCATTCTTACAGATCCCTTTCTCCTCGGATAGCTGAGATTGAGTAAGTACTCAAATTTTCTTATGTAAGTACTCAGCTCCTGACTTCAATTTTTGTGTCATTTATGGTATATTGCCCTTCTAATATGCAAAACAACAATTTAACTCAAATTTATGCGCAATAAAGCTCGAACAGGCAAAAATACGTGATAAGTCTAACAAAATTAACATCAAAATCAAGTATAATTATGGACACATCATCACCCCCAAACTTAAATGTTGCTCACCCTCGAGCAACTCAAAATCAACAACGCAAGGGAATAGACACAATCGAGGACCATATCAGAACACCACATACCCCAACAAAATTCCATTTTATTTCTCAAAAACTATTAACCACTATATGATTGTTTCAATGTATAAGCAATCACACTTTCATGCACACTTTAGAAACGATTACCGTTATCCAGAATTCCCCCGTGTTGTGTCTATTACGGTTAAGAACAACAACCACCAACAACCCGGATCAATTTATATTCATGAAATAGGAGCAAAAAGTGGACTCCACAAGTTGATTTTTCATCCTTATCTCCACTAATGTAAACAATGATAAATCGGGAATCGATAGGGCTCTATTAAGCTTGTAATGTAGGGCTTCGGTGAAAGGTAGGAAAATATGGAAGAAAATACGATAACCCTAATCAAAAACATGTACTCATGAGAAGATTATGGCAATTCGGCATAAAGCAAAGAACAAGATAGATTCTACCCTTTAAACCCACAACCCCCTTGTACTCAAGAAGAAGATTTAAAAGGATTTAATCAAGAAAAGATCAACACTTACAAGTACTCTTGAAGCATAAATCAGATTCTTGTTGCAATGGAGATTGTAGAACTCACAATTCCTATGCTAGGGTTCTTACACTTGAAGAACAAGATACTCACGTTTTTTTTGTCTACCTCAATGAACAAAATCTGATTTCCAAAGGTTTAAAGAAGGTATTTATACCCTAGACAAAGCCAAACCCTAAACTAAGCCCATTAGGCCTAATCCCCTAAGGAATGGGCTTTATGTGAAGCCCAATGTGCCATCCTTACAAGGACTTATTAAAGTCTATCAAGTCATGTGTTTAATACCCAAATACAAGCTATTACAAATAATTAAAGCCCAAATAAATTTAAACTCAATTAAACAAGGCTAGGCAGCCCCTTCATCAATAAAACACGCCTCAAGCATATGGAGTAGCTTAGCTGTGCCTTCAAGCCAAATTGCACACTTAGTGAATTCATGCTCTTGCAACTCAAGTGTAACTTGGTCTTGTACATATGAGTTCATGGTTGTCCCAAAAACCTTAGCCCGTGCCCTTGTGATTGACCCACTAGGAAGAGCCAATGGATCCTTCTTGTTGCCTCTTGCTTCGGCCTTGACACAATTGGAGCTCCCTTGATCCACATCATTCCCTCCTTCCTCAAAAAGATTTGTCCTCAAATCTGAATCCACATCAAAAGGAGAAAGATCAGAAACATTAAATGTTGCAGAAATGCCATACTCACCTGGTAGATCAATCTTGTAGGCATTGTCGTTAATGCGCTCCAAAACTTGGAATGGGCCATCACCACGTGCATCCAACTTGCTTTTCCTTTGGTTTGGGAATCTCTCCTTTCTAAAGTGAACCCAAATCCAATCACCCGGTGCAAAGACAATCCGCCTCCTTCCTTTATTTGCCTTGTCAGCATAAAGACGGTTCTTCTTCTCAATGTTGGTGCGGGCTTTCTCATGTAATGACTTCACCAAATCTGCCTTCTTTTGTCCATCTAAACTCACAAGCTCAGTTAAAGGCAAAGGACATAAATCCAGCACAGTTAAAGGGTTAAAGCCATATACAATCTCAAAAGGTGAAAAGCCGGTAGAAGAATGAATGCTCCTATTATATGCAAACTCAATAAATGGCAAACAATCTTCCCAAGTTTTTAAATTCTTACCAACAATTGCACGCAATAAGGTTCCCGAAGTCCTATTCACAACCTCAGTTTGTCCATATGTTTGTGGATGGCAAGTAGTAGAATAAAGCAATTTAGTTCCCAATTTACCCCACAAAACACGCCAAAAATGTGAAAGGAACTTAGTATCCCTATCGGAAACAATGGTGCGTGGCACCCCATGTAAACGCACCACCTCTCTAAAGAACAAATCAGCTATGTTAGTTGCATCATCAGTCTTATGACATGCAATAAAGTGTGCCATCTTGCTAAACCTATCAACAACAACATATATAGAATCTCTCCCACGCCTAGTCCTAGGCAATCCAAGCACAAAATCCATGGAAATATCAGTCCAAGGCGAACTAGGCACAGGTAAAGGCATATAAAGACCATGTGGCATAGACTTAGACTTGGCCTGTTTACATGCAATACATGAAGAGCAAACTTTCTCAACATCTTTTCTCATATGTGGCCAATAAAAATGTTCATTCAACATGTCATAAGTCTTATGCACACCAAAATGCCCCATTAGACCCCCACAATGTGATTCCAACACTAGCAGGTTGCGCATAGAACATTTAGGTAGGCAAAGTTTATTTCCCCTAAACAAAAAGCCATCATGTCTATAAAACTTGTCAAATGCTCCATGTTCACAAGCAACATAAACATTCCGAAAATCAGAATCATTCACATATAATTCTTTGATATGCTCAAAACCCAACAACTTAGAACTAAGAGTAGAGATCAAGGTATACCTTCGGGATAATGCATCTGCCACGACATTATCTTTCCCGTGCTTATATTGAATCACATACGGAAACTGCTCTATAAATTCAACCCACTTACCATGTCTCTTGTTAAGCTTACCTTGCCCTTTTAAATGCTTCAATGATTCATGATCCATGTGAATTACAAATTCCTTGGGCATCAAATAGTGCTGCCACACGTCCAAGGCTCTAACAAGGGCATAAAGCTCTTTGTCATATGTAGAGTAGTTGATTTCAGCTCCGTTCAACTTTTCACTAAAGTATGCTATTGGTTTCTTCTCTTGCATCAAAACAGCCCCAATACCTACACCAGAAGCATCACATTCAATCTCAAAAGTTTTATCAAAGTTAGGCAAAACAAGAATAGGAGCTGAACACAATTTATTCTTTAAAGTATCAAACGCTTTCTGTTGGGCTTCTCCCCACTTGAACCCAACTTCTTTCTTCACTATCTCTGTGAGGGGCGCAGCTATGGTAGAAAAGTCCTTCACAAACCGCCTGTAGAACCCAGCTAAACCGTGAAAGCTTCTTACCTCAGATATAGTTTTAGGCGTGGGCCATTCCTTTATGGCCTTGACTTTTTCTTCATCCACTTCAATACCTTGCGAACTCACAATAAAACCAAGAAATACAAGTCTATCTATGCAAAATGTGCACTTTTTAAGCTTAGCATACAATTGTTCTTGTCTCAAAACTTGTAAAACTAGCCTAACATGCTCAATGTGGTCATCAATAGACTTGCTGTAGATAAGGATATCATCAAAATACACAACTACAAATTTCCCTAAGTAGGCACGCAAAACATGGTTCATTAACCTCATAAATGTGCTAGGTGCATTAGTTAGCCCAAAAGGCATAACCATCCATTCATACAAGCCATACTTAGTTTTAAATGCAGCTTTCCATTCATCCCCAGGTTTCATTCTAATTTGATGATACCCACTCATTAGATCAATTTTAGAGAAATATTTAGCACCACGTAGTTCATCTAACATGTCATCTAACCTAGGAATGGGATGTCGATACTTTACAGTGATTTTGTTGACTGCTCTGCAATCAACACACATCCTCCATGTCCCATCCTTCTTAGGTACCAAAAGGACTGGAACTGCACATGGGCTCATACTCTCCCTCACAAATCCCTTCTCCAGTAGCTCATCAACTTGTCTTTGCAACTCCTTAGTCCCCATGGGGTTGCTCCTATATGCTGGACGGTTTGGGATTGTTGCTCCAGGAAGGAAGTCTATCTGATGCTCTATTCCCCTCAATGGTGGTAGACCACTCGGCATCTCTTTTGGAAAAACATCAGAAAACTCCTGCAATAAAGAAACAAAACTAGAAGGGAGAATAGAAGTGTCAAAGTCAGTCAAAGAAAAATAAGACTCTTTAAACCGAATCATCAAGATCGGTTTACCCTCACTAATTGCACCCCTGATCTCTCTTTCTCTCACAAAAAGTGTTTGTTTATTTCTTCCCTCACTCTTCTTTTCTCTCACCATTGGGCCATTTACTTGTTTACTCTTTTGTTTGGCCTCTGTTCCCTCTTTTTTTTTTCACTTTCTTTCTCTTTCTCCTCACTTCCCAAATTCTGCCCCTCTCTCTCCATAAGCTTCTTTTGGTCTAAATAGACCTCACTAGGTGTCAATGGAGTAAGAGTTACGCGCCTTCCTTCATGGGAGAATGAGAATCGGTTGAGGTAACCATCATGGTGCACTTTCCTATCGAACTGCCACGGCCTCCCAAGCAAAATATGGCCAGCTTGCATTGGAACCACATCACAAGTCACCTCATCCTTATATGGTCCAATTGAGAAAGAGACTACAACCTGCTTGTTCACCCTAACACTGCCCATGTCATTAAACCATTGAAGCTTGTATGGCCTAGGGTGTTTCTCACATTTTAACCCCAATTTACTCACCATACTAAGGCTTGCCACATTTGTACAACTTCCACTGTCAATTATAAGTGTGCAAACCTTGCCTCCCACCAAGCACCTCATGTGAAAAATGTTTTCCCTCTGTTCTAAGCTCTCCTCTTGCAACTGCATACTCAACACACGCCTGGCAACCAAAGAAGATCCAACCTCAGGTGCTACCACAACTTCTTGCTCCTCTTCTTCACCCTCACTGTCACCACAATATTCTAAGTAGGGCATCTCTTCCTCGCCTTCAGATTCTGAATATACATAACCATTCCGAACCACTATGACTCTCTTATTGGGACATTGAGAGGCGATATGACCCTTGCCCAAGCACTTGAAGCACTTGATGTCCCTACTAGGTGTAGTTGAGCTAGAACCTCTTGAATTGGAGCCTGAATTGGAGTCTTTAGCCTTGAGGCCCGAATATGCCCCGTTTGGTTTAGGGTTTTGAAACTCCTTTTTCTCCTCCTTTGTAGGCCATTTAGAACCCCAAGAGTTGCTGGTGTTGCTTGCAAACTTGTTGGAGCTCTTGCTCTTCTTCTGCTTCTCTATCTTCATGGCCATGTTAAGCATGCCTTCCATAGAATCATACTTGTAGAGCTCAATCACATCAGTTATTTCCTTGTTCAAACCACTCAAAAACCGAGCCATGGTTACCTCCTCATCTTCTACAATGTTAGCTCTAACCATGCACATCTCCATATCTTTGTGGTAGTCTTCAACTGACTTAGCCCCTTGCACCAGCCTGTGCAATTTCTGATGTAACTCTCTAAAATAGTGGGAAGGTACAAAACGCTTCCTCATTGCCTCCTTCATGTCGTCCCAATTGCTAATGGGGCGTCTCCCCACCTTTCTTCTACTCAAGTTGAGTTGATCCCAGCAAAATAGAGCATAATCAGTGAACTCAACTGCAGCAATCTTCACCTTCTTCTCTTCTGAATATCTATTGCACTCAAAGATCATCTCAACCTTTCTTTCCCACTCAAAGTATTCTTCTGCATTGTTTCGGCCTTTGAAAGGTGGAATTTTGAGCTTGATGTTGCCCAAATTCCCATCTACCTTGTCAACTACCACTTCGTCTTCCTCTTCTTCATAGGCTGGATTTCTAGTACTTCGGCCTCCAAACCTTCCCTTACCTCTTCCACGCTCAAGTCTGCCTTGCCTCCAATTGTAAGTCTCACTAGGCCACTCATCTTCATTATCAAACTCATCTTGCAAATTTTTGTTGGTATGAGCAAATGGTGTATGCCCTCTCTTTGTTGTAGTTGCTTGATGAGATTGAGAACTTCTTCTCTTCAACTCTTGGTCATGTCTCTCCAACTTGTCATTCATGGCCTCTAGAGTCTTGTTCAAATGAAGAAATTGCCGTTTAAATGCTTCTAGAATGAATTGCATTTGAGGGTCGTCAACCTTGAAAGCCCATTCATCTCCTTCTTTAGATGAACTAGACATTGCTGTAAAACAAAAGATCGAACACTATAGGCAGATTGTTAGTCACTCACTCCCTTACGTGTTTCTCTCTTTAAAACTTGGCTTTTCTCTCCCAAAAGGTGTAGGGTCTCACTCCAGCCTTTTACCACTCCTCCACGCGTCTCAATTGCACTTCAGAATCCAACAAATGCCACAAGAAAACAAGAAGAGTTTGGAAGACAAGAATAAAACCTAACAAGGAAAATTAAGCAAGAACAAAAACTAGAAAGAAGACTTAAAACAAACGGAATGGTAGTGCAAGAACAAGGCAATGCACCACTTGATAATATCAATCTAGAGTGTAGACACAAGCAATTAACACCCTAGTAATGTCAAAGAGGCAAAAAGGTAGCTCAAAACAAGAAATTAAATAACTAGAATCAAAAAGAGACAATTCTGGTCACAAGAGACAAAGCGAACTAAATAAGAACCTAAGTTATTTCTACCCCAACAAAGGAAGCAAACAAGAATACCAAAATCAGAATTTTCAATAAGGAAGTCAACGGTAGCCGAATCACCAGTAGTGCCAATTTAATTGATCGTTAAGTACTAAACAAGCACAAGTGTGTGTGAGAGTGTAATAGGGCTGCCAAGAAGGGAAAACTAAAAGATTAATGAATTCAGCCCCTTTACAAGGAAGACAATTTTGATTGCAAGAAAATGTCAAGAGAATTTGGTGTGGTCCTTGTTCTCATGCAATCAAATTTGTGCACATGCTATTTCTCCGAAATAAGGCATGACAAGTGGAGTTGCTCAATGAATTAGTTGTAGTCACAAGCAATTCCACCAAATAAGGCTTGAAAAGTGGAGTCTTTCAAGGAATTGAAGCAAAGGCAGAATTTTAATTCAAGAACGACACTAACGCAAAATTTCAGAATTTCACTACTCAATCAAGATCAATTTCGAATTTCCTTTTTTTTTTTTTTTTTTATAAGATCAGAATCTCAATTGATAGTTTCAATGGTGAACAATCCAATGGGACAAGACAAATTATCAAGATCCTCAATCTTGGTTTCAAGAAAGCGTTTCTTGAAAATTCTTGAAATAAGAACAACCAGCCCTTATGGATGATAGAAACGACCAAGAAGTTTCAAGAAAACACAAATTCGGATCAAGGATGATGTTTTAGAATCAAGAATCAAGCAAGAACAATCAAGATCACACAATCATGCAAATTCAGCAACAATAACAATCAAGAAGGTGGCACCACGCATAAAAGAGTTCAAGGAATTCAGAAACTCAAACCTAGAATCTAAGATAAATAAGAATTTATCTAGCCAAAGCTATGATACCAAATAATACAAGGGGCCTAATCAAAAACATGTACTCATGAGAAGATTATAGCAATTCGGCATAAAGCAAAGAACAAGATAGATTCTACCCTTTAAACCCGCAACCCTCTTGTACACAAGAAGAAGACTTAAAAGGATTTAATCAAGAAAAGATCAACACTTACAAGTACTCTTGAAGAATAAATCAGATTCTTGTTGCAATGGAGATTGTAGAGCTCACAATTCCTATGCTAGGGTTCATGAACAAGTTTTCATGAAGAACATGAAACTCACGTTTTTTACTCTTATTCAATCAAAGAAATCTGATTTCCAAAGGTTTAAAGAAGGTATTTATACCTTAGACAAAGCCTAACCCTAAACTAAACCCATTAGTCCAAATCCTATAAGGATTAGGCTTTAAGTGAAGCCCAAATAATCAAAGCCTATTAAGTCATGTGTTTAAAAATCCAAACACAAGCTATTACAAATAATTAAAGCCCAAATAATCTTAACCCCAATTAAACAGCCCCTTCATCCGTAGAACACGCCTCAAGCATATGGAGTAGCTTAGGTGTGCCTTCAAGCCAAATTGCACACTTAGTGAATTCATGCTCTTGCAACTCAAGTGTAACTTGGTCTTGTACATATGAGTTCATGGCTGTCCCAAAAACCTTAGTCCGTGCCCTTGTGATTGGCCCACTAGGAAGAGCCAATGGATCCTTCTTGTTGCCTCTTGCTTCGGCCTTGACACAATTGGAGCTCCCTTGATCCGCATCAACAAAACACGCCAAAAATGTGAAAGGAACTTAGTATCCCTATCGGAAACAATGGAGCGTGGCACCCCATGCAAACGCACCACCTCTCTAAAGAACAAATCAGCTATATTAGTTGCATCATCAGTCTTATGGCATGCAATAAAGTGTGCCATCTTGCTAAACCTATCAACAACAACATATATAGAATATCTCCCATGCCTAGTCCTAGGCAATCCAAGCACAAAATCCATGGAAATATCAGTCCAAGGTGAACTAGGCACAAGTAAAGGCATATAAAGACCATGTGGCATAGACTTAGACTTGGCCTGTTTACATGCAATACATGAAGAACAAACTTTCTCAACATCTTTTCTCATATGTGGCCAATAAAAATGTTCATTCAACATGTCATAAGTCTTATGCACACCAAAATGCCCCATTAGACCCCCACAATGTGATTCCAACACTAGCAAGTTACACATAGAACATTTAGGTAGACAAAGTTTATTTCCCCTAAACAAAAAGCTATCATGTCTATAAAACTTGTCAAATGCTCCATGTTCACAAGCAACATAAACATTCCCAAAATCAGAATCATTCACATATAATTCTTTGATATGCTCAAAACCTAACAACTTAGAATTAAGAGTAGAGATCAAGGCATACCTTCGGGATAATGCATCTGCCATGACATTCTCTTTCCCATGCTTATATTGAATCACATACGGAAACTGCTCTATAAATTCAACCCACTTACCATGTCTCTTGTTAAGCTTACCTTGCCCTTTTAAATGTTTCAATGATTCATGATCCGTGTGAATTACAAATTCCTTGGGCATCAAATAGTGCTGCCACACGTCCAATGCTCTAACAAGGGCATAAAGCTCTTTGTCATATGTAGAGTAGTTGATTTCAGCTCCGTTCAACTTTTCACTAAAGTATGCTATTGGTTTCTTCTCTTGCATCAAAACAGCCCCAATACCTACACCAGAAGCATCACATTCAATCTCAAAAGTTTTATTAAAGTTAGGCAAAACAAGAATAGGAGCGGAACACAATTTATTCTTTAAAGTATCAAACGCTTTCTGTTGTGCTTCTCCCCACTTGAACCTAACTTCTTTCTTCACTATCTCTGTGAGAGGCGCAGCTATGGTAGAAAAGTCCTTCACAAACCGCCTGTAGAACCCAGCTAAACCATGAAAGCTTCTTACCTCAGATATAGTTTTAGGCATGGGCCATTCCTTTATGGCCTTGACCTTTTCGTCATCCACTTCAATACCCTGCGAACTCACAATAAAACCAAGAAATACAAGTCTATCTATGCAAAATGTGCACTTTTTAAGCTTAGCATACAATTGTTCTTGTCTCAGAACTTGTAAAACTAGCCTAACATGCTCAATGTGATCATCAATAGACTTGCTGTAAATAAGGATATCATCAAAATACACAACTATAAATTTCCCTAAGTAGGCACGCAAAACATGGTTCATTAACCTCATAAATGTGCTAGGTGCATTAGTTAGCCCAAAAGGCATAACCATCCATTCATACAAGCCATATTTAGTTTTAAATACAGTTTTCCATTCATCTCCAGGTTTCATTCTAATTTGATGATACCCGATCATTAGATCAATTTTAGAGAAATATTTAGCACCATGTAGTTCATCTAACATGTCATCTAGCCTAGGAATGGGATGTCGATACTTTACAGTGATTTTGTTGACTGCTCTGCAATCAGCACACATCCTCCATGTCCCATCCTTCTTAGGTACCAAAAGAACTGGAACTGCACATGGGCTCATACTCTCCTTCACAAATCCCTTCTCAAACAGCTCATCAACTTGTCTTTGCAACTCCTTAGTCTCCATGGGATTGCTCCTATATGCTGGTCGGTTTGGGATTGCGGCTCCAGGAAGGAAGTCTATCTGATGCTCTATTCCCCTCAATGGTGGTAGACCACTCGGCATCTCTTCTGGAAAAACATCAGAAAACTCCTGCAATAAAGAAACAAAACTAGAAGGAAGAATAGAAGTGTCAAGGTCAGCCAAAGAAAAATATGACTCTCTAAACCGAATCATCAAGATCGGTTTACCCTCACTAATTGGACTCCTGATCTCTCTTTCTCTCACAAAAAGTGTTTGTTTATTTCTTCCCTCGCTCTTCTTTTCTCTCACCACTGGGCTATTTACTTGTTCACTCTTTTGTTTGGCCTCTTTTCCCTCATTTTTTTTCACTTTCTTTCTCTTTCTCCTCACTTCCCAAATTCTGCCCCTCTCTCTCCATAAGCTTCTTTTGATCTAAATAGACCTCACTAGGTGGCAATGGTGTAAGAGTTACACGCCTTCCTTCATGGGAGAATGAGAATCGATTGAGGTAACCATCATGGTGCACTTTCCTATCAAACTGCCACGGCCTCCCAAGCAAAATATGGTCAGCTTGCATTGGAACCACATCACAAGTCACCTCATCCTTATATGGTCCAATTGAGAACGAAACTACAACCTGCTTGTTCACCCTAACACTGCCCATGTCATTAAACCATTGAAGCTTGTATGGTCTAGGGTGTTTCTCACACTTTAACCCCAATTTACTCACCATACTAAGGCTTGCCACATTTGTACAACTTCCACTGTCAATTATAAGTGTGCAAACCTTGCCTCCCACCAAGCACCTCGTGTGAAAGATGTTTTCCCTCTGTTCTAAGCTCTCGTCTTGCAACTGCATACTCAACACACGCCTGGCAACCAAAGAAGATCCAACCTCAGGTGCTACCACAACTTCTTGCTCCTCTTCTTCACCCTCACTGTCACCACAGGATTCTAAGTAGGGCATCTCTTCCTCGTCTTCAGATTCTGAATATACATAACCATTCCGAACCACTATGACTCTCTTATTGGGACATTGAGAGGCGATATGACCCTTGCCCGTGATGCGGATCAAGGGAGCTCCAATGGTGTCAAGATCGACAAGAAGGATCCATTGGCTCTTCCAAGTGGGCCAATCACAAGGGCACGGGCTAAGGCCTTTGGTACAGCCATGAACTCATATGTACAAGAGCAAGTCACACTTGAGTTGCAAGAGCATGAATTCATTAAGTGCACAATTGGGCTTGAAGGCACACCTAAGCTACTCCATATGCTTGAGGCGTGTTCTATTGATGAAGGCGTTGCCTAGCCTTGTTTAATTGAGCTTAAATTTATTTGGGCTTTAATTATTTGTAATAGCTTGTATTTGGGTTTTAAACACATGACTTGATAGACTTTAATAAGTCCTTGTAAGGATGGCACATTGGGCTTCACTTAAAGCCCATTCCTTAGGGGATTAGGCGTAATGGGCTTAGTTTAGGGTTTGGCTTTGTCTAGGGTATAAATACCCTCTTTAAACCTTTGGAAATCAGATTTTTCATATTGAGGTAGACAAAAAACGTGAGTATCTTGTTCTTCATGTGTAAGAACCCTAGCTTAGGAATTGTGAGTTCTACAATCTCCATTGCAACAAGAATTTGATTTATGCTTCAAGAGTACTTGTAAGTGTTGATCTTTTCTTGATTAAATCCTTTTAAATCTTCTTCTTGAGTACAAGGGGGTTGTGGGTTTAAAGGGTAGAATCTATCTTGTTCTTTGCTTTATGCCGAATTGCCATAATCTTCTCATGAGTACATGTTTTGATTAGGGTTGTCGTATTAGCCCGAGCACTTGAAGCACTTGATGTCCCTACTATGAGTAGTTGAGCTAGAACCCTTTGAATTGGAGCCTGAATTGGAGTCTTTAGCCTTGAGGCCCGAATCTGTCCCTCTTGGCTTAGGGTATTGAAACTCCTTTTTCTCCTCCTTTGTAGGCCATTTAGAACCCCAAGAGTTGCTGGTGTTGCTTGCAAACTTGTTGGAGCTCTTGGTCTTCTTCTGCTTCTCTATCTTCATGGCCATGTTAAGCATGTCTTCCATAGAATCATACTTGTAGAGCTCAATCACATCAGCTATTTCCTTGTTCAAACCACTCAGGAATCTAGCCATGGTTACCTCCTCATCTTCTGTAATGTTAGCTCTAACCATGCACATCTCCATGTCTTTGTGGTAGTCTTCAACTAACTTAGCCCCTTGCACAAGCCTGTGCAATTTCTGATGTAGCTCTCTAAAATAGTGGGAAGGCACAAAACGTTTCCTCATTGCCTCCTTCATGTCGTCCCAATTGCTAATGGGGCGTCTCCCCACCTTTCTTCTACTCAAGTTGAGTTGATCCTACCAAAATAGAGCATAATCGGTGAACTCAACTGCTGCAATCTTCACCTTCTTCTCTTCTGAATATCTATTGCACTCAAAGATCATCTCAACCTTTCTTTCCCACTCCAAGTATTCTTCTGCATTGTTTCGGCCTTTGAAAGGTGGAATCTTGAGTTTGATGTTGCCCAAATTCCCATCTACCTTGTCAACTGCCACTTCATCCTCCTCCTCTTCATAGGCTGGATATCTAGTACTTCGGCCTCTAAACCTTCCCTCACCTCTTCCACGCTCAAGTCTACCTCCCCTCCAATCGTGAGGCCTCTCATCTTCATCTTCAAACTCATCTTGCAAATTTTGATGGGTATGAGCAAATGGTGTATGCCCTCCCTTTATTGTAGTTGCTTGATGAGATTGTGAACTCCTTCCCTTCAATTCTTGGTCATGTCTCTCCAACTTGTCATTCATGGCCTCTAGAGTTTTGTTCAAATGAAGAAATTGCCCTTTAAATGCTTCTAGAATGAATTGCATTTGAGGGTCATCAACCTTGAAAGTCCCTCCATCTCCTTCTTTAGATGAGCTAGACATTGCTGCGAATCAAAAGAAAGAACACTATAGGCAGATTGTTAGTCACTCACTCACTCCCTCACGTGTTTCTCTCTTTAAAACGTGGGCTTTTCTCTCCCAAAGGTGTAGGGTCACACTCCAGCCTTTTACCACTCTTCCACACGTCTCAATTGCACTTCAAAATCCAACAAATGCCACAAGATAACAAGAAGAGTTTGGAAGACAAGGATAAAACCTAACAAGGAGAATTAAGCAAGGACAAAAGATAGAAAGAAAACTTAAGACAAACGGAATGGTAGTGCAAGAACAATGCAATGCACCACTTGATAATATCAATCTAGAGTGTAGACACAAGCAATTAACACCCTAGTAATATCAAAGAGGCAAAAAGGTAGCTCAAAACAAGAAATTAAATAACTTGAATCACAAAGAGACAATTCCGGTCAAAAATAGACAAGGCGAACGAAATAAGAACCTAAGTTATTTCTACCCCAGCAAAACAAGCAAACAAGAATACCAAAAATTCAGAAATTTTTTTTTTTTTTCAATAAGGAAGTCAATGGTAGCCGAATCACCAATAGTGCCAATTTAATTGATTTGCTAAGTACCAAACAAGCACATGTGTGTGTGAAGGTGTAATTGGGGTGCCAAGAAGTGAAAACTAAAAAAATTAAATGAAAATAGCCCCTTTACATGAGACACACGAAAATTATAGTAAGAAAAATGTCAAGAGACTTTTGTGTGGTCCTTGTTCACATGCAATCAGATTTGTGCACATGCTATTTCCCCCAAATAAGGCATGAAAAGTGGAGTTGGTCAATGAATTAGTTGTAGTCAATGCAATTCCACAAATTAAGGCTTGAAAAGTGGAGCCTTTCAAGGAATTTAATCAAGGGTGGAATTTTTTTTCTCCAAGAACAACACTAACACAACTTTTCAGAATTTCACTACTCAATCAAGATCAAATTCGAATTTCCCTTTTTTTTTCGCTTTTTTTTTTCATTTTTTTTTGTTCTTTCTTTTTCCTTTTTTTTTTAATAGGATCAGAATCTCAATTGATAGAAACAAAAAAGATGTTTGATGTTTCAAGAAGACACAAATTCGGATCAAGAATGATGTTTTAGGATCAAGAATCGAGAAGAACAATCAAGATAACACAATCATGCAAATTCAGCAACAATAACAATCAAAAAAATGGCACCAAGCACAAAAGAATTCAAGGAATATAAAAAACTCAAACATAGAATCTAAGATAGATGAGAATTTATCTAGCCAAAGCTCTGATACCAAATAATACGACAACCCTAATCAAAACCATGTACTCATGAGAAGATTATGGCAATTCGGCATAAAGCAAAGAACATGATAGATTCTACCCTTTAAACCCACAACCCCCTTGTACTCAAGAAGAAGATTTAAAAGGATTTAATCAAGAAAAGATCAACACTTACAAGTACTCTTGAAGCATAAATCAGATTCTTGTTGCAATGGAGATTGTAGAACTCACAATTCCTATGCTAGGGTTCTTACACATGAAGAACAAGAGACTCACGTTTTTTTGTCTACCTCAATGAACAAAATCTGATTTCCAAAGGTTTAAAGAAGGTATTTATACCTTAGACAAAGCCAAACCCTAAACTAAGCCCATTAGGCCTAATCCCATAAAGATTGGGCTTTAAGTGAAGCCCAATGTGCCATCCTTACAAGGACTTGTTAAAGTCTATCAAGTCATGTGTTTAAAACCCAAATACAAGCTATTATAAATAATTAAAGCCCAAATAAATTTAAGCTCAATTAAACAAGGCTAGACAGCCCCTTCATCAATAGAACACGCCTCAAGCATATGGAATAGCTTAGGTGTGCCTTCAAGCCCAATTATGCACTTAGTGAATTCATGCTCTTGCAACTCAAGTGTGACTTGCTCTTGTACATATGAGTTCATGGTTGTCCCAAAGGCCTTAGCCCGTGCCCTTGTGATTGGCCCACTTGGAAGAGCTAATGGATCCTTCTTGTTGCATCTTGCTTCGACCTTGACACCATTGGAGTTCCCTTGATCCGCATCAATACCGAACACATATAGGGCCCTTACACACATAATTCCAACACATAAAAATCACAATTTCATCACAATACACACTGATTCAGCTCAAATTCAGTACAAAGTACCCACATTTCCAGTTTTTGCGAAATCGACATTTACAACGTCGAACTGAAATTTCTAGCTTTCAAACTACTAAAACTCCAGCTTAAAACATACTAGAAATCCACACACATATTCCCAAGGTTGTGAAATAGACTTTTAGAGTATAAATTTCCGGATTTTCAGTTCACGAAACCTGAAACCTTCAGATTGCGACGCGAAACGATTTAGCGCGCAACTTCTAAAATTTCTGGCTTTCGCAATCCAAACCTCCAGATTTTAAAAACCTGTTTCTACAGCTTATTCTACACTGAATTTAAAGTATATAAACCATATTTTTGGTTGGAAATTTTCGAAATTTTTATTAAAATAATATAGTTTTAAAAAAAAAAATTCAAACTACCACAGAATCTACTATAGTAACTATTTTACCATAACTCGTGTACACCAAACACGAGTTACTGTTCATATATAATTTTTTATTTTGTAAACAGTGACTCATCTACACTAAAGACGAGTCACTGTTCAAAAAAATAATTTTTTAAGTCTGATGAACAGTAACTCGTCCCGAATTACTGTTCATCTCAGCTTTTTTTTCCCCTCCCCCAAGTAGGATTGTAGCCGTTTTAGGGGGGTAATTAATTTTTTGTACGGTGAACAGTAACTCGTCAATAACAAGGACGAGTTACTGTTCACAACAGCTTTTTTTTTTTTTTTTTTTTTTTAATGGGGTGAAAAATTGTGACCGTTAGCACCCAAAAAATTTTGACCGTTGCACAAAAAATTTTCCTAACCGTTGGGGGCAAAGAAAATTCTGATTTTTTATTTTTTTTATTTTTTTTAGATTTGTGTATAAAATAATGGGTTTGCTAGATACATAATCACTATTGTTTTCCACTTCAAAAAATTCCACATATTGCAAAGTTTGTTTTCCACAACTATTACCAAAAATTATCCCACAATTAATACTCAAAAGTCTCACAATTATTTTCTTCTTTCAAATAATTCCATTATCACACACAAATTATTATATTTCAAGACTTTCTTCAAGGTAAATATCAATCTCTTTTTTTAATTTATGTTTTAGTTACCTTAAATATTTAGTTAATTATGTTGACTTTTATGTAGTTTAATTATTTTTTTAGTAGTTTGTACAATTTTAATTTAGTTTAGTTTGATTAATTTATTTAGTTAGTTTTTAGTTAGTTTATGTACATATTAATGTATTTATATTTTAGTTAGCTTAATTATTTAGTTAGTTGTCTTAACTTTTTTTTTATGTAGTTTAGTTGTTTTTTTAGGAGTTTGCATAATTTTAATTTAGTTTAGTTTAGTTTGATTAATTTATTTAGTTAGTTTTTAGTTAGTTTATGTACATATTAATGTATTTATATTTTAATTAGCTTAATTATTTAGTGAGTTGTCTTGACTTTTTTTTATGTAGTTTAGATGTTTTTTTAGGAGTTTGCATAGTTTTAATTTAATTTAGTTTAGTTGTTCTTTTAGTAGTTAATTTAATAATACATGTATTTGTAGTTAATTTAAGTTCAACCAAACCAACTTAATTTTAATTTAGTTTAATTAAATTTTTAGTTAGTTTATGTATGTATTAATGTATTTATATTTTAGTTAACTTAATTGTTTAGTTAGTTTTCTTGACTTTTTATGTAGTTTATTTGTTTTTTTAGTAGTTAATTTAATAATATATTTGTTTGTTGTTATTTTATAATTTGTACAATTTGAACATAGTTTTAGTTTATATTAATTAATTTTCGAGTTAGTGTATGTAAGTTAATGATTTCCTTAATTTTGTGGCATTATTTACTTATTATTTGGATAGTTTAATTTTGACATAATTTGTTTCCTGTAATTTTTTTAGTTAGTTTAATTATTTGAAATATTGTTTAATGTATTAACACCTTTTGTTTTTTTTTTTTTTTTTTCCAGAATGGAAGGTGAAGGTGAAGAACGCTATGGTCCTATAGATAGATCTGTCTTGCACGATCAGGATAATCACCGTTCGCAAAGAGTTTTCGATGGGCGATTAGGTATAGACGACGTGATTAGGGATAGACGTTTCAACACACAACTTTGGGGTCGAGGAAGATTAGAGCTCCATGATCGTGTGATAGAGTTGCTCCATGACATGGGGTTTTACGGTGTGTATAGATGTGGACATCTAGACTTGGATGCACATCTAATTACCGCATTAGTAGAAAGGTGGCGGCCGGAAACACATACATTTCATTTTAGAGTGGGCGAGGCCACAATTACATTGGAAGATGTGGCGATGATATGGGGGTTGCCGATTAGAGGATATCCCATTATTGGTAGAGATTGTTGCCCAAGAAAAGACCGTGATTGGCAAAAATATTGTGAAGATATGCTCAGATATGCCCCTGATTTACGACACATTGACGGTACACGAATTCGGCTTTCCGTTGTCAGACATTTCATCACTCTCCAACCCATTACAGATGAAAGCCCACCGGCCCAGGTTTACTGTGTTGCACGGTGTGTTGCTTTGCTGCTTCTTGGTGGCATTATGTGCCCTGACACTAGTGGAAGTCATGTATCGATGTTATATCTGCAGCATCTGGAAGAAATATATGAAACGGAGAATTATAGTTGGGGTAGTGCAGTGTTGTCTTACTTATATCATGAACTTTGTAAAAGCACATCTGAAAGGGAGAAACTGAACATTGGTGGTGCACATCAACTTTTGCAGGTACATCGTAAGATTTAACAATTTAGACGTGGATTTTATTATATGGATAAATGTCATTTATTTTAACTCATGTTTTTAACTCTATGGTAGATATGGGCATGGAGTCGCATTTCGTCTATAAGGCCAGAGCATGGAAATGCAAGGGTGGAAATAGGCCCATATACATTGCCTTGGGGACGCGTACTACATCATTCTCCATATGGTGCTAGGTAATATATATCAAATATCCCAACTTTTGTCATTCATACAGTATTGTTGTAGAAATGGATTATCAATAGTACTATCGATTTTATATGTAGATGGGCTTGTTATAATCATTGGACCCACACTGCACGAAACAATGTGAGGATTTTTAGAGACATGTTTGATAACATGAGACCGAACCAGGTATTTGTTGCCATAAGACAAATTTTTTTATTTGGTTTTTACTTGACTTAATGATAAATGTAAATTTTGTTAATACTGAGTTTAAATTGTGTACAGTTTACATGGCAACCTTACGATTACGAATCAGCAGAGGCACGAGACTTGCCAGAATGGTGTGGATCGGAGTTATGGAGATCAAAGTGTCCCTTACTCCACTACAATTTAGTGGAGTTTCAACATGTAGAGCGTGTTCTTCGTCAATTCGGAATGATCCAACTTATTCCTGAAAATCCTCGTATACAGACATCCGAATTGCACCACTTTAGAAGAAAAGCCAATCGAACCACCAATTGGAGTACAGAGCATGCAATTTACATACAATTGTGGAACGACGCTGCCAATCTTCAAGCTCGTGGAAATCCAATTGTGAATGTCTCAAAGACAACCGGTGGAGGGTATCGTACATGGTATGCAAAAATTACTCGAAAATTTATCACACCACCCGGTGAACAACCTCAAACCGGTTATCGCCCACAAGAGCTTGAAGCATGGACATTTGTGGTACGTAATAGTATATCTGTAGTTGTTTACTTAATAAATTGAGATCAATCACTTTGTTAATAAGTGCAACACCTTTTGTTTAGGTGGAGAATATGGAAAATCTTATGATCGATTATGATGGCATAGAAAACTTCGATGATCCAGAAATATTTAAGGACTTCGCCGAATCCACGAGGGGAACATCCAAGCATGTACATACTATCGCGAGTGCAGTTTTAGATGGAACTTATCGCGACGGAGACGGGCGGACAACTGTTTGGCAACAACGTCGTAGAAGGAGCTCCACATCGGAGGCAGGGCCTTCAAGTGTTCCAAGACCTTCGTCAATGCGCCAACAGAGATCACATGCTCCACCTACATACGACGCTGGCCCATCCAACTTAGCTTATTATCAATCACCTTTGCCTTATACTCCATCACCTTTCACTCCACACAATACAGGACTTTTCACAAATCCAATTCCTGGCTCAGGGGGGTGGAATGCGTACAGCTATCCTCCAATCCCATCAGATATACAACCGCAAATGAATGTGTCGCCAATACCCTTTTTGGATTTTAGTACAAACACTTCTACAATGCAACACCCAATACAAGACGTCGCTCCTGCACAAGATGAAGAAAGACCAAGAAGACAAAGGAATCGTCCGCGTTGTGGAACGGGGGGGCACTATTAGAAGTGCAAGTTTTACATTTTCGGTGTATGTTATTTGAATGGTGTAACTTTTTTAATTGAATAACAAAAATTTTTGTGCAATGTTCAATATAATGACTTAACTAAAAAATATCAATTACAATAACTTAACTAAAAAGAACCCATTACAATAATTTAATTAAAAAGAACCTATTACAATGACTCAATTACAATGTCTCGAAGTTCCGACTTGGTCTATTTGCCTTTCATATTGTTGTCTTGCTCGTGTTTGAGGCCAATCCATCTCATTGTGTATGCGAGTTGTGGTATCACGACCTTGTCTTCTTTTAGCCCGTAGTTCAGGGTTATGAACTAAATCAAATGACGCATTTGGCCAATAATCCTCACCCCAAATTGGAAAGAACCTACCCTTGTAAGTGTTCAAGTAATGATCAATTTCAAAATACCATGTTACATATCCAGATGGAAACTGCCCGAAATGCTTTGCTACTTGAATAGCATGTGAACAAGGTATCCCAAACTTCCGCCATTTCCCACACGAGCATTCTCTACTTCTCAACTTAACTACATGTCTTGTATTGCCACGACTTGTGCGTAAAGGCGTCAAAACATCGGCTGATTGGTCTCCCCAATCAACTTTGTTGACCAGATGTCGTCCAGATTTTTTTACCTCTGCCTCGTACATCTTGTATGCATAGTCTGCCCAAGCCTTATTTTTCTCCCTCATCCCGTTACCTTTTGCATTTCGTTTTATAAAAAATTGAGCACACCGAACAAATGTTAGCTCTACCAATGCTGTAATCGGAAGACGACGACCCCCTAACAACACACCATTAATACATTCAGACATGTTTGTCGTCATTATTCCACAACGTTTCCCGCCGTCAAAAGCTGCCGTCCATTTCTCTCGATCAATGCCATCTAGATATGTGAATGCCTCTAAATTGATGCTCTTTATTTCCTCCATTAGTCGCTCAAATTTTCTGATTTCTTGAGCACTTCCGGCTTGATAGGCAAGATCTTTCACTTGGACATTTTTAATCTTTGAATTAAGGTTGGAACAGACATGCCTCAAACAGAATCGATGGCATCCCAGTGGCTCCATGAAGTCACTAGTACGCATAGCAGCACTTATAATAGCACGATGTCTGTCAGAAATAAGACAAACTCTTCTACTTCCTCGAACGAAATGTCTGCTCAAAAGACCTAAAAACCAAGACCAAGATTCAAGATTCTCCTCGTCCACTAATGCAAATGCAAGTGGCAGAATTTGTTGATTTGCATCCATGGCCGTAGCAACCAACAACTTGTGTTTGTATTTGTTATACAGATGTGTTCCATCAACGTTGATCAGTGGGCGACAATGCTGAAATCCATCAATACACGGCTCGAATGCCCAGAAGACATAATATATCATCTGCTTTCCAGGAATGCCCGAACCTCTTGGGTGATGGACCCATTCAACAACTGTACCTATAATAGAAAATTAACAACAATTAATATTTTACGTGTCGTTGCCAAATTCAATAATTAAAGATCACTTCATTTACAATTATACCTGGGTTCCACTTTTGCAATGCTGCCATATACTTTGGAAGCTTAGCAACTGAAGTATCCCACGTTCCATATACGATCTTGCGAGCGCGTCGTAGACCATGATATGCTTTGGCGTAAGAAATTTCATAACCGTATTTCTCTTTCACCAATTGTTGAACACTCTTTATCCCATACTCATATTCCTTACGAACATGACCCAATAACATGCTAGCTATAAAACCTCGATCTAGATTTGCATGGTCAGTATTAGTACTTGGAATGAGGCATGTGTGGTTACCTTTATATATGCTGATTCTCCAATATCCCTTGCTTTTTTTAAGAGACGCTCGAAGCTCAAAACGACATCTAGTGTCAGCTGCATGTCGGCATGCCACTTTCCAAAAATTGGGCTCACTTAGACAAACATGGTACTCTCTCTTAGCCCAATGCACATGATACTCCTTAACAGCAGCTATCAAGTGCGCTTTGTTCTTAAACACCATACCTAATGAGAGCTTCCCATTTGTTGGATCATAATACTTTGTTGTACAAGTCGGCATCCCCATGGAATCAGCGGGAATATCAGGTGGAGTATTCAAATAGAATGGTAATATATCATGGAAGTGTGGCGCAACGTTGACAAATGGCGTTGCATTGATCTCCGTATCATCAGATGGTATTGACGTGATTGCTGGGGGTGAATCAGGTTCAACATTTTGATTAAGAATCTCCACCATGGCCTCAATCTCTCCATCCTCCTCATCATCAGGCTCGTCGTCATTCTCCTCATCAGAATCAGATATCTCTGCATCACGAAAACTGTCTGCGTAATGATCTGGTGTAGAATCATTTTCATGGGGCGAAGCATGATGAGAAGGTCCAGCATAGTTTGATGGACCTTCATCGAGATACGTTGATGCCCTTGCAAAATTTTCTATGATGCAACAACGATCACCCTCAGTCTCCACGGTAGGCAAATCTTGTCTAAGCATGGACATATAGGTTCCCAATTGTTGCGACAATTGCATCTCATTTGCGGGATTTTGTGCAATCGCTTCTGTTTCAATGAACAGTTGAATAACTTCAAGCTTTGACTGCGGATTGGTAAAGAAGGACAATGTTTGATCATCCTTGATCTCCAAAATATTCTCCATGGGAGGCTCCCAACAAATAAAATAGGCAGCTAATATTTTCATGGTGTGAAAGTTTCGATCCACACCAATTATGTTGTAGAGTGCATCGACAAGTTCCATAAATGACACCGAACGACTAATGTAGCTTATTATCGGTGGACGATCATAAGAAACAGAATAATTGGAATGTCGTAAATGACCCCCGTAATGTACAGCAATACCAATATATTCCATTTTAATTATAATGGAATAACTGATAATTTGGTAAAAATGAAAATTTTGGCTACAAGCTTTGAAGAAAAATCTGAAGAAATAGCTGAAATTCAAAAAAAATGAAAGAGTGTTAATTGAGAGAATTTTAAAGATGATGAAAAAATAAAAATGAGGGAAAGGGTTTATATAGGAGCTGAAAAGGAAATTTTTTTGTTGCACAACGGTAATAAATATAACCGTTACAAAATTACCGTTGCCAACGGCTATTTTCCTTTAAAAAAAAAAATATTGAGTTACCCGACCTTGTAACTGTAGAATGTATTAAAAAAATAATTTAGTGAACAGTGACTCGTCTTTACCAAAGACGAGTTACTGTTCACCGTAATTAAAAAATAATTTCGTGAACAGTGACTCGTCTTAGGTAAAGACGAGTCACTGTTCACCGTAATAAAAAATTAATAATGAACAGTGACTCGTCTTTAATAAACACGAGTCACTATTCATCGGATAAAAAAATATTATATGAACAGTGACTCGTCTTTGGTAAAGACGAGTCACTGTTCACACTATTAAAAAAATATTATATCTACAGTAACTCGTATTTGGTGTGTACGAGTTGTGGGAAAATGATCCACAAATTTAATTTTATGGTAGTTTGAATTTTTTTTTTTAAAACTATATTATTTTAAAAAAAATTTCGAAATTTTCGGATTTTTCAGTCGTGCAAAAATCAAACTTTTCAGCTTTGAAAACAACATGAACAGTAATTCCAGCATATGCACAACTTGAATTTTCAGCTTTCATAACTTAAAATTTTAGCTTCTAGCACATAAACAAGACTCTAACAAGGCATACAACATGATAGCCTAGAGTTCAAGCATCACTTAAGCATATTTACAACAATTTCCAGCATGCATATTCAAGGATTTTAACCTAACATGCTCATAGAAACATCATATGCACAATATACACATATATAACCAACACATCTTGAAATCCCTTAAACCCAAGATGGAAACCAACTTGTGGTGACCTCCTAGGTCTCATAAGGGAGATAACATGCTAATAATTTGATAAAACATAACCCTAGTTCATGCCTTAGGCAAATTTCTACCTTGATATGTTTTTCTTTCCTTCTTCGTAGGGTTTGGAGTAGGGAGAGTGTTTGAAGGGGTGAGAGGGTTTCAAGACTTGAAGGATATTAGGAAAGTTGATTGAAAACAAGAGGAATGAAGTGTGTGTGTGTGTGTGGCCGGATTTTTAGAGTGTGGGTGTGTGGTTTTTGGTATTTTCCAAGTAATATTACATATATACTAATAACAAGACATAGCATTAAAATAGCATTAAGTCATTTTCTAATTATTACCCTAATTGGCCAAGTAGATGGTCTAACATAGCCTAAGTGTATCTCTACATCAATATGAGCCAAGTATGTAGCTTTGTATCTAGAAGATTTTGAACAAGTGTATAAATACATTGTATTTGGCAAACTTGGAGGATAAGACTTCATATTCACCAAGTATTTAATATTTTCTATTTTTGGAGAGCTAAATTCGTTCACCCTCCTAATCTTCAGCCAAAATGTAGGTTTTGTTTTCTTATTTTATGTATAATAAGTCATTTTAGGGAAGGAAATAATATGTAGGGGTAGAAAATACAATTTACCTAGGCTTTAGGGTTTTTTCGCAAAAGTTAGAAAAGTTACAAGGAAATCTACTAAGTCTAAGTATATATATACACATATATAAACCGTATATATATATATATATGTCTATGTATCCATGTATTTTCTTGAATTTTATAGTTTGTATGGTGATTAAAGAAAACAAGAATGAATCCTAAACTTGTGCATGTTGCACTTACACGAACATGTACCACAGAGTATGAAAATAATGAAAACTTATACATAGAATCATGTAAATTAGTCTTATTTAGGTATATATATATATATATATATATATATATATCGAAGGGAGAATTCGGGTCCTTACATCCTCCCCTTCTTAAAAGAATTTCGTCCCCGAAATTCGGCTTTGCTAGTCGAAGAGATGTGGGTATTTGTCCATCATGTCTTCTAGTTTCTCCCATGTGGTTTCCTCGAGGTTATGATATTTCCACAAAACTCTGACTATAGGAATAGAACGGTTTCGCAGGATTCTTTCTTTCACTTCAAGAATGCGAACGGGTTCTTCCTCATATGTCAAGTCCTTATCTATTTTGAGGGAATCGTGATTTATCACATGAGAAGGATCCGGGTGATACTTTTTAAGCATAGATACATGAAACACATTATGAACTGCAGATAGGCTTGTAGGTAAGGCGAGTTTATAGGCCACCTTTCCTATCCGTTCTAAAATTTCAAAAGGGCCAACATATCTTGGGCTTAGCTTTCCCTTTTTCCCGAATCTTAGGATCCCTTTTCTGGGTGAAACCTTGAGAAACACAAAGTCCCCTTTTTTGAATTCCAAGTCTTTACGCCGTCTATCTGTGTAACTCTTTTGTCGACTTTGGGCGATTGTCATGCGTTTTCGAATGAGGTTAATGGCTTCAGTGGTTTCTCGTACTAGTTCGGACTCAATGATTTTGTTTTCACCCACTTCGTTCCAACAAGCTGGAGACCGACATTTTCATCCATATAGAGCTTCAAATGGTGCCATACCGATCGTGGATTGATAACTGTTATTATAAGCAAACTCTACCAGTGCTAAGTGCCTATCCCAACTACCTCCAAAATCGATGGTGCAAGCCCGGAGCATATCTTCGAGAATATGTATAACTCTTTCGGTTTGTCCATCCGTTTGAGGATGAAAAGCTGTGCTAAGATTTAACTTGGTGTCCAAAGCATTTTGCAATCCTCGCCAGAACTTGGAAACGAACCGAGGATCTCTATCGGAGACTATGCTTATTGGGACGCCATGAAGTCTGACTATGTCCTGTTTATAGAGTTCAGCCATTTTGTCCAAGGAACAAGTCTTAGAGAATGCGATGAAATGAGCACTTTTTGTAAGTCTATCAACTATTACCCAAATCGCATCATTGCCTTTTGATGTTCGAGGTAGTCCCATGACGAAATCCATAGTGATGTGCTCCCACTTCCACTCGGGTATAGGTAGGGGCTGTAATACTCCAAAAGGTTTTTGATGAATAGCCTTCACTTGCTGACAAGTTAAGCATTTTGCTACAAACTCTGCTATTTCCCTTTTCATCTTATTCCACCAATATTGCTTTTTCACATCCTTATACATCTTAGTTATCCCTGGGTGGATTGTATATCTGGATTTGTGGTTTTCTTCTAATATTTCTCTCTTCAACTCTTTATCATCGGGAACACATATTCTGTCTCGAAATCTTACTATTCCATCGGATGACAAAGTGAATTCTGTCCTTTGCCCATGGCTGACTTCACCCTTTATTCTTTGCAATCCATCATCTTCTGCTTGCTTCTCTTTAATCTTCTGTATTAGAGCAGGTTGGGCTTGTAAGTGGGAGAGGATCATTCCGGACTTCTTTTCTTTCGGATTCCATTCGGAAATTTCTTCTAACAAATTCCATTCGCGCATCATCAGACATGCTAATTTAGGTTTTCTACTTAATGCATCAGCAACCACATTGGCCTTCCCTGGATGATATTGGATGTTACAATTAAAATCCGTGATCATCTCGATCCATCGTCTTTGCCTCATATTCAATTCCTTTTGTGAGAACAAGTATTTTAAACTCTTGTGATCTGTAAAGACTTCAAAAGAAGGTTCCATATAAATAGTGTCGCCATTTCTTTAAGGCAAACACCATGGCAGCAAGTTCCAGATCATGAGTCGGGTAATTCTCCTCGTAAGGTTTGAGTTTCCGAGAGGCATAGGCAATGACTTTTCCGTTTTGTATAAGCACACAACCAAGTCCTTCCTTGGACGCATCCGTATATATGACAAACCCATCGTTTCCATTCGGTAGAGTTAATATGGGGGCAGTAACTAGTCGGTTCTTTAATTCTTGGAGACTAGCTTCACAATGTTGGTCCCATACGAACTTTACCTTAGATTGGAGTAACCTTGTCAAAGGACGAGCGATTTTGGAAAAGTTTTCAATGAACCGCCGATAGTAGCCTGCCAACCCTAGAAAGCTTCGCACTTCAGTTACATTTGCGGGTTGTTTCCATTCTGTAATTGCCTTTATTTTATCTGGGTCCACAAAAATTCCCTATTGTGAGATAATATGCGCAAGAAAGGTTACTTGTTTTAACCAGAAATCACACTTACTAAATTTCGCATAAAGCTTTCTTTCCCTCACAGTTTGCAATACTATCCTTAAGTGCTCCTCATGCTCGTCTTCAGACTTTGAGTACACCAAAATGTCATCTATAAAAATCACGACAAACTGATCCAAATAGGGTTGAAACACCCGATTCATTAATTCCATAAAAGTAGCAGGTGCGTTGGTTAGTCCGAAGGGCATGACTACAAATTCATAATGTCCATAGCGACTGTTGAGGGTTGTTTTAGCTATGTCTTCTTCTCGAATTCTAACTTGGTAATACCCAGATTTTAGGTCCAACTTGGAGTATACGGACGCTCCCTCCAGTTGGTCGAACAACTCATCAATATTGGGTAACGGGTATTTATTCTTGATGGCAACTTGGTTAAGGGATCGATAATCAATACACAGTCGCAAGGTTCCATCCTTTTTCTTGACAAACAAAACCGGGGCTCCCCAAGGTGAAAAACTTGGCCGGATAAATCCTTTATCAAGCAATTCTTCTAATTGGGTTTTAAGCTCTTTCAACTCGGCAGGAGTCATTTTGTAAGGAGTTTTGGAAATAGGTGTTGTTCCGGGTAGCAATTCAATGACGAAATCAATTTTCCTATGTGGTGGTAAACCCGGTAGATCATCAGGGAAAACATCTACGAACTCCTTTACAACTGAAACGTCTTCTATTTTCCTTTTCTCCTCCTATTTGTTAAGTACGTAAGCCAAGAATGCCTCATTCCCTTTTTTGAGCAACCGACGTGCTTTTATAGTCGAGATGATTGGTATTGATGGGGAAACTTTATTTCCTCTTATCTCGACTACGGGACAACCGGGTATACATAGTCGCACTACTTTCTTATGGCAGTCTATTTGAGCGTAATGTGCGGCTAACCAATCCATGCCCAATATAACATCAAAAGCATTTATAGGCAACAAAACTAAATCCGCATTCATTGTTCTCCCACCTACTACTACTTCACAATTCTCATATATCCGATCCGTCTTCCATGAAGTTCCCATCGGAGTACTCACTTCTAACTCGTAAGGTAAAACTTTAGGTTGCAACATTAAACTCGAAAAGAAATCAAACGATATATAGGAATGTGTGGATCCAGGATCAATCAATACTTTAGCTAAGTGTTGACAAACCGGAAGCGTACCTTCCACCACCGTAGGTTCAGAAATTTTCTCTTGGTTTATCGCGAACACTTTGCCTTGGACCCGAGGCTTGCTCATGCGATTCCCACCTTCCTTACCGGCCCTTTCTTGTGATGAAACTGGTGGTGTTCCCAATTGCGGACAATTTCTGATGAAATGCTCGGCACTTCCACATCGGGTGCATTTCTTCGCTTTATGCCAGCATTGGCTTTCAGTGTGGTTAGGCTTTCCACAATAAGTACACGTAAGGTTTCGTTGTGCCGGGAAATTAGTAGGATTCTCCCGGGGACACTACAGCAAAAACGGCTTTTTCCGGCGGAAATATTCCGGGGGAATATTCCGCCGGATTTGGACACGCGGAAAACCGGCGGGCATGGCCGAAAATGAAAAACCGGGGGAAAGGTCCGCCGGTTTATTTATTTATTTTTAAAATATTAACCGGCGGAAAATCGGGGGAATTATTCCCCCGGTTTTTTTTTAATATATTTTTTATATATTTTTAAATAAAAAACCGGCGGAAAATCGGGGGAATAATTCCCCCGGTTTTATTTTTACATTTTTTTTATATATTTTTAATCAAAAACCGGCGGAAAAACCGGGGGAATAATTCCCCCGGTTTTATTATTATATTTTTTTAATATATTTTTCATAAAAAAACCGGCAGAAAACCGGGGGAATAATTCCCCCTGTTTTGTTTTTATATTTTTTTATATATTTTTAATAAAAACCGGCGGACAAACCGGGGGAATAATTCCCTCGGTGTAGTTTTTATATTTTTTATTTATTTTTAATAAAAAAACCGGCGGAAAACCGGGGGAATATTTCCCCCGGTTTTTTTTTAAATATTTTTTTTATATATTTTTAATAAAAACCGGCGGAAACACCGGGGGAATAATTCCCCCGGTTTAGTTTTTATATTTTTTATTTATTTTTAATAAAAAAACCGGCGGAAAACCGGGGGAATTAGTCCCCCGGTTTTGTTTTTATATTTTTTTATTTATTTTTTAATAAAAAATTGGCGGAAAACCGGGGGAATTATTCCCCCGGTGTTTTTTAATATTTTTTTATTTATTTTTAAATAGAAAACCATTTTTTTTATATATTTTTTATATCCGGTTTTTTTTATATATTTTTTTATATACGGTTTTTTTTTTATGTATTTTTAAATTTAAAACCAGCAGAAAAATCGGAGGAATAATATTCCCTCAAAATATGGTTGAAATTTTTTTTATGTAAAATCGGTGGAAATTAATTTTTTTTATTTGAAGTTAATTAATTGTTTGAATTGTTTTAGAGTGTACTTTTATATTTTCTTTTAGTTTACAATAATAACCAAGTAAAATGAAAGCCAATTGTACTTTTAAGAATTATGATGTGTTCTTTAACAAATAAATAAGATAGAGAATTTTAAGTTTTGTTATAGGATCTGATATACAAAGTCCAACTCCAAATCCGATAACATAAATTGACAACTGCTCAATCCAATTTTAGAGATCCTATAAAATCACGATCTATAAATATATACTAAACTCAAATCTATCAAAGATCCGAAAACACGTCAATCAATTCTACTCGATTAAAAATAAAATAATATTAAAAACCTAAAACATCAAATTAAAATGGGCATATATAAGTATAGTGATGGACAGAAAAGTGATAGTCGTTTAAGGATAGTATACATTCAAAGCATGTTTACTTGAAATTAAACGAGAATACGTTAATGGAAAAGTACCAAATATTATAATACCGGCATATATTATGTGTAAACTAACATATATTACATTTTGCTTAAGAGGCACCTTTAGTATTATTTTATAGAAATTTTTACTAAGGCTGGGGTGTTTGAATTTTTATATTTTATATTTAAGTAAGTGAATTTACCTCCCCCACCCCCACCCACCCCCCCAATCAATTTTAATTGTTCTTTTATTGATTTGAAATGTTAAGATTATTTGAAATGTTCGGAAGACAAACTTAATTTACTGGACAGTTAGCTGAATAGTTGAATCTTTTTATAATTTATTCCATAGTACATGACAACGGGTATGTGTTGTCTCGTATCCCTTATTGGTATGTTCCTCAAAATGGACGAGATGGTAACAATCTTAAGTCATGGTATTTTCTTGCTAAGAAGTCATTTGATTGATATCTACATATTGTTATTCCTTTTTTTTTTTTACCTTAAGTTAATTGGGCATTGATTCCTTATGAATAGTATTATCTTTTTATCAAATACTTTTTATTTATTGAATATGTTTATGCCCAAAAATCATTACACAATAATACAAAAATGTGATTTTGTTATGTTTTCCAAACACATTTTTATTAAATTCTTTATAATTAAATCAAATATTTTCTTTTGAAACGTATATATTTTTAAATTTTACAAAAACAATTTTATCGTTTTAGACGATCATATCAAAGGGATAGGATGTATTTTGGTCACGGATAGATTATAATGTGGAAAAAGTTATATGTGCCCGATATTTTTATATTCTGCAATCTATTTTAGTTATTACTTTCGAAAAATTAGTTCTACTATTTTCTTTTATGACTCTATGTAATAAGGCTATTATAGTTTAGTCATTTATTTAAATCTTTGAATTGGAGTTGTAATACTAGCTTGGGTTATTCTCATTTTCGCTGTGATATTTGACTAAGGTCTCTAACGAATATTTTTCGATCATCATTACTCTTAAAAAAATCATATAAGTTCTAGTTTTTACCAAAAAAATTTATAATTTATATGCTCCAATAATAAAAATATCAAATGTAGTATATTCAAAATTACTTTATGAAAAAAAATACTTATATTTATAATTAATATAATTTGTGAAAACAAATTAATTTCTTTTCCCCCAAAATTCGGAGGAAAACCGGGGGACATTTCCCCCGGTTTATTTTTAAAAAAATTCCCCCTTAAACCGGGGGACATTTCCCCCGGTTATTTTTAAAAAATTCCCCCCGTAAACCGGGGGAATAATTCCCCCGGTTTATTTTTTTAATTTCCCCCGTAAACCGGGGGAATACCGGGGGACTTTTCCCCCGGTAAATCGGGGGAAAACCGGGGGAATAATTCCCCCGGTTTATTTTTTAAATTTCCCCTGAAACCGGGGGAAAACCGGGGGAAAATTCCCCCGGTTGTTTTTTTACAATTTTTTTTCCATAAACCCGGGGGAAAAATCGGGGGAAATTTCCCCCGGTTTTTCCCCCGGTTTCCCCCCCCTTTTGCCCCCCTATCTCCTCCTCCTCCTCCTCCTCCTCCTTTCTCCTCCATTTGTTTCTCTCTCAACTCGCCCTCTCTCTCTCTCCGACTCTCCCACCGTCGACGCCCCTGCCGCCAGCCGCCGCCGCCGTCGCCGGCCCCTCCTCCGCCGCCCACCGCGCCCTTGACCTTTTGACCGGTTTTGTTTTTTGAATGATAGTTTATTTTTTGTTATTTTACATATTATTTGTTTTGATATTGTGATATGCAAATATATAGGATTTTTGTTGTTAGATATGTTATAAAATAATGTATTTTAACTGAAATATTGATTGTTAATATGTACAAATGTTAGAAGTCTCTCATGTATGGATTTATTGCTTTTTTAAAGTTTATTTTTGCTGTAATGTATAAATATTGAAAGTGATATATACAAATGTATATGATTTTTGTATTAGATATGGTATTTGTTCGTGTATTTTGACATAATTAATAGTATTTGTTATATGAAATTATTGATAATTTTTGATTGTGTTATTTTGTATGGGTGTAAAGTACTTTTTTAATTGTTGATGTAAAGTATGAAAGGTGATTGTAATTTATTTATTTGTCTTGAAATTGTAGGTATTTCGCTTATTCAACTTCGTTTGCGTAGCCGTGTAATTTGGTATAAATATCGAAAAGGTACGTATGGCTAACTTTTGCTAATATGAGCCATTGCTTGGCTATGCATAGTTATAATTAGATGTATATGTATATATTATTAGATAGTTTGTAGCTATTAAGGTAGTACGAGATGTGGAGATGGTGGATGGGAATTGGGGGAAGGGGTGGAGCCTTCCCATTGTTTGCTGTGGTTTATACGTGCTTGCATGTTGTGATGATATAAGGGGGTGGTACGTATTTTTTGACAATATATAACTAGTAAATAACATATAATAATGCTTTATACATTCTGTAATATGATGCAGTTATTTTGTCTTTCGTGAAATTTTTGTATACGTTCTGTAATATGATGCTTGTGTTTGAATTTCTGTAAAATGGAAAATTTGTTACAATGAAAAGTTAGATGATATAGTTAAGAATAAACAAACCATATAATAATTAGTGAATCTGTAATATGTAGATGGATATACCCTCGCATAGAATGTGGATGTATAGAAGGACTGAGGCTAATTCTTCGGGGCTTTCAAACTCGTTTATTGATGGAGTGGATGGATTTATTGAACATGCTAAAACTTGTGAAGAGTTTATAAAGTTTCGAATGATTCGATGTCCATGTGCAAAATGCGTTAAAAAGTGGGCTGTTCTAGAACCGTTTAAAGTTAGGGAACATCTTCTCCGTTTCGGTTTTGAAACAAATTATTGGTTTTGGGTAGATCATGGTGAGGTAGGACCGGTTCAAGATAATGCATCGTTCGGTCAACCAAGTACATCTATAAATCTTGACAATAATCCCCTACAAAGATATGCAGATATGTGTTTCGATGCCGTTAGGGAAAATATTATTGTGGATGATATGGTTGATATGAGGAATAACGATGGACCACTTATTGTGGAAGAGGTGCCAAATGCGAAAACAAAAAAATTCTTCGATCTCTTGAGTGAATTTAACAAACCAATTTGGCCTGGTTGTAAAGATCACTCCCCTTTATCTGTTGCGGCAAGATTAATGAGTATCAAAACTGATTACAATGTTGCGCGGGACGAGATTGATGAAATCATACAGTTAATGTCTGAAGTAATGCCTACCCCGCATGACCTCCCAACAAATTTTTACGAGGCGCAGAAACTTGTAAAACGATTGGGTTTGGTTAGCTACAAAATTGATTGTTGTGTCAATGGATGCATGTTGTATTATAAAAATGATTCTGCCGCGACGGAATGTAAATTCTGTAGTGCTCCAAGATATCGAGAAATTCCAACTAGGAGTCAAGGCCGACGTAAACACATCCCCGTTAAGCGAATGCATTACCTACCACTAATCCCACGATTAAAACGTTTGTATGCATCTTTGAGTTCAGCACCACATATGCGATGGCATGTTGAACATCGCCGACCGGAAGGGGTTATGTGTCACCCAGCTGATGGGAATGCATGGAAAAGTTTTGATGCAGTTTATCCTAATTTCGTTGCTGAACCTAGAAATGTTAGACTTGCTTTGTGTTCTGATGGATTCACACCGTATTCTCAATCAGCATCGCCTATATTCATGTTGGCCGGTAATTGTAACACCGTATAATTTACCACCTGAGATGTGTATGTCAATGCCTTATATGTTTTTGACATGCATAATTCCTGGGCCAAAAAATCCGAAAGTTAACATTGACGTGTATTTGCAACCACTTATTGATGAGTTGAAAGAACTTTGGGATGTGGGTGTTGAGGCGTTTGATGCATCAAAAAAACAAAATTTTTTGATGAGAGCTGCGTTAATGTGGACAATTAATGATTTTCCTGCGTATGGAATGCTATCCGGTTGGATGACTGCTGGTAAATTAGCATGTCCGTATTGTATGGGTTACAGTAAGGCCGTAACATTGAAACATGGAAGGAAAAATACATGGTTTGATTGCCATCGACAATTTCTTGAAATGAACCATCCTTTTCGACGGAACAAAACGAATTTCAAGAAAAATAAGACTGAGTTCGACCCGGCACCACCGAAAGTCGATGGTCATCAAATGGCAGAACTTGTACAATGGTTACCGAAAATTACTGAGCACCCACATATGGAAAAGTTACCCGGGTATGGTATAACGCCCAATTGGACAAAACAAAGTGTATTTTGGGAATTACCGTATTGGAAAGATGTTTTAATTCGTCATAACCTGGATGTCATGCATATTGAAAAAAATGTATTTGATAATATTTTTAACACAGTAATGGACATCAAAGGAAAAATTAAAGACAATGCAAATGCACGGATGGATATGGCCGAACTTTGTAGGCGGCGTGAGTTAGAATTGGTTCAAAAGTCAAGCGGGCAATGGGGAAAGCCAAAAGCTAAGTACACCTTCACGCTAGACCAAAAGAGAGCAATATGTGAGTGGATTAAACAACTAAAAATGCCAGATGGGTATTCTTCAAATTTAAGTCGTTGTGTAGACTCACAAGCAGCCAAAATTCATGGCATGAAGAGTCATGATTGTCATATATTCATGGAACAATTATTGCCTATTGCATTCAAGGAATTGCCCGATGATATTTGGAAGCCATTGGCTGAATTGAGTCAATTTTTCAAAGATTTGTGTTCAAGTACATTGAGGCACGATGATCTTGACAAGATGGAGAAAAATATTCCAATAATTTTATGCAAATTAGAACGAATATTTCCTCCTGCATTTTTTGATGTAATGGAGCATTTACCTGTTCACTTGATCGATGAAGCTCGGAATGGTGGTCCAGTGCAATTTAGATGGATGTATCCGTTTGAAAGGTAGATCATTTATTTTTGGCTGTACATTGCATAACTTAAATTATCTTATGCATTGTTATTAATTACATAAAAATTTTCGTTAAATAATGTTATAGGTATTTGGGCAAGATAAAAAAAACAGTCAAACAAAAAGCTCAAGTAGAAGGGTCTATATGTGAGGCCTATCTCAGACGTGAGACTGCTAATTTTTGCTCCTTCTACTTTAATTCGCACGTGCGGTCAATGAGTACGCGCGTACCACGGAACGATGATGGTGGTGTTGATGTTTCAGTACCATCAACCCTGTCGGTTTTTAATCAACCAGGTCGTCCATTAGGAGCATGTAAGGAACGCTATTTTGAGAGTTTGCAGGAGTATAATTCTGCTAAACTACATGTACTGTTAAATTGTGATGAAGTCGAAATATATATCAAGTAAGTATCACATTTAATAAATTATACTTATTTTATGTGATTATCAAAACGAGTAATTATCAAGTAATTATCACATTTAATAAACTACATTATTTTATGTCAATTGTAGCTATTTTCGACAACATTATATGATCACAGAAGTTGACGCAAGCGAGCGGATCGAAAATGAATTCGCAGACTGGTTCAATTCGCACGTAAGTTTTAATTTAAAAAAAATATAATAAAATTATTGCACAATCAAGTGTGAAAAGATGCATGAACATTGTTGTTGACGTTAATTATATACGTTTCATTATATAGGTCCTTGAACTGAATAATGGAATGTTGTCAATATTTTTGAAACAACTTGCGCTGGGGCCTAATTTCTCTGTCAGGACATATCCGATATATATTGTGAATGGTTTCAAATTTCACACACGATCATGGAGTGAGGGTAAAAAAATAATGAATTGTGGCGTATGGGTGAAAGGCGGTTACGATGGCGATTCCGGCGAAGATGTCTACTATGGAATTTTGAATGAAATTCTTGAATTGGAGTATACGGGGGAACCATTAAAAAAAGTGGTGTTATTCAAGTGTGATTGGTTTGACCCCACTCCACATAGAGGAACGCGCATTGCACACCCAGAATGTAGTATTATCGAGGTCAAACAGACAGGCAGATACAGAAAATATGACCCTTTCATAATCGCCCAACAAGCGCGCCAAGTTTATTTTGTTGTGTATCCAGGTCGTATTCGTGGCAAGACCCAATGGTTCGCTATAATTAAAAGTAAAGCTAAAGGCAGAGTTGAAACTCCTGGTGGTATGGAGGAGGCTTACCAAAATGATATGTGCCAGGTTATGAACTCTTCTAGTGATGATGGAGTACCCGCTTTGTGTGATGAAGATGTTGACTTAGACATTGTTCAGCTCGTCGAACTTGAGGTTCACGAGGAGGATGAAGAGGAAAATAATGATGTCCCGGCCGACGAAGAATATAGTGAGAGAGATGAGGATCATGAGGAAGACTTAGTATTAATGACCGATGATTCAAATAATGATAGAGACAGTGATTAGGGTTCATTTGATTTGTAATAACTGATTGTTAATAATTGAATTCTTATGTAATACTTTATATTAATGTAAATTTTATATGTATCTTTCTAATTAATATTAGTATGCAATTGATCTATTAATTTATGTTAACGACAATAATTTAGATGCAACCTCGGAAACGCTCTGGATCAAGTAATGCCATACGGGGTAGAATCAATTCTTCACAATCATATGTCCCCACAACTAGTCCTTTATCACATGACGTAAACGATCCTCCAATTATCAATGAACACATGAACACAACATACCATCATGCTGCATCGGCTCCATTGCATTTTATGCCTACTCCATCCATTGGTGGACATAGTCCACCGATTAGTTCACCTAATCCATCTGCTCAGGATGCATATAGCATCCCGGATCCTCCAACCACACGACGAGCTGGACAAAAGCTTTTCTTGGAGCCGGCTCCGAATTGGTAAGTGAGAGTTTGAAATGTCAAGTTTAAATGTATTTTAATAACTTAAGCATGATATGACGTGTATATATATTGTATGTGCAGTAGCTTCGTCCCGGCCGAGCGTGGAGCTAACGCGATAGGTACCGTATTGAAAAGCCGAATGACTGAGTTCGTTCCTACATTCAAATATGCTAGCACACCGCTTGTTGATACGTGGTTTGAGGAGTGGAAGGTTCGTATTTTGTTTTGTATATTGATTATATGTACCACGTAACACGTAACACATAAATTTTTATGCATATTGTAATCTTTTAAAATATAACATATACAGAAATATGTTGAGTGGGATCCTGCACACGAGTATCATATGAAAAAGGCTTTTCGAAGCCGTGGTTCGAGAAAATTGTCGCAGCTATATGAGCATGTCAGGGAAGTTGGGACGCGACCGGCGTGGATAGTGCCCCAAATATGGGATCAATTGACCGCCTATTGGGCTTCAGAGACATTCAAAAAAACAAGCGAACAGAATAAAAAAAATAGAGAAGCGGGTGGTGGAGCATGTTATGGTGGCGGGCCGAAGTCACTTGCGACGAAAAAATTTGAGATGGTATGTTATTTATTATCAATTTTATTATAACTATTATTGTTATTAAAAATTTTATTTGTCAATTATCTAGGAGGCTGAGTGTGAACGTGAGGTCGGCTATCATGAGGTTGTTCAAAAGTGTTATACGAGATCACTTAGACCCGACGAGATGACCCAGGGTGACGAGGATGAAGGGAGCACGGCCAATAATGTGGTTTGGCTAAATCAAAATGCCAAACAAGTCCACGTAAGTATACAATATATTAATTTGCATATTTAATTAACTAATTATACATACTTGCATGACTTAAATTTTAATTGTTTAATCTAATTTATTTAATTTCGTGTAGGAGAACTACCAACAATTGTTGCAAGCCCAGGAACAATCAATAGCAGCAGGGTTGAGTGATGAAGCTACACAACAGTCTCAACACGAGTTGTTTATGCAGGCGGATCGAACCCCCGAACAGAAAGGGTTGCCAAATTGGGCTGAACTACGTTCCTCGGGAAAAGAGGGAGCAACACTCATTGGGAAGTTTCTCATCGCGTGCTGATCCTTCTAATTCCGGAGCACATGTACAGGCGCAGTTGACGGATCTCATAAATCAAATTCAGACTTATATCTCAACTCAAAAAGAAGAGATTACTGAATTAAAGTCTCAAAATAACACAATAATGTCAATGATGCAACAACTGTACACCGGACTTGTGAGCAATCGCCCGTCCGCCTCCGGAGCAGCTCCCCAGTCATCTCGTCGGCGTCGTCCCACGGGCAATACGTCCCACGACACACATCATGATCTCGATCAAGGATTTCCCGCTCAACACATATTCGCACCGCAACCAAACACGAATCCCATGAATGTCGGAGATGATAACGAAAATGAGATCAACTATTTTGAGGATGACGATGAGGAGGACGAGTAGACACATTTGATACTTTAATTTGACGTATGAACAATGTTTTTATTTTCCGGACGAATTCGTATTTCATATTTGAATTATATTTCAAACAATATAGGATAATATTTTATATTTGTCAATTTATTTTAGCTTTATGTATTTTTATTTATTTTAGATGTTTGTGAATATTAGCATTTTACATTATTAGAATATTATAAATAAAAAATTTTAATGAGCTGATTTGGGCGATCGAATTAAAATAATTATTTTAAAAAAATCGGAGAAATTGGTTTTAATTAATAAATTTTTGGTTTTTATATTTGCTTTTAAAACTAAATTTTTTTTATTAACCGGCGGAAAAAACCGGGGGAAATTTCCCCCGGTTTTTTAAATATAAATTTTTTTTATTATCCGGCGGAAAAAACCGGGGGAAATTTCCCCCGGTTTTTTCAAATTTATTTTTTTTTTAAATTATCCGGCGGAAAAAACCGGGGGAAATTTCCCCCGGTTTTTTCAAATTTAATTTTTTTTTATATTATCCGGCGGAAAAAACCGGGGGAAATTTCCCCCGGTTTTTTCAAATTTAATTTTTTTTTTATATTATCCGGCGGAAAAAACCGGGGGAAATTTCCCCCGGTTTTTTCAAATTTAAATTTTTTTAAAATCCGGCGGAAAAACCGGCGGAATATTCCGCCGGTTTGGCATCCGGCGGAATATTCCGCCGGTTTTTCCGCCGGTCGATCTCGCCCGCGTAAACCGGCGGAAAAACCGGGGGAAAACCAGCGGCCCGGTGTATTCCGGCGCCAAAAAAACCGGCGGACCGATTTCCGCCGGTGTTCCGCCGGTTTTACGATTTTCCGGCGGAAATTCCCCCGGATTTCCGCCGGATTTTTCCCCCGCTTTTGCCCGTTTTTCCTGCAGTGGGACTACGTAAACTAGTCTTAGCGATTTTGTTGCTCATTCCGAAATTCCTTCCTCCCTGACCTCCCGAGGGTGAAGGTCTAACGAACTCTCCACGCTTAACTCTCAGCTGCTCTATCGTGCTCTTAACTTTCAGGGCAGTTTCCACTGCCACAACATACGTAGGCATCTATATAGGAGCTAATCTATCTTGTATCTCCATCCGTAATCCTCCTACAAACTTCCAAATTTTTCTTTCTTCATCCTCGATGAAATAAGGGGCAAATCTGGCTAATTTGGTAAACATCACTTCGTACTGTGAAACACTTAGCCCCCGTTGCTCAAGGTTTAGAAACTCCCTCTCTCGTTTCGCTTGCACTATTCGGGGAACATACTGCAGGTTAAACTCTTTAACAAAATTTCCCCATGTATAAGGGGTTCTCGTTATATCCCACTTACCACTAACTCTTTTCCACCAGTGTCGTGCGTCTGCTTCTAACCGAAAAGTCGCTAACACTACTTTTCGTTCCTCATTACAGTCTATAACCTCAAAAATCTTCTCTATAGCTTCAAGCCAGTTCGTTGCCTTTACATCGTCTGGTTCGCCCTTAAAGCTGGGTGGTCCCAATTTTAAGAAATTTGCCAGGGCTTCATTCACGGTTTCCTCATGGTTATTGTTGTTATGATTGTTGTTGTTTTGGTTCTCTAAAATCGTCGTGATTCGCTCAAACACTGCCGAGAACCGATCTTCTTGATATTCAGTATTGTCACGAGTCCGTTTTGGTGCCATCTAAATACAAAAGAAAGAAGTTAACTTAATAACAACACAATTACCATAAAATACATACTCTTTATTTAGGTGATGGCAACATGTATATACACCCAAAAGACCGTTTACCATCTATGCATCTCTTTAGTCATATATTTACAAGATGTAATACGGAACTAGCTAAAGCAAACTATAAAACATAGCATTATTTACTACTTATCATAAGTCACACCCACACATTACTATTATTATCCAAAATACTATCTAGTTCCCAACAACCTAGTCAAGGTGAATTGGGGAAAAACTAGTTCCTATGCCACACTCCATGGGAGACGGTTCAACAAGAAAGGGTGGTTCGAGATTTTCTGCGGCTAGACTCATCAAGTCTTTACTCTTCATGTGAACTAACTCTAGCAGACCCTGGTATTTACAGTGGATTTCCTCAATGTGCTTCTGAGCTCCATCAAGGCTAAGCTTCATAAAATACAACTCATTATGCAACTGCATATTTTCATCTCTAAGCTCCGCGAGCTCTTCTAGTAATTCGTCAACAGTAGGCACCCTAAATGAAAAGCTTTGAGCCCCTCGATTATGACATGGTTTCTTACTAGATGATGCCCCCGAGTAAGCCATCCTTGACAACAAGTTCAACCATTAGACAATTCATAATCCAAAATTTATAAATCCGAAAACCGCACTCTGATACCACCTGTGACGCCCCGAAACCAATAGCTAATCATGCAATATCTAACATATAACCATTTCTTTAAAACATGATAGCATAAAACATAATGAAACCAAATGTACGTACTAATATTCCAAAAGAGAGGTTTACGTCATTCCTTTATTACATGTACACAAGTTTGACTTTCAAGTTTCTAGCATAACCTACATACATAATTAACTAAATGCCTCGAAGCGTCCGCTTACATTCTCCTCGAACCTATCCTCTGATGTCTCAATTCCGGCTAAAACATAATAAACAAAACAATGTCAACATATACACATGTTGAGTAGAAATTCACATAGGACATGAGGTGTTCGTGTGAAATTGCATATTGTCATAAAAGCACATAACCACACATAAAACCATAGAAATTCCAATTTTCATGATCAAATAATATAATTTTCCAGCTCTAATAGAGCATCAAAGTTCAACACGTTGTTACCGTTTTTCCACCTCGAAGGGCGGCTACCTTATCTCGCCGTGCCGTAAACCAATTTCCAACCGAAACTCCCACCCAACCTAAACACACCGGTGGTCATATCTCAAGTATATGCCGAAAACCTATGAACCACAACCAATACATGGAACACTCCGTCCATGCAAGATGGGAATAGGCATGGATGGCGAGAACCGGTTTAAGACCGGCAAGCCCATTGCCGCCCGGCCGAACTCTAGCCCCATCCATACCGAACACATATAGGGCCCTTACACACATAATTCCAACACATAAAAATCACAATTTCATCACAATACACATTGATTCAGCTCAAATTCAGCACAAAGTACCCATATTTCCAGTTTTTGCTAAATCGACATTTACAACGTCGAACTGAAATTTCTAGCTTTCAAACTACTAAAACTCCAGCTGAAAACCTACTGGAAATCTACACACATATTCCCAAGGTTGTGAAATAGACTTTTAGAGTATAAATTTCCGGATTTTCAGTTCACAAAACCTGAAACCTTCAGACTGCGACGCGAAACGATTTAGCGCGCAACTTCTGAAATTTCCGGCTTTCGCAATCCAAACCTCCAGATTTTAAAAACCTGTTTCTACAGATTATTCTACACTGAATTTAAAGTATATAAACCATATTTTTGGTTGGAAATTTTTGGAATTTTCAATCGTGCAAAAATCAAACTTTTCAGCTTTGAAAACAACATGAACAGTAATTCCAGCATATGCACAACATGAATTTTCTGCTTTCATAACTTAAAATTTTAGCTTCTAGCACATAAACAAGACTCTAACAAGGTATACAACATGATAGCCTAGAGTTCAAGCATCACTTAAGCATATTTACAACAATTTCCAGCATGCATATTCAAGGATTTTTACCTAACATGCTCATAGAAACATCATATGCACAATATACACATATATAACCAACACATCTTGAAATCCCTTAAACCCAAGATGGAAACCAACTTGTGGTGACCTCCTAGGTCTCATAAGGGAGATAACATGCTAATAATTTGATAAAACCTAACCCTAGTTCATGCCTTAGGCAAATTTCTACCTTGATATGTTTTTCTTTCCTTCTTCGTAGGGTTTGGAGTAGGGAGAGTGTTTGAAGGGGTGAGAGGGTTTCAAGACTTGAAGGATATTAGGAAAGTTGATTGAAAACAAGAGGAATGAAGTGTGTGTGTGTGTGTGGCCGGATTTTTAGAGTGTGGGTGTGTGGTTTTTGGTATTTTCCAAGTAATATTACATATATACTAATAACAAGACATAGCATTAAAATAGCATTAAGTCATTTTCTAATTATTATCCTAATTGGCCAAGTAGATGGTCTAACATAGCCTAAGTGTATCTCTACATCAATATGAGCCAAGTATGTAGCTTTGTATCTAGAAGATTTTGAACAAGTGTATAAATACATTGTATTTGGCAAACTTGGAGGATAAGACTTCATATTCACCAAGTATTTAATATTTTCTATTTTTGGAGAGCTAAATTCGTTCACCCTCCTAATCTTCAGCCAAAATGTAGGTTTTTTTTCTTATTTTATGTATAATAAGTCATTTTAGGGAAGGAAATAATATGTAGGGGTAGAAAATACAATTTACCTAGGCTTTAGGATTTTTTCGCAAAAGTTAGAAAAGTTACAAGGAAATCTACTAAGTCTAAGTATATATATATACATACATAAACCGTATATATATATATGTCTATGTATCCATGTATTTTCTTGAATTTTATAGTTTGTATGGTGATTAAAGAAAACAAGAATGAATCCTAAACTTGTGCATGTTGCACTTAAAACGAACATGTACCACAGAGTTTGAAAATAATGAAAACTTATACATAGAAACATGTAAATTAGTCTTATTTAGGTAATATATATATATATATATATATATCGAAAGGAGAATTCGGGTCCTTACATTAAGCCCGCCACAAGCACAACGGTAAAGTTGGGTTTTCACTTTGATCATTTTTTGAGTTTTTTTGACCATTTTTTAATTAGGGACAAAGGAGTAATTTTACTCAAACGTCTAACTTGACGTTGGGCGCCAGTCAATTAGGTGTTATTTGTAATTTCTGAAACATAGGGAGTTTAGAGCATACCTCAGGGGGTTTTGACCATCCATATGATCGATCATACTGTGAAGCATCTTGCTTAAATCAATATTTGTTCACTTATAAATATCTAATCTCGTAAATCGTATTTAACCAAATCCATTTATCAATTCTAAAATTCACTTAGCACACACTCATTTTTTCCATCAAAATTACATGGTTTACTTTCAAGACCCTTAAATGCATCATATGACACAAACAATCAAGAAAATTGGACAACCACTCAATCATTCAATGCTGGAAATGAATTAAGCAAAATAATAAAAATATTCAGCAACTTATGGAAAGATATATATATATAAAATCACAAGTGGTCAGAATTAAATTGTTTTACTAAAATTATCATTGTATACTATCTATGCAATTCACGCCCCTAATTTAAGTCGTATGTTTTATTACGTCTTAATGTCCTAATTTAATTAGATTTATTAATTTTTGTCCTACATTATTGATGATATTATTGTTCTTCTTTCCTTTTCACTTAATAAAGTAGCCCCTTAGGAATTTATTATCTAAAGCAAATTGGTTAACTTGAATTATGCAAAAATATTTGAAAGGAAGTAAAAAGAAAAAGGTTCATTTTTAACTAAAGTGGTCTAGGTTATTCGAAAATGCAATCAAGTGATTAATTTGAAAAATCATTCCCTAGATCCATTTCCATATGTTGTTGTAACTATTGAAATTGCATTCAACCCATAGGAATACTTCTAAGTGCTTTGAGTATGAATAAAGCCGCAGAAAAATTGCATGAATAACTTCTAGCCTTTATGCCTACGGAAAAATTTGTAAGAAATATTTGTAATTACAGGATTGATACACTATGAATTTAGAACATTATGTATAAATTTAAATTAGTGTACTTTACACCAATGATTAATAGCCGATCAACACGAATGTTTAGACAAACATCCTTGGCTAGTTGTTCCTCCCCATCTTTCACCAATATTGACAGTTTTGAATAGGATAAATGATTATCAGAATGTGGATTAGAGAGGGGACCTAACCAAATGTATAATGCAACCCTAGAGACCTCCTATCACAGGCTATCTAGGATGGACCTACACCAACTGTCAGATCACGTCTGTTAAAATCAAGTCGTTAACAATAGCGAGGTCAATCAAATCATGTCTTATAAGTCAAGCCCCATTAAACGTATTAATTTAGCTCATCTTATTTTATAGAAAACAAAATAACAATTAATAAAAGTCCAAATTGGAATAAAATTCCAACATTCTCTCACTTGGACAAGTATTAATTGACCTTTTAAACTCGATAAAAAAAATTATTTGAGAAAACAGCTCCCGTGCTAAAATACAAGTTTTGACTGTGGCCACATTTTGAAAACAACAATACAGCAAGGGGACAAGACTTCTGCAATCTGCTCTAGTGAAAATAATTAATATTGGATAATGACGGTGATTGCATCTTTAATTGACACAAGACCTTCCATGATCACAAATACTAGTAATTCCACTGACATGGATTCAAACGTGGTGGTGTACAAAGAAATAACATCACAATATGACCCAAACATATGCAATTTCCTTGTCGATCATTTGATTTTCTTGTAAGAGATAGATTTCTGTACCAATATGAAATTTTAAGAAAATATGATTTTCTTGCAAAATATGAGAGTCTAAAACAATATGAAACTCCAAGAAAATAAATATAGATTTCTTGTAAGATATGAGTCTCGTGAACTATATGAAACTCCAAGAATATCTAATGTGGTTTTCTTGTAAAAAATGAGTTTCTAGAACAATATGAAACTCCAAGTAATTAAACCCGACTTCTTAGAAAGTCATGTATGTCTCGATGAGTAATTACATAACAACATGGTGCCATTTATGAGACATACCCATCTCTTAAAGCCAACACTTAGCCTTAATATATAAAAAAAGTAACCACACAAATATGGATTAATCCAAGAGCTTTATATCTTGATGCGCATCATTCAACTTGATCCTATAACAAAATGGGTTAAATAATAATATATGAACCATGTTAAATAGCTTCCACTATTTCAATATACCAAGACTTAATTGTAGATGCATGTTAAAATTATGTATATCCCAATTGATGGGTATCGACTACACCATCAACTTGTCAACAACTAGCCAAAAAAATATGTGCTCTACCACAATGTTGCTTATCATTGATCAAGTCTATACAAGTGAGAAATTTAACATCATATATTGACATATTTAAGGATGAATAATCACATGACCACGCTATAACCAAATCCTCAGCCAAGAATAGATGAAATCATCAAAGATATGTGACGACCCAAGTAATTCATGCTTTATTAATATTATTACTATTTACACACATGATTATATTTAGGTTCAGTACATATGAAATGCAAAATCAAAACAAGTTACATCGTATCACAATACAACTTGCAAGTGAAAAGTAAAAACAAAAGGCGAGTACGCAGCGGAATCTAACATCTTTCTTTCTAATAGAATGCCTCGAACGGTTCTTCTTCTTCCACTATTTCGGCCTTATATAAAACATAATACATAATCGACATCAACACATGTTGAGTAGAAACACATACTTTAATTACATAAGGTGCTTGGTGTTAGTTGCACATAAAGCACACAAAAAGTACACAATTTGCACTTTTCTACCTTTCATCACTTGACAGTGACCCTAATGACTACTCAGGCCGAATATACAACCAACACATTTCTCCCGCCTGCCTTATCCTTCGGTGGTCGTATCCCGAGCATATGCCGAATATTTTCCTACAACACTCTGTAACGACTCGGTAAATCCCTTATTTACCTATTTTATATTATACAAAATTTATAGGATTATTTTGTGAGTTATTGATTTATAGAGATTATTTTTTCAAATATGATTTTATTTGTGAACTAGTGAGCATTTTACTACCTAAATATTTATAAAATATTATAAATTCCAAATATTTTTTTAAAATTTTATGCATTTGATCCTTCTAAACTTCCAGAAATTTTTAATAGATTATTTTCAACTTTTACCTATTTTTCCAAGCATTTTAGTAATTTTCGGAAAACATCGTATTTAAGTTATTAATTTGAAATCTAATTTTGAAAATGCTTAATTATTATCCAAAAAATTAAAATAATAATACAAATAAATATTCTAGGTTTTATTTGACTTATAAAAATTAATTTTCGAATTTTACAATTTTATTTCTATTTTTGGGCAATTTTCGAAAAATTGGCAAAACAAGGGGTATTTTGGTCTTTTCACCTCTCCAACCCCAAATTTCATTTTTTTCCTGAGAAATAAGCAATAAAATACTTAATAAATAAGAGTTTCAGAATATATATATGTTTTTGTTTGATTTTAGTTGATTTTATTTTATATTTTATCCAAATATCTTTACTAATACATACTCTTGAACCTCATATACATAAATAACTATATATTAGTGGTGATGTACATGGCTACATATACACACACACACATACCCACATACATATACATGGTATTTAGTAAGAATAGGTGTAAGCATATATAGCCATGTATAATGTATGGAATAGGTATTTAGTTGAATTTAATAATTGGATATTTGTGTCTAATACATGGAAGATAATTACACAAGACCATATACACCAAAATCCTCATTTTCAGCCATTTTTCCAGCCCAAAACCGTGCACTCTCTCTTGCTCTTACACTCTCTTTCATTTTTTCCTCCAAACACTTCACTTCCTCCAAATTACTACACACTTTGAAGAACTAAGGTAGGAACTCTTCTTTATACCTTAAGTAGAGGGTTTTTCTTCTTCTTCTTGAGGAGATTAGGCAAGCTTCCATACTCTTGTGCCCAAGCAATGTAAAAGAACAAGCTTGAATGGCCTAGAGTGAGAGCTTTTGCCAAACATACCTCCAAGTTGAGGGATTTAGTTATGTTGCTAGCTTCATGTTACTTTATAGTTCATTTTATCATGTTTAACTCTTGTTGGGAGGAAGTTGAAGGATGGATAGTATTATGAGCATGATCTTGAAGATCTTATGTGATTAGTATGCTTATTTGGAGTTCTATGTGCTTACTATGCTTTCTTGGAAAACTATGTGATTATTGTGCCTTCTTACAATAATATGGCATTCTTATGTTTTATTTGAATTATTATGTGGGTTCTATGCTTTATATGAAGTAGTATGAGACCATGATTCTTTAATTGAGCTAGTAGGAGAATATCCTATGTTGTCTTGAAAGTATTTGTGAAGAAAGCTCCACATATCTATTTATTATACTTTATTGTATAGTTTTATGCCTACTTTGATGATTATAGAAATATACATGTATATATATATATATATCTATGTACGTATATATATGTAAATATTTAAAGTATTGTTATCTATTCATTTAACTAATTTATTAGAGATTAGGTATATATATATATAGTTATGTACGTATATATATGTCTACTTATTATAGACTAATTATATACTTAGTAATACTTAGTAAGACTACTTTAATCTATATATATATATATATGGTACGTATAAGTATATATATAATTATATTCATTTTATTGGTTTATATATATATGTAGATAATTTCAATCATCTTATATCTATATCACACTTTATATAGTTTATATATTTTTCTATCATCTTTATATATATATATCATCTTTATATATATAAATTTATCTATATCACATTTTATATATTTTATATATTTATATTAGTTATCTTTTAATCTATATATATATATTTAAGTATATTTATACTAGTTATATTTTAGTCTTTATATTTATATATTTATACTAGTTATGTTTATATATTTATATTTATATTTTATCTATTTACATATTTTGCTACTATCTATTTACATATGCTTAATAAGCAAACATAAAGCTTTCATTTATAAGTGTGGAGCTTACTTTGCTAAACTATGATTATGTGCATATGTGAACAAATTGCAATTGTGTGAATGGGCCCATATGTGCTGGAATGGTCTGGGGGGGTGTTCCACCGGGACATACTATTGAGTAGCCGGGAGAGTTCACCACCCTTCCATCTCCTAATCCCTCCCTTGGGTAGACGGAGGGATCTACTCAAGCGAGAGGGTCGTAGAACAATACTAAGGCGTATGCCCGGGATACGACCATTGGAGGATAAGGCTGGCGGGAGAAATGTACTGGTTGTTATTTCGGCCCGGGTAGTTATAAGGGTCACTGTCAGGTGACGAAAGGTAGAAAGTGTGAAATTATATATGTGCTATGTGTAACTAATGTGCACTTGACACCCGAGCACCTTATGTGTATATAGAAGTGTTTCTACTCAACCGTCGCGTTGACTCCTCTTTTCCAATATTTTTTTAGAAAGAAATGAAATAGCGGATCAGAGTGGCGCAGCGGAAGCGTTTTGAAGCCATTTACGCAATAAAGTTATTTTGTATTTCTTTTGAAAATTGTAAGTCTTGTATTTTGTATATGTTTTATGTAAACAAATTACTATTTATGTTTAATAAAATATAAAGGAATATCGGGGTCATTACAAGTGGTATCAGAGCAGGTTGCCAGCCGGAAAATCGGGAGCTAAGTGCTCTGTGGGGCAAAGTGCTCTGCACACGGGAGCCACCTCTTGAGCCTGTAGAGCAAATGTTACGTCTTGAGCCCACGAGGCCAAGTACTCTATGTATTGAAAGTCTTGAGCCCACGAGACCAAGTACTCTATGTGTTGAAAGTCTTGAGCCCATGAGGCCAAGTACTATGTCTTGAATGTTTTGAGCCTGCGGGGCAAAGTGCTACGTGTGCGGAAGACGCCTCTTGAACCCACAGGAGCCACCTCTAGAATCCCAACGCCTGGCAGTCGATACTGGTATGTGCAATCTTCGTTAAACTTTGAAGTGTATTTTTGAAAATTTTTGAAAATCAATTTTCGAAAAAAAAAATGGTCTTTGGTACATGGAAAATTTGTTTTGAAAAAAAAAAAAAAAAGTCCCCTCAATCGTGTTTAAAAAAAAAAAAAAAAAAGAGGTGAATTTCGAGGACGAAATTTTCTAAGGAGGGGAGGATGTAACGACCCGGTAAATCCCTTATTTACCTATTTTATATTATACAAAATTTATAGGATTATTTTGTGAGTTATTGATTTATAGAGATTATTTTTTCAAATATGATTTTATTTGTGAACTAGTGAGCATTTTACTACCTAAATATTTATAAAATATTATAAATTCCAAATACTTTTTTAAAATTTTATGCATTTGATCCTTCTAAACTTCCAGAAATTTTTAATAGATTATTTTCAACTTTTACCTATTTTTCCAAGCATTTTAGTAATTTTCGGAAAACATCGTATTTAAGTTATTAATTTGAAATCTAATTTTGAAAATGCTTAATTATTATCCAAAAAATTAAAATAATAATACAAATAAATATTCTAGGTTTTATTTGACTTATAAAAATTAATTTTCGAATTTTACAATTTTATTTCTATTTTTGGGCAATTTTCGAAAAATTGGCAAAACAAGGGGTATTTTGGTCTTTTCACCTCTCCAACCCCAAATTTCGTTTTTTTCCTGAGAAATAAGCAATAAAATACTTAATAAATAAGAGTTTCAGAATATATATATATGTTTTTGTTTGATTTTAGTTGATTTTATTTTATATTTTATCCAAATATCTTTACTAATACATACTCTTGAACCTCATATACATAAATAACTATATATTAGTGGTGATGTACATGGCTACATATACACACACACACATACTCACATACATATACATGGTATTTAGTAAGAATAGGTGTAAGCATATATAGCCATGTATAATGTATGGAATAGGTATTTAGTTGAATTTAATAATTGGATATTTGTGTCTAATACATGGAAGATAATTACACAAGACCATATACACCAAAATCCTCATTTTTCAGCCATTTTTCCAGCCCAAAACCGTGCACTCTCTCTTGCTCTTACACTCTCTTTCATTTTTTTCTCCAAACACTTCACTTCCTCCAAATTACTACACACTTTGAAGAACTAAAGTAGGAACTGTTCTTTATACCTTAAGTAGAGGGTTTTTCTTCTTCTTCTTGAGGAGATTAGGCAAGCTTCCATACTCTTGTGCCCAAGCAATGTAAAAGAACAAGCTTGAATGGCCTAGAGTGAGAGCTTTTGCCAAACATACCTCCAAGTTGAGGGATTTAGTTATGTTGCTAGCTTCATGTTACTTTATAGTTCATTTTATCATGTTTAACTCTTGTTGGGAGGAAGTTGAAGGATGGATAGTATTATGAGCATGATCTTGAAGATCTTATGTGATTAGTATGCTTATTTGGAGTTCTATGTGCTTACTATGCTTTCTTGGAAAACTATGTGATTATTGTGCCTTCTTACAATAATATGGCATTCTTATGTTTTATTTGAATTATTATGTGAGTTCTATGCTTTATATGAAGTAGTATGAGACCATGATTCTTTAATTGAGCTAGTAGGAGAATATCCAATGTTGTCTTGAAAGTATTTGTGAAGAAAGCTCCACATATCTATTTATTATACTTTATTGTATAGTTTTATGCCTACTTTGATGATTATAGAAATATACATGTATATATATATATCTATGTACGTATATATATGTAAATATTTAAAGTATTGTTATCTATTCATTTAACTAATTTATTAGAGATTAGGTATATATATATATATATAGTTATGTACGTCTATATATATGTCTACTTATTATAGACTAATTATATACTTAGTAATACTTAGTAAGACTACTTTAATCTATATATATATATATATATGGTACGTATAAGTATATATATAATTATATTCATTTTATTGGTTTATATATATATGTAGATAATTTCAATCATCTTATATCTATATCACACTTTATATAGTTTATATATTTTTCTATCATCTTTATATATATAAATTTATCTATATCACATTTTATATATTTTATATATTTATATTAGTTATCTTTTAATCTATATATATATATTTAAGTATATTTATACTAGTTATATTTTAGTTTTTATATTTATATATTTATACTAGTTATGTTTATATATTTATATTTATATTTTATCTATTTACATATTTTGCTACTATCTATTTACATATGCTTAATAAGCAAACATAAAGCTTTCATTTATAAGTGTGGAGCTTACTTTGCTAAACTATGATTATGTGCATATGTGAACAAATTGCAATTGTGTGAATGGGCCCATATGTGCTGGAATGGTCTGGGGGGGTGTTCCACCGGGACATACTATTGAGTAGCCGGGAGAGTTCACCACCCTTCCATCTCCTAATCCCTCCCTTGGGTAGACGGAGGGATCTACTCAAGAGAGAGGGTCGTAGAACAATACTAAGGCGTATGCCCGGGATACGACCATTGGAGGATAAGACTGGCGGGAGAAATGTGCTGGTTGTTATTTCGGCCCGGGTAGTTATAAGGGTCACTGTCAGGTGACGAAAGGTAGAAAGTGTGAAATTATATATGTGCTATGTGTAACTAATGTGCACTTGACACCCGAGCACCTTATGTGTATAAAGAAGTGTTTCTACTCAACCGTCGCGTTGACTCCTCTTTTCCAATATTTTTTTAGAAAGAAATGAAATAGCGGATCAGAGTGGCGCAGCGGAAGCGTTTTGAAGCCATTTACACAATAAAGTTATTTTGTATTTCTTTTGAAAATTGTAACTCTTGTATTTTGTATATGTTTTATGTAAACAAATTACTATTTATGTTTAATAAAATATAAAGGAATATCGGGGTCGTTACACCCTCTCTCTTGAGTAGAAAACTCCATCTACCCAACGGGGGATTAGGAGATGGAGGGAGTGTGAACTCTTATAATCAGCTACTCAATAGTATGTCCCAGCGGAACACAACCAAACCACTCCGGCATATTTGGGTCCATTCACGTAATATCACACAACCACATAATCGCAATGTTGTGGAAGTTTACTTCCATATTTATGATAAAAATCGATATACGCATAAAAAATCTCATTTCTTTGAAAAAACACTTATTATAACAAGTATGTTTGCATAAATTTCTAGCTATCAAGTTGCACAAAAACATAATATTTTAACACTTATGTAATTCTAAGGATTTAACCATATAAAATCTAATCATCTTTCCTAGGCATATCATGACATATAATTCCTACCAAAGAGCAAATATCAAGACAAGACCCTAAGATGTACAACTAATAAGTGATGTAGCCGGTTTTTGGTTCGACCTCGTGGCGAAGTCTGATACGCTCCGGATGGTAATGCTGGTGGCCCACCTATCAAGGAGCGAGGAATACACATGAGACTAGCTGGTTTTGCCCTGGCGTAGGCTCTTCGGCGCTCAAGTTAGTGATCGGATATGTGTAGAAGATGATGAATAGTAGTGAGAAGTATTCTTGCTTATCAAAATGAGCAGAATAAAGAGTGAACCTTATTTTTTCTTACCCTTAGGTGGAGAGCCTTTTGGTACTTATATGAGAGTGAGGCCTCCTGATGTGACGTAGTTGATAAGAGCCATTCAGTTTTACTGACATGAGAGGTGCCGGTAGGTGTGCTTCCTGTCCCCTTTTGAACTCCCAATGGCAGCTACTCTAACTTCTCATTAATAGGCATTTAATGTGTATCTTGGACATTTATGACCAAGGATTGCATTAATGGAAAGGCATTTAATGCGTTGGAGCCTGATGGGATGGACGATGGACCCATGTGCGGAAAGGATGTGGTAGCTAGCGGCAAGTGCAGGCTTGGTCAGTCACTCCAGCTGGATTCTCCCGTTGGCCAGGGTGCTTGGGTGAGGCCAAGTTTGTAGTTCATACCCTCGATACATAGGCCTTCGAGGGCCCCCAATACCACAAAAACACCTGCCTTGCTCATTAGATCTCGAGGAGCCACGAGGTCCTGGGGCCTTCAGATCATGATGCGGATCAAGGGAGCTCCAATGGTGTCAAGGTCGAAGCAAGAGGCAACAAGAAGGATCCATTGGCTCTTCCAAGTGGGCCAATCACAAGGGCACGGGCTAAGGCCTTTGGGACAGCCATGAACTCATATGTACAAGAGCAAGTCACACTTGAGTTGCAAGAGCATGAATTCACTAAGTGCACAATTGGGCTTGAAGGCACACCTAAGCTACTCCATATGCTTGAGGCGTGTTCTATTGATGAAGGGGCTGCCTAGCCTTTTTTAATTGAGCTTAAATTTATTTGGGCTTTAATTATTTGTAATAGCTTGTATTTGGGTTTTAAACACATGACTTGATAGACTTTAATAAGTCCTTGTAAGGATGGCACATTGGGCTTCACTTAAAGCCCATTCCTTAGGGGATTAGACCTAACGGGCTTAGTTTAGGGTTTGGCTTTGTCTAGGGTATAAATACCTTCTTTGAACCTTTGGAAATGAGATTTTATTCATTGAGGTAGACAAAAAAACGTGAGTCTCTTGTTCTTCATGTGTATGAACCCTAGCATAGGAATTGTGAGTTCTACAATCTCCATTGCAACAAGAATCTGATTTATGCTTCAAGAGTACTTGTAAGTGTTGATCTTTTCTTGATTAAATCCTTTTAAATCTTCTTCTTGAGTACAAGGGGGTTGTGGGTTTAAAGGGTAGAATCTATCTTGTTCTTTGCTTTATGCCGAATTGCCATAATCTTCTGATGAGTACATGTTTTTGATTAGGGTTGTCGTATTAGATCATGACACCTTAGGATCAGCCTAGGGGCGGTTTCCCTCTGGTGCGAAGCACTCCAAGGCTCATTCCCTAGATCGGACACTCTCGGGGACCATGAGTCTCTTCGAGGGTGTCGGCCGTCACGCAGTGAGTACTTTGGCTTATTACCCCATGATCGAGGATAGTTGGGCTTAATATCTCATTCGAGGGCAGCCGAGTTTAATATCCCATTCGAGGGCTTCAGCGCTCCACACTTGAGTTGGTCAGGCTTGTTTTCACTGATGTGGCGGGATGAGGTGGCACATAGCCTATCATTAGTCCCCCCACTCTTGATTTGACGAGGACGTCATCTTCAAGAGAGACTTATCTTTTGGGATGCCAGGCACCTTTCTGAATTCTGGATTTGAAACGTTAGTTGGGCACAAAAGGTCGCGCTTTTCCAGCTCTGACGGGTCACGCGCCTTCGTTGGAGACATGGCACACCCCCGTCCATTAATTTCTAGCAGCGAAAATTCGTAGTGGCAGGGGGTGTGTCCTTTGCTATAATTACTGTACGCATTATTGCCATAAATGGCCAGGGCGCAGTGATGGCTGGTGGTATTTCCCACGCTATCTCTTATAAATAGCTGGGGATTTTTTTTCTTAAGATGATTTTTCCCTTCACGTTCACATATGGCATTTGAACGAGCATTGGAGACACAAAGCTTCCGAGAAATGCTATTGTCGTTGTCCTCTCTCACGTTCATTCCTTCCAAGTGAACTTTTCTCTTTCTTTAATCTCTTTCTTAAAAAATCCTAAACTCATAAACCCTAGCTCCCATGCCCCCGAAAGAAAGATTTTGGATGATTCGAACCCAACACCTGAGGACTTGGTGGCGGAGGGGAAGGTTCGCCTTCCCTCCCAATCAGTTTCAGGCGCTGGGGTGAGCCGTGCCACAGACGCCACCGGGGCGACTTAGACCTGGCCGTAGCAAAGCGAAGGTTTCAGAGCAGAAGCGTTGGGTAATGCGCCAGAGAGGGCTCGCCCAAAACAAAAGAAAAAATCCTAGGGGCCCACTGGAGGGGATGCTGGGCCGAGCAGGTCTCTTGCCAAAAGCCCAAAACCACGAGGAGGAGGAATGGGCAAATTTCAAACCTCCTCGCTCCCCCGAGATATTTCTAGCAACATCACACCAGCGGAAATGGAGAGAATCCGGGAGGAATTTGGAGTTCTATTCGCCATCCATATGCCCAGCCCCGAGGAGAACATGGTGAAACCTCTGGAAGGATGCACTGCTTTCAATCTCCACCACTTCGAAGCGGGGCTGCGCCTGCCATTATCCCCCGAAATTCAAAGGTTATTGCAGTACATCGGCGTATGCCCTAGCTAGTTGGTGCCTAATTCCATCATGATCATCGTTGCCTTCGTGGTGATTATGAAATGCCTCAAGGAGGAAGCCAGCCCGACCAATTTTTTAGAGTTCTTCGATTCGAACAAGTCGGTCAAGTCCGACCCGGGTGAAGCGGCGGAGGATGAACCCGGGTTCCTGTATCTGTCCACCCCTTCCGCTTCCTCGAAAGTGCTGGATAGGTTCAAATCTTCCCACGGATTAGGATGGAAAAGGAAATATGTATTCGTAGAAGATCGAGGGCAGTTGGGATGCCCTCGAATTAGCGTCAACCTCCGGTGCTTAATCGCAACTTCCATCACGAGAAACCCAATTTTGATGAGGGAAAGGTTGCTAATTTCGCCAGGATGGGAAGGACGTGCGCCCTTTTCCTGACCTCGAAAGAGATCCCCTGGGCATGCCATCTTTCGAGTGCCTAAGGTACAAGGCACCATATTCTTACGAAGAGTGGCCCTGGGGCCTAAGGCTCTTCTCAAAATTATTTTGAATCCCTCCCCTTAATCCTTTCTTCTTTCCTTTTTTCCCCCTTTTTCATGTTCATCTTGGGGCAAAAGACCCCACTGCTATTGTTTTAAACTACTTCCCCTTGTCTGTGTAGGTCTCACCATTCTGATGGATACACACAGGGCTTTGCTGGCCAGGCTTGACAGGCAGCGGCACTAGACCCAACCCCTTTGGCCAAAGGTTTCTACCTACCATAGAGCGGTAACACAAAAATCGTGGCGGCCTAAAAGGGACCGTGGTGTGGGGGAAGGGTTGAGGCGGAGGCTTCCTGCCCCAAAATTGGGGCCCAAGGGGAAGTTTCTCGAAGTGAGGACACCGGTGTCCCCGTGGCCGAGGGAGTTGTAGAAGTCCTGAGGGTGGTTGAAGGGGGTCATGTGCCCACAGATCAAGATACCATCAACCCCCACTCTATCTTCTGCCCCGCAGGAGGTCCCCGTGGCTCCAGAAGTCTCTATGCCGGCGGACATCCCGTCAGGGCTTTTACTGACTGAGGTGACGCCTCCACCTCGGGAAGAGGTTCCAACTGGGAGTCCTCCTACTGCAGCTCCTTCAGTGGCCCCAACAGTGCAACCAAGTACCCCGCCGGTGCCAGTCACCCCTCAAAGGGCCATGCCTGGGGTATCTATCCACGAGGGCGGCACTGAGGGCTCTCGGAAGAGGGCCATGGAAGAAGAGGCCTGGTGGGGAGGCAAGAAACAAAAATCTGACCCTACGGGTAAGGGGAAACGAGCAACTAACCCCGAGCTCTCAAATTTCGATGCCGGCGGATCTCCCGTCAGGGCTTTTACCTACCGAGGTAATGCCTCCACCTTGGGAAGAGGTTCGAACTGGGAGTCCTCCTATTGCGGCTCCTCCAGTGGCCCCAACGGTGCAACCAAGTCCCCTGCGGGCGCCAGTCGCCCTTTGAAGGGCCATGCCGGGATATCTATTCTCGAGGGCGGCACTGAGAGCTCCGAAAAGAGGTTCGCGGAAGAAGAGGCCTGGCGGGGAGGCAAGAAAAAAAAATCCGACCCTACGGGTAAGAGGAAACGAGTAGCCAACCCCGAACTCTCAGATTTTGATGAGGAGGAAGAGCTCCTCAAGTGTGTGAATGCGGGGCCCAATAACCCCGTCAACTTTTGGGACTACAATTCCAACCTTTGCATCGTGGGTTGGGCACCAACGAGACCAATACCAAGATGAATGTAGCTCTTCTTCGGGGTCTTCATCTGCCGGCTGACCAACGGGCACTTCAGAAGTGCTCCATTGCGAAGCTCGAGACGAACCTCACCAATGCCTTGATCGGGGTAAGGATACTTTCCCTTCATTTTCATTCATCGTTCATTTTTTTTTTACCCTCTCTCGGCGGTCTTTCGCAGGTCGTCCCCACTCTTCCACTACTTCCTTTGGCGCGCCTACATTTTCCTCCAGGAGAAGAACAAATATAAAAGGATGTTCCGGGAAGAGAGGAAGAAAAGAAGTTAAGTGCCCGCCGACCTTGAGACGCGTCTCGAGAAAACTGAGGTCCTTGCCTGGCCTCGACAAATGATACCCCCCGAGGCCAAGTCTAGGAGAGCAAGGAGCTTCTTGAGTCGGCTAAGACCCACATTTTGGAGCTCTAGAAGAAATGCGAGGACCTGGACGGCGAGGTGAAAAGGACCGCAAAAGCTTGGGAGGACACGTAGGAGCTGTACGAGGAGATGGCCCTCGACCACAATTTCATCAAGGAGCGCCTCAAGTAGGTAAACTGGAAAGGAGCCGAGGTAAAAGAAAAGGCCTTCCGAAACTACAACGAGGGCATCAAGGCGGGTCTTCAAAGGGTGGAGTGGACCTTCCTTGGGAGGTGTTGCATGAGGGTCAAGCGTGCCTTCTCGAGGTTCCTTGTGAGTGATGCCTTTGACTACATCCGAACATGCCTCAGCTCTCAGGACACAGCAGAGGCGATTGACCTCATTCTCGATCAACTCCAGGTGTGAGGGGATCTTGATGAGGACTTCAATCGGGACTCTGTCGGACTCTCCTTCGACTGCAATGGGGAGCCTCTGGAAGAAGCATCCCCTGCATCCGGGAAATCCAAGGAGTTCAATTTCCTAGGGAATGAGTTCAACTTCATCTTCCGTCGCCTAGATATTCCGCCTCTCAAGAGCGCGCGAGCGGAATCCTCTGGGGAAGAAGACCTCCTGCTTCTATATGCGCCAGCTCTCGAGTCTTGGAAAGACCAGATGGCTGGGCCAAGTTCCCCCAGTAATCCTAAAGGCGCCAGGAACAGCAACGGCGATGATGATGAGGCAGAGGCTCACGCCGGCGATGGAGGCCAGAATGAAGGACCCATCGAAGTCAGTGACTAGATTGGGCTTCATTAACTGTAACCCCAATCCCTGTAACCCCCCTATGTAAATCCTTTGCCTTCGGGCTTATCAGTGAAATTTATTCATCTCGAGGCATTTCCTGGTTCATAAAGCGTGTTATTTTTTCCTAGGCTTGCTAATAAGCTATAATAATAATAAGTCTCGAAAAACTTCAGAAAAACCCCCTCGATTCACCAAGTGCAATGAATTGAGTATTTAGGAATTTCGGGGGGGGGGGGGTATAAGGCACAACAGTGACTTAGTTCGTGCCAATGGTATGCGAAAATAGCTTGAATAATCAATGATTGAAAAAGGTGTCCTCGGCACATTTTTCATTTAATCTGCACGATAATTAAACGAGGAGGGAACAACAAACTTATCTTATTTTAAACATAAAACTTTCTGAGGTTTGAAGCGTTCCATGGTCGAGGTGGTTCTCTACCATCCATGTCCTCGAGTCGGTACGTGTTGTTCTTTGAGACCTTTACAACTTTGTAGGGTCCCTCCCAGTTTGGGTCCAACTTCCCCACGTGCTTGGATACATCAACTTTCTTGAGAACCAGGTCTCCTAATTGGAAGTTCGTGGGGCATACGCCTTTGTTGTAGGCTTGGGCCATGGAGGCTCGGTACTTTTGCATCCTCGACTAAGCTTCCTTCCTTCTCTTCTTGAGGAGGTTCAGTTATGTGGGTGCTGTGCTACTCTAGTTGTGCTGTGCAATATTTCTGTCGCGATCACCGCCTCGGTTCCATACACTAGGGCATATGGGGAGTCCGCCGTTGCCGTTCGAGGGGTTGTGCAGTAAGCCCATAAAACCCTAGGCAACTCGTCTTCCCATTCTCCTTTGAGAGCGCCCAATGAAGTCTTCAAATTTTGTAGAATGACACGGTTGGTGACCTCGACTTGACCATTCGATTGAGAGTTCCCTACCTATGACGACCCGGTAACATTTAATATTTAAATAATTGATTTAAAATATTTTGCTTCTTGTAAATGTTATTATTACTTGTTGTTTTCAAATTTTCGTCTACTTTTGAGATTAACTTACAATTTGAAAGGTAAAGTATTAATTTTCGATATTCGATTACCAGTCTTGGAAAATTCATCTATTAAATACTTATGAGTTTTCAAAACAATATAAATAAGTATTCTAGACTTTTATGCATGGAGAAGATCAATTTTGAATAAATTACATGAGTTTCCAAATTTTAGAGGAATTTGACATTCGAACACAATTTTCGAACTTTCTAGGTCCTAAATTGCAATTTTCAAAAACTTAACTAAAACATTTTTAATTTCTGGGAAGTATACATATAATTTTTGATTTATAAACATTAAATTTCATAATTTTGGAATTTTTCTAAATTAATTATGAATTTTCGGATTTATGCCCAAAAACCCTAATTTTATGCTCTAAAACCCTAATTTTCAGTTTTTACAAAAATAAATAAATACAAATTCGAATTTTTAATCAAATAAAGATATGATTTCAGATTTTTCAAGATGAGGATAATCAAAATCAGATTTTATCAGATTTTATTTGATTTTATTTGATTTTGTGTTAATATTTTATTAAAATATCCTACACTAATACAAGATGAATTTCTTCTAGAAATTGTGCACTTGTGTGGTCTTCCATTCATCTAGATTCGTGACTCATGGATTAGGATTACACCAAGGCTAGAAATAGGGGAGGGAGGTGGAAGATTTCATTTAATTTGGCATTTAATTTTATGCCTAGTTGGGAGATTTGCATTAAATGGGAAGATTTGCATTTATTAAACCTTGGTCCCCAAGTCTTGCCTTCTACCCTCATTCTCCACTATAAATAGGACCTCCCACACACTTTTCCACCCCAAAAACGTCCACACACATACACACACTATACTCTCTCTAGTTTCTTCCACAAACACACAAATCCCGCCTAAAAACACACCCTCACACTTACTCTACTCTCAACACCAAAAACACTTCCTATTTATAGCCTATCTTCTACCCACATATATGTACACACAAGCCCTTCTATTTTCATCCATATATACCTAATAACCGTCCATATAACCCTTTATAAACCCTCTTTCTTCTAAAAGCATTTGAAGGTAGAATTATTACCTTTCTCATAAGTAGTTTAGGCTTTAACTTGGGTTTACCAAAATAATGGTAAAATACCAAGTGATTGCCTATGTTCACATCTTACGATTTTATGCTTCAAATTATTTATTGTACATATTAATATCATGATAATTGTTTTCATGCTATTATGCATTCATAAAGGTACATGCATGAACATGATATATTTATATATGTTCTTTATAATCTATGTGTTATGAGAAAGTTATTTCTCAATTGTGTGTTGGGCCCAAAATATTGCGGAATGGATATGGCTGAGTTCCGCCGGGACATTCTATCGGAGATGCCGGTAATAAGTGTTCCAGCCCTCCATCTCCTAATCCCTCCTCATATGGACGGAGTGTTCCATGTGAGAGTGGGTCGTAGGAATTCAGCATATACCCGGGATATGACCACTGGTGTGACTCGGTTGGGATTGGTGGAATCGCGGAGTGATTCGGTTGGAATATTGATTGTTTGATCGTGGTGGGAGTTATAAGGTATTACGTCACTATATGTGACGAACAGGGAGTATTATGTGATTTTACATGTTTATGTGCAATTTTCACACACTCGCACCTTATGTGATTGTGTAATAGTTATACTCAACCGTTGTGTTGACATGTTTTATGAACATTATTTTAGGCAAGGATGTTATATCAGAGTGCGCAGCGGAAGACCACCAGGCATTACGACGTTTTACAGTTACTTTTTATTATTTTATAAAATGTAACTTTTGTATTTTGGAAATATATTTATGTAAATTATTTATTGTCATAAAATAAAAGGGTATTTTTCAGGTTGTGACACTACCAATATGAATCGTTGTTCGATTCCATGGCTTTGGCAGCACTCGGTTGTGGCTCGACTCTAGAATTGAGTGCTATTGTCCGAGGTCAATATTTGAGGGACCCCAAATCTGCAAATGATATTCTTCCATATGAAAGATCGAATCGAAGCGTCGGTAATCTTGGGGACTGCCTCAGCTTCGAACCACTTCGTGAAATAATCCAATGCCACTATAGCGAACTTTCTTTGACCCTTGCCGGTGGGGGAAGGTCCTACCACGTCAATTTCTCATTGATCAAAAGGCCATGAAATTTCAACGTTTACCATTTCTGCACCTGGCGTATGAGGGAGGTCAACATGGAACTGGCATTTTGGGCATTTCTGTGCATAATCATATGCATCCTCCCAAATCGTGGGCCAGTAAAAACCACTTCTCATGATTTTCTTAGCTAAGGATCTTCCTCCCGCATAGTTCCCACAACTCCCTTCGTGGACAGATTGCAATACCTCTTTCGCCTCTGAGGGGAGAAGACGTCTGAACGGGGAACCGAGAAAGGACTTTTGAAATAATCTCCCTTATTTATCCAAAGCATATCTCATGCATTGCCTCCTTAACCTTCGTGCCAGTGTTTGTTCTGTTGGTCCCTCCCCCCCCCCCCCCCTCAAAAAGGCACGAATCTCATCCTGCCGACTAGGTTCGAGGGGCTGAACTGGGAGAATGTTGGTGGGTTGTTCTCGGATTGAGGGGCAATTGAGAATCTTGAAATTGACAACTTGGGCTCTGGTACCTTTAAGGGCACTCACGAATTTGGATAGTGCATCCGTGCGCTCTTTCTCCTCCCTCGGTATTTGCTCCAAAGTGAAGGATTTGAAACTATCCTTCAATTTGGTTACATACTCGAGGTATTTAGTCATTGTGGCATCTCTTGTTTTATAAATTCCACCGATTTGGTTAGAGACCAACTGAGAATCAGTAAAGGCCTTGATGTGGGAGACCCTTTCTTTGATGGCCAATTCAAGACCAATGATGAGGGCTTCATATTCAGCTTCGTTATTAGTAATTGGAAAGCTGAGTCTAATGGCAAACTCCACTATATCGCCTTCTGGGCTTTGCAAAGAAATTCTGGCTCCCCCCTGGGCGGTGGAAGAGCCGTCAACATGTAGTACCCATGGGCTTGCGGTAGGTGGGTCTTCTTTCAGTAATCCAACTCTTTCGAGAAGGAAGTCGGCCAATACTTGGGCCTGGATGGCAGTTCGTGTTTGGTACGAAATGTTGAATTCTCCCAACTTTGTTGCTCACTTAATCAGCTTGCCTGATATATCAGGCTTCAAAATGACTTGTCGGAGGGGTTGGCCCGTGAGCACCACCATCGAATGTGACTGGAAATACTACCTCAATTTTCTTGTGGAGTGGACCAAAGCCAAGGCAAACTTTTCTATTTCAAGATAGTTCTTCTCCGCCCCTTGTAGAATTTGCTAAGGTAGTAAACAGGGAGATGTTTCCGTTCCCTTATGACTACGATTACGGACCTGACGGCCTCAGAGGACATCGTGAGGTACAGATATAGTTTTTTCCCTAGATTGGGCTTCGCCAAAAGTGGCGGGGTAGCCAAATACTTCTTGAGCTCTTGTAGGGCCTGCTCACACTCGGGAGTCCATCTAAATTCAGGAACATTCCTTAACTTTTTGAAGAATGGTAGATTTTTGTGCGCTGATCGGGAGATAAATCTGTAAAGAGATATGATCTGGCCGCAGAGCCTTTGAACATCCTTTACCGACTTGGAAGTCCCTATCTTTTGCAGTGCCTCGATTTTTTTAGGGTTAGCTTCGATTCCTCTCTCGCTAACCATGTACCCCAAAAATTTTCCCCCTCGAACCTCGAAAGTGCACTTTGAGGGATTGAGTTTGAGGCCGAACTCTCTGGGCACCTAGAAGACCTCCTTCAGATGTTCGAGATGGTCCTTCTCCATGGTGCTTTGGACGATCATGTCATCCACGTATACTTCAATGAAGCGCCTGATCATTTCTTTAAAGATGAGGTTTACTAACCTTTGGTAAGTTGCCCTTGCGTTCTAAAGTCCAAAGGGAAGGACTCGTAGTACACCCCCATCTCTACTACGAACGAGGTTTTGGGCAGGTCCTCTGGGGCCATTGAAATCTGGTAGTATCCCTGGTGGGCATCCATCATGCTCATCATTTCACAAGCTGCAGTGGAGTCCACCAACTGGTCGATTCGAGGGAGCGGGTAGGGGTCCTTTGGGCATGCCTTATTGAGGTCTTTAAAGTCGTTGCACATCCTCCATTTGTTCTGCCCCTTGGTAACCACCACCACATTACACTGCCATTCAGGGAAGTGGATAGGTATGATGTATCCAACCTCCAACAACTTGCTCACTTCTCCTTCTATTATTTTGTTACTTTCGGCCTCGAAAACTCTCTTCTTTTGTTTAATGGGCTTGAAAGTCAGATCGACGTTCAATCGATGCATGATAACCTCGAGACTAATTCCAGGAAAATCAGAGGGTTGCCATGCAAACACATCCCTGTTCTCTTGGAGGAATTGAATAAGCATCATCTCCTTAGCCCTATCGAGCTGCATCAATCTTGGTTGCCTTCTCAGGATTCCCTAGTTCTAGCTCGATAGCTTTAGACTTACCAGTACATTCGATCCTGTTGTCCCCGAGCTTTCTTGTAATGATCCAGTATTTCTAGGTATTTTAAAAGTTAATCATATGATTAAATAATTTAGTTTTTATGTGATTAGTAGTTTATATGTGAACTATGTGATTAAATTAATGTTTTATTATCTTATATGGGAAATGTGCAATAACTATTATGTTTGCATACCACCCATTTGATTCGACGTATATTCATATAAATCAATATATACATATATAATTTTATACATACATTTTTCAAAATTATAATGATAGGAATTATTTGTAATAAAGTCATAGTATTTTTATATGTTGAAGTATATATAAATAAATGTGTATATTTTCAAAAATATGTATATATCCTAGGTCATTTTTGTATTTTAGATGATGTAGATATATATATATATACTAATTGATGCTTAAATATGTATTATTTAAATATTATATGATTAATTTCTATTGCAATATATACTTTGCAATATATACCTATTTTTATTTACAAAACGCATAATTATTGGAATTATTTTCTACTTCATTTAGTAATTATAAAATGCATAAAATTCAAACACACACACATATATATATGTATATAGGCATATACACGAATTTATATAGTTATATAAATAAGGGTGATATTATTTTTCTTGATATTGCCATTTTCACTCAAATGTGTCATTTCACACTATAATAATTATTTTGAAAATTATTTTTAAATACTAGGTCATAAGACTATGATTTATATATATATAAATATCTTACACTTTATATGTATATATTTTAAAGAAAATTCATATACATAAAGGTATAAGATTATATTTTCATTTCTTTAGGCATTTTTCATCATAAACATTGGAAAAATTATATTTTGTGTAAAAATATCTTAAAAATATAAAAAGAGGAGGGGGTGAACGAAATTTTATGTATATATATGTATAATATAAATATATGGTGTGTATTATTACTTGCTCCCCAATTCTCCTTGCATTAAATGAATATTCACATTTGTAAGAATTCTTCTAGATATGTTTATACATGTAAGGCTTAGATTAAACTAGATTATGAAGTGTGCATTTAGACTCACACTTAAGCTATAATTAGGTTTTGAGTTGGGTATTGAGTTGGAAGATTTCATTTATTATAACCCTTAGTTGTAACCTTAGGTGGAAAGATAACAATAATTAGAAAATGACTTAATTATTTAATAATCTTATTTCTTAAGCACAACTACTATAAATAGGGGATAAATTGGGGATTTATCACTTCATTTTTCATCACATAACACACACAAACACATCCACACACACAAAATCTCGCCTAAAACACCCCACTCACACTCACCTTACCCTAAACACACAAAACACTTCATATTTATAGTAAATCTTCTACCCACATATATATACATAAACCCTTCATTTTACATACTTATAACCCCATAAAAGCCTCTTGAAAAAGGTAGAAGAATATTTAATTAAAGTAGGGACCTTACTTAATATCATAAGTAAAGGTTCTACTTTAATTCATAGATATTATACCTTAAAGAAGTGAATACTTCATATTTGATACAAGGTAGTGATTTCTCTTAATACATGAGCTAGTTTTCTTATAGTGTTAACTTATTATTCTCCTATTAGGACATGGGATGTAACCACAAGTTGGTGACTATCTTAGTCCGAAAGGATTTCACGACAATTTAGCTAAATGCATGTTGTATGTTCATGAACATTTGTGCTGGAAATTTGGACATTTCTGCTCGATTTTTGTGCTGGAAAATTAGGATTTATGCTTGTCTAGGGTTTATATATGTGTTTAGGGTTTTATTCATGTGTTAGAAGTTGCAAATTCAGTGTTTAAAACTGAAAAGTGGAGTTGTTTCCAAAGCTGGAAATTCTGCCCTCAAAACTGGAATTACTGTTCCAGCAGCTGAAAATCTTGTTTTTCAAAGCTGGAATTTCGAATTTTACAAACTGAAAATTTATTTTTGAAAGGCTGGAAATTATAGTGTGTAATTTCAGTATGTTTTAAGCTGAAATTCGAGTGTTTCGCAAACTGAAAATGATATTCGCAACCTGAAACATGCAAGCTGAAAATTATGTTCTATGCTGAAATTTTGCACAACGTGCTGAAAATCAGTGTGTATTGTGCTGGGAATTGTACTGATTATACTGGAAATTGTGTGTATATGGGCCCAAAAAGTGATAGGGGTGGATGGGGCTGAGTTCGGCCGGGCGGCAACGGGCTTGCCGGTCTTAAACGTTCTCGCCATCCATCGTTGCCTAATCCCACCTTGCATGGACGGAAGTGTTCCATGTACTGAAGTGGGTCGTAGGAAATTCGGCATATGCCCGGGATATGACCACTGGAGTGTTTGGTTGGGTGGGAGTATTGGTTGGAATTGAATTACGGCACGGTGAGATAAGGTAGCCGCCCGTCGATGTGGAAAACGGTAGAAAAGTGTGCAATTTATGATTCTTATGAATCTAAAATTTTATATGGTTTATATTGATGCAAGTATGTGAACATATGCATGCCCAAATCACACACGCGCACCTTATGTGTTAAGTGAAATTGCTACTCAACGTGATTGTTGACGTTGTTAATATTTAATGTTTTAGCCCGACATGAGAACGAAGGTATCAATGAGGAGGATAGCGAGGGATGATTTGAAGCTTTTGGCTAGGAGAAGTCATAGACGAGTCTTTGTAATTGTATCATGTATTTAGGACTCTTATTATGTACTTGGTGTTTTGCTATGTAATAAAAGACTTTTAGAAAAAAAAAAATTACTTTCTATAATAAAAGTATTCATAGCATATTCCCATAACTAGCCAATGGTTTCGGGCCGTCACATTTCTGCTTTTCGAGGACATCCCTATTGGCCCTTCTTCAGGGCACTTCCTCTTTTCGGACCTAGGCTTCATTCCCAATGACACCGAGTAGCAGGTCCATGCGTCGACAACGTTGCACTGAACCTGCCCAATCCCTGCCCAAAATCATATTGTGAGCAAATAGGGCATCCACCACCAAGTAGTTCACCATTAAAGTCCTTCTTGTTGGCTCTCGACCGAGGGACGTCGGTAGCTTGATCTACCCCAGGGGGGGTGATTTGGGACCCCAGAAGCCTACCAAGGGCGTCCGCACCGGTTTCATATCTATCTTTCCCATATCCCTCTTCTTAAATGTTGAATAAAACAGGACGTTGGTTGAGCTGCCGTTATCGATCAGCGTCTTGGTGATAGCGAAGTGAGTCACATCTACCGTCACTACCATCGGATAGTCAGGCTGCCCGATCAGACCTACCGAGTTCTATACCGGGATCCTGTCACTCTCACTGAATTCTTTGGGGCACTCCTTAGGGACGGTCCAAGTCCTTGAGGGCAAACCGGTCATACCGGAGCTTCCTGCCCACTATCTTCCTTGAGGACTGGGTGTCTCCCCTTGCAGGCCCTCTAGCGATCATTAGTACCGTGCCTTTAGTGGGGTGGTTATTACTCATCGGTCTCTTTCCCGCCCTCTTCGAGGTCTCCAGGTGTTTCGAGGAGCTCTGCTTCCTGGGGGACCTCTATCTTTCCCGATGCATCAGGGAGGCTTGTGCATCGTAAGACTCCAACTTCTTCACAAACTACTGTAGCTTTCTTCCACGGATCAAAGTCTCGATCTCATCCTACAGCATATAACAATCCTTCGTATTGTGCCAATATTGTCTGTGATAGGCATAATATTTTCCGCTTTTCTTGGCTCTCCTCCCCTCATGTATCCTCTTAGGCCTTGAAAATGCATGGCACCCTAGGAGAGTGAGGATTTTTGCCAGAGTTTGGTAAGGGCGGCATAATCCTTGTACTTCCTCCTAGGTTCTTTCTTTTCTTTGCCCCTCGCTTTTTCTTCCTAGGGCTTGGTGCTTCCTTCATTTTTGACTTTAGGAGGGTACTTTATCAAGTTGAGCTCCTTCACTTCCATATATTTTGAGGCATGCTGTTGGATGCCAGCTATGGTTCAAGGGGCTTGCATGGTGATAGCCTCCGCGCAGCCCTCGTTCTTCAGGGATTCATAAAGGCCACGCCTCACAAACTCAACCCCAATATCCTCCACTTTGAGGAGCTCATTGTTGAAACGCTCCATGAAAGCCCGAAGGGTTTCCCCTTCTTTTTGCACGATCCCATATAAATTTGTATGGGATAACTTGGTAGATATCTTGGCCTCAAAATGATTTAGGAATCGGTTTGCCAGCTCTTCATATGACGAAATGGAGTACGGCTCCATCTTCTTAAACCACGTCAAGGCAATCCCCTAGAGTGTGGTGGAGAAAAGGCGAGCCTACACATGCAAGTTCCTAGTTGCTACCCCAACTACGTTTTCATAATGGGTTAAGTGTTCCACGGGGTCTGTGGTGCGTCGTACCTAGGTAGACTTGTGGGCATGTTCTAATCAGGAGCTAAGCGCGACTCGGCGATCTCCAAGACGAATGAGGACCTCTCCAGCCGGTGATTATAGGGTGGCAAGTAATGTGTGCCATCCACCGTTACGCTTTTCTCCCCTTCACGTCGCCGGGAGAGGCGCTCTATCTTAGTATGGAGCTCTCTAACTTGCTGGCGCGTGCGGGCCAACTCCTTCGATCCCCCCTCTCTTCGTGGGCGCGGATGTGGCCACCAGTCCTGGACCTGGCTGGGGCATCCACGACATTGCGTCTAGGCTGACCGTGGTGGGTAGTGTGGTTAACAGACTCCGCTACCTCCTCCCAATGGGTGTGTCGGCGGCTTCCCTCCCGTGGGGAATGACTCCATGAGGGGGTCGGATGCTTGCTATGGTGGGAGACGGCGGGGGCCCCTATCTCATTGGGGGACGGAGATAGTCCCCCGGACAATAACCGTATCAGCGTCTGGTCATCACAAGCCCCCAACAGCTGCCTGACCTAGCTGATAGGGAGGGTTGCCATATGCTCTATCTATTGAGTGTCCGCTGCATGGGCCGGTAGGGGAATAGTAGAAGGGCCTGCCCTAGGCCCTACTGGCAGCAAGGGGGCAGTTTGCCCCTTGCCTTTGTCAATGATGTTGATGTTTTCTCTGGCCAGTTGAGTTACTTTGGGAGGGGGGGTCATGGTTCTCCCTCTCCGATAGGGTTTCAGACACATGGGTTTGTCGAGTATTCACCATCCTTCTCTTCAAGTCTCCTCTTTTGACAAGATTAGGGCCCTCCTTCTAGTGCTAAATGACTACGTGGTGGAGTCTGATACACTCCATATGGTAATGCTAGTGGCCCACCTGTCAAAGAGGGAAAAGCGCACCTGAGACTAGCCGATTTTGCCCCGGCATAGGCTCTCCGACGCTCAAGTTAGCGATTGGGCATGTGTAGAAGATGATGAATAGTAGTGAGAAGTATTCTTTCTTATCAAAATGAGCAGAATAAAGAGTGAATCTTACTTTTTCTTACCCTTGGGTGGAGAGCCTTTTGGTACTTATACGAGAATGAGGCCCCCGATGTGATGTGGTTGATAGGAGTCAGCCAGTTTTACTGATATGAGAGGTGCGGGTAGGTGTGCTTTTTGTCTCCTTTTGAACTCCCAATGGCTGCTCCTCTCACTTCTCATTAATGGGGGTTCAAATTGGCATTTAATGTGTATCTTGGACATTTATGACCAAGGATTGCATTAATGGAAAGGCATTTAATGCTTTGGAGTCTGATGGGATGGACCCATGTGCAGAAAGGATGTGGTAGGTAGCGGCAAATGCAGGCTTGGTCAATCACGTCAGGTGGATCCTCCCGTTGGCCGGGGTGCTTGGCGGAGGCCAGGTATATGGTTCATTCCTTCGATACATAGGCCTTCGAGGGCCCCCAATACCACAAAAATGCCTACCTTACTCATTAGGTCTCGAGGAGCCACAGAGGTCCTGGGGCATGCAGATCATGACACCTTAGGATGAGCCTGGGGGCAGTTTCCCTCTCGTGCGAAGCACTCCAAGGCTCATTCCTTGGATCGGACACTCTCGAGGACCACGACTCTCTTCGAGGGTGTCTGTCCTCGCGTGGTGAGTACTTTGGCTTATTACCCCATGATCGAGGACAGTTGGGCTTAATTCCTCGTTCGAGGGCAGCCGAGCTTAATACCCCATTCGAGGGCTTCAGCGCTCTACACTTGAGTTGGTCAGGCTTGTTTTTGCTGACGTGGCTGAACCTCTAGTCTAGAAAACATGTAGTGAACTTGGATCAATTAACATTCTAGGTAAATGAAACAAGCTAAATGCGTACCTTCCACACTGTAAGTTTATTTGGTTACCCCGCACATCCATTTTTGCAGCTGTGATATATCCTCCAGAGTTCCTTCCACTTGGGCCGCCCCTAGATTGTAGTCTCACAAAGTGTCTAATTTTTCAATTGTTTCGTTGTACTTTTCAATTCTCAATATTGTTTCTACTACCATAGTATAATTATGCATCCTATCTCAAATTCTGAGCCTTAGACCACCGCAAGCTTCCAAATCTTTCTTTTCTTAATTTCAACAAAGTACATAGCTTCTACCTTTCCCAATTCTCAAGGTCCCTATTTCAATACTAATGTTTTACCAAAAGATACGTTTTTGCAAAATATAATTCAACCTAATATAAAATCCATTAGATGCACTAGAGGTCTTAGCAACTTTCAGATATACCCGTGGTGACTCTCAAGTTGGTTCCTATAGGTTCAAGAGGTAGATTTTACACACATAGAATTTAAGTCACATAATTCCACATGTAGTCATTTACAGTTACTACCTAAAAAAATTCACCTTATATTCAAATTAGTCAATTTTTGCCATTTAGGGGAGCAAAGTATGCACTGGTCGGCCGCCCAGCCACACCAGCCACCCCGCATGTCAAACACTACCCAAGGAAATTCATCCCTAATTAACCTTCTCGGATCAAGCCTATCTCCTTTCTATTCCAAAATCTTACACCGAGGATCCTTACCCAGCACAGCTCAGGTGTAAACCCAAGCTCTAATACCACCTGTGACGACCCCGAAAACCCTTTATTATTATTATTATTATTAGTGGTTTCATACATAGGTATATTGTTAATTACAAAACGTACGAGGTACATTACATAACATAAGGGTACATCCAAGTTCTACTGCATCTACATAACAAAAGCAAAAACCACCAAATACAGGTATGTAGTGGGAATCCTATATCTTTCTTCCTAGTAAAACACTTCAAAAGGTTCCTCCTCCTAATCGTCATAAAGGCTAGCTTCAGAAGCATCTAAATCATTATGTAACACAGAATCAACATACGTTGAGTAGAAACAATTCTTTATACACATAAGGTGCTCGAGTGTCAAGTGCACATTAGTTACACATAGAACACATAATTTCACACTTTCTACCTTTTGTCACCTTATAACTACCCCTTTATAATTTCACACAGAACATATAATTTCACACTTTATATTATAGTTTAGTAAAGTAAGCTCCACCCTTATAAATGAAAGCTTTTATGTTTGCTTATTAAGCATACTTACTTAAAAATGTTAAATATGTATAAATATAATAGCAAAAGTATACTTAGAAGATGATGCTCATCATACTTTAGTAGTAAACTTACTATAATTAACATAAATATATGGATAAAATAAAATGAATATAAAGATAGATTAAAATATAACTAGTATAAATATATAGATAGACAAAATATAAGATATATAAATATATGAATACTACGTATACACCTATACGTACATATATACATAAAAATATATATATAACTACATATATACATATTTGTATAGCATAGATATATATATATATATATATATAGATCTATTATAATTAGGATTAAGTAGATAGGTTAACCTATAATGAATCCCTAAATATATTATATATTTATGTATATCTACGTACAACCTAAACATATAACTTAGATATAAAAATAATCATAAGTTTAAAATAGTTTATGTATATAAATTAAGTATATCTTTATAACAAAGTAAACATAAATCCATAGTATGTATAGTGCTAAAATAGGCATAAATCTATAGTATAAATTTATAGTAAAAGTTTTACTTATCAAATAATAGTTATGTGGAGCTTTCTTTACTAACTCTTTCAAGAACAACATAGAATAATTTCCTAATACTTCAACTAAAGTATAAGGGTTTCACAATACTTCAAATAAAGCATAAACTCACACTATACTTCCAAATAAGCATAGATCATAATAATCACATATTACTTCACATAAAGCATATTAATCACATAATATTTCCAATAAAGCATAATAATCACATATTACTTCAAATAAAGCATATTAATCACATAATATCTACAAGATCATGCTCACAAGTCTAACCACTCTTCAACTTCCTCCCAACAAGAGTTATAATTTGAAAAATTAACCATAAAGTTTTAAAGTAGCATGATAGTGGCAAAATAACTAAAAACCTCTACTTAAGGCATAAAGAATGCTCCTACCTTGTGTTCTTCTAAGTAGTGTAGTTTTTTGAGAGAAAATCATAGTGTTTTGAGAGAAAATGAGAGAGTGAGGGTGTGAGCAAGGGAGTGCACGGTAATGGGGCTGAAAAATGATGATTGTGGTTGTATATGGTCTTGTATATTGATCTTACAAGGTATTGGAGGCAAATGTCTAAATATTATATTCATCTAAATACATCATCTACCATACAATTATACATGGATGGTTATACATACACCTCTCTTTACTAACCACCATGTATATGTATGTGGGTATGGGTGTGTGTTTTTGTAGCTATGTATATCACCACTAATATATATTTATATATGTATGTATAAGGGTTCAAGAGTGTATTAGTAGAGATATTTTGATAAAATATAGAACAAAATCAAGTAAGATCAAATAAAACCCTATAAAATCTGAAAACACTTATTTATTAAGTATTTTTATTTTTTATTTCTCAGCAAAACCGAAATTTGGGGTTGGAGAAGTGAAAAGACGAAAATACCCCTTGTTTTGCCCATTTTTCTAAAATTGCCCAAAAGTAGAAATAAAATTCTAAAAATTCAAAAATTAATTTTTATAAGTCAAATAAAATCTAAAATATTTATTTATATTATTATTTTCATAATTAAGCATTTTAAAATTTTGATTACAAATTAATAACTTAAAAACAATGTTTTTCAAAAATTACTAAAAATTCTTGGAAAAATAGGTAAAAGTTGAAAATAATCTATTAAATAATTTCTCGGAGTTTAAAAAGATTAAATACATAAAATTTTAAGAATATTTGGAATTTATAATATTTTCTAAAAATTTATGCAGTAAATGCTCATTTGTTCGCAAATAAAAATCATATTTTTGAAAAATAATTTCTATAAAAAAATAATTCACAAAATAGTTCTATATAAAAAAAATGATTCATCAAAATAATGGACACCCAATGTATAATATAAAATTTAAATAAAGGATTTTACTGGGTCGTTACACAAATAGTACCGGAGCTCCCCAGGGTGATGTACTTGGGTGGATAAACCCCTTATCTAGCAATTCTTGTAGTTCGGTCTTGAGCTTTTTCAATTCAGTAGGAGCTATCCTATAAGGAGTCTTAGAGATCAGGGCAGTTCTAGGTAATAATTCAATTACAAAATTGACCTCTCGATGTGGGGGTAAGCCCTTTAAATCATCACGAAATACATCCGTGTATTCAATACTACAGGCACTTCTTCAAGCTTCTTTTTGTCTTCAGGTTAATTTATTCATAATGTGGGCCAAGAATGCATAATTGCCCTTTTGCAATAATCGGTTGGCTTGCAGAGAGGAGATAATGAGTATCATGGGTGCGGTTTTGTTTCCTACCATTTCAATGATAGGCTGATTCGGAATACATAACCTTATGACCTTGCGTTGACAGTCTACTTGAATGTAATGCGCGGCAAGCCAATCCATACCCAAAATAACATCAAAGTCATGGATGGGTTAGTAATACTAGGTCAGTTGTCAGCTTTCAACCACCCATTTATAGCTCACAACCTTTATAAACTAAGTCCGTCTTTCATTTGGTCCCAAGGGGCGTTGTGATTTCTATTTATAAGGCAAAATCTATGGTTGTACTTGCAGACTAGTAAAGAAACCGGTCGATATGTATGAATGCATAGAATCTAGATCGACTAATACTTTAGCAAAATATCAATTGACGAGAAGCGTACCTTCCACAACCGACGAATTCTCGACTTCAGCCTGATTCATGGCGAAGACCTTCCCTTGGACTCGTGGTTTTCCCACTTGATTCTCATTGCCTTTTATGTTCTTTCTAGAATTCGAGGGTTGCACTGGTTTCGCCTGAGGATAGTTTAACAGAAAATACCCACTATTCCCACATATTGGGCACCTTCTGGCCCTATTCCAACATCGGTCTTCGGTATGATTTGGCTTCCCGCAATAGGTGCAAGTCTCGTTTCTCTAAAGCGAGGGCCCAAAAAAATGAGGTTGCGATCATGGTTGTTGTTGTTGTTGTTATTGGTTTGGTTCTCAAGGATAGTTGCTATCTGTTCGAACACCATAGAGAATCGGTCGTCTTGGGGCTCAATCTCACTTCTAGTTCATTTCGACATCTATATCCAAATTACTTTGAAGTGAGGAACTTAGATAACAAGTAGTCTCAAAACATTAGTAGTTATAAGCCAAGTATATACATCAAAAGGTTTGGCACATAGGTTTCACATCAAGATCACATTATCTATGCACAATCAAAAGGCTAGCGTGATATCATCTATAGCATCTTATTAAGGCATCAAACTCTACTATAATACTGCATACTATAAACATGTAGATGTATATATTAAAACAGCTTCAGTCAAGGGGGATAGGGTCGAACTCAGTTCCCAGCGACATATCAGGGATAACAACATTCTCTATCAGACTAAGATTCAGTAGGGTAGCGGAAATGTCTGAGAGCTCTCTAATCTTAGTATGGATTATATCGATGACGTTCTGAAAGCGAATTTGGGCATCATAGAGGTGGTTTTGAGCAATCTCCAGGATAGCCTTCAAGTAGCCCACTTCCTCTTGCAACTAAAGATTCTCATCACGCAAATGAGCTAACTCCAAAAGTAGGTCACCGGAATCTAATTCCTTAAACCTATAGGTTGAGGGACCAGCAAAATAGCTCATACGGGACTTGGAAGTAAAGGAACCTTGTGAGTGCTCCATCTACACACAACATTCCAAGGAGTTACATACATGAGTTGATTTAGGTTTAGTACATATGAAATGCAAAATCAAAACAAGTTACATCGTATCACAATACAATTTGCAAGTGAAAAGTAAAAACAAAAAGCAAGTACGCAACACAATCTAACATCTTTCTTTCTAATAGAACGCTTCGAATGGTTCTTCTTCTTCCACAATTTCGGCCTCATCTAAAACATAATACATAATCGACATCAACAAATGTTGAGTAGAAACACATACTTCAATTGCATAAGGTACTCAAGCATAGTTAGTTGCACATAAAGCATACAGTTCGCACTTTTCTACCTTTCTTCACCTGATAGTGACCCTTATGACTACCTAGGCCGAATATACAACCAGCACATTTCTTCCACCTGCCTTATCCTCCGATGGTCGTATCCCGGGCATACGTCGAATATTTCCCTACGACCCTCTCTCTTGAGTAGAACACTCCGTCTACCCAAGGGGGGATTAGGAGATGGAGGGAGTGTGAACCCTTATAACTGGTTACTCAATGGTATGTCCCACCAGAACACACCCATACCACTCCGGCATATTTGGGCCCATTCACGTAATATCGCACAATCACATAATCACACAGTTGTGGAAGTTTAGTTCCATATTTATGATAAAAAATCGATATATGCATAAAAAATCTCATTTGTTTGAAAAAACTCTTATTATAACAAGTATGTTTGCATAAATTTCTAGCTATCAAGTTTCATGAAAACCTAATATTTTAACAGTTATGTAATTCTAAGGATTTAACCATATAAAATCTAATCATCTTTCCTAGGCATATCATGACATATAACTCCCACCAAAGAGCAAATATCAAGACAAGACCCTAAGATGTACAACTAATAAGCAAAATACCAAAACAACCATTTCAACATGAGTAAAGCAATTTTTATACCAAGGTCAAGATAGAAAAAGATATAATCATGAAGCTATGAAGGTAAAGCAAATAAAAGAACAATAACCCTAAGTCCATAATTTGAGGGCATGTTTGGCCAAAACTATCACTCAAGGCCATTCAAGGTTGTTTATGTTACATAGCTTTGGGCACAAGAGCATGGAAGCTTGCCTAGTAGGAAGATTGTGACATCCCGATTTTTGGTCTAACAACTATATAAACCGGTTCTTATAATATACACGCATGCTTACTAATATTTCATGTTTTGTATGATCCTTCTTTTATATATGAATTATGTGAGGTGATAATTACATGATTTTCCAAATTTTAAACGAATTTGACATTCTAACACAATTTTCGAAATCTTATGTCCTAAATTGCAATTTTCGAAAAAATAACTAAAACATTTTTAATTTCTGGAAAATATACATATAATTTCAGATTTATAAACATTAAATTTCATAATTTTGGAATTTTTCTAAATTAATTATGAATTTTCGGATTTTATGCCCAAAACCCTAATTTTATGCCCTAAAACCCTAATTTTCAGTTTTTACAAAAATAAATAAATACAAATTCGAATTTTTAATAAAATAAAGATATGATTTCAGATTTTATAAGATGAGGACAATCAAAATCAGATTTTATTAGATTTTATTTGATTTTGTGTTAATATTTTATTAAAATATCCTACACTAATACAAGATGAATTTCTTTTAGAAATTGTGCATTTGTGTGGTCTTCCATTCATCTAGATTCATGACTCATGGATTAGGGTTACACAAAGGCTAGAATAGAGGAGGGAGGTGGAAGATTTCATTTAATTTGGCATTTAATTCTATGCCTAGTTGGGAGATTTGCATTAAATGGAAAGATTTGCATTTATTAAACCTTGGTCCCCAAGTCTTGCCTTCTACCCTCATTCTCCACTATAAATAGGACCTCCCACACACTTCCCCATCCCCAAAAACGTCCTCACACATACACACACTATACTCTCTCTATTTTCTTCCACAAACACACAAATCCCGCCTAAAAACACACCCCCTCACTTACTCTACTCTCAACACCCAAAACACTTCCTATTTATAGCCTATCTTCCACCCACATATATGTACACACAAGCCCTTCTATTTTCATCCATATATACCTAATAACCTTCCATATACTCCCTTATTTCCCTCACATACTTTTGAAGGAGGAAGTCAAGTTGATCTAGCCGAAACAAATCTATAAACTTGATAAACTCCTAAGGTGAGTGCTTTGTCAATTCCTTTCTGGGGCTTTGAACTATATGATATAAATATTATTCGTATAGCCTACCGTATTAAATTTATGCCATCAAATCTTTCGGAAAATGTTTTTCATACATACAAGACAAGTTATTTTCGAAAATATTGCATTCTCTGATATTGCCAGTTGTATCTGTCCCGAAATGATTTTTGACACCTTTGGGATATCATATTTTAATTATATTTCTATGTATCCCGGGTGTAAAAAAATAAGTTATTGCTTTTTTGACAAGTTGTGAGCCATATCTGTTCCGTTATATTTTCGTTTACCCTTGGGGACGCCCTTGGGAAGTTTGGGCCCAGGTACTTATAAGAGGAATTTTATCGGGCGGAACGGACCGTCGATGGAACCTTTTATATGATACCATTCCGTGAAACCAATTTCTACGTACAGCCGGAGGATGACTGTAGTAGGGATTGGAGCGATGTATTGCACGGACGCGTGATACATCTCCGTCTTGTTTAGTGTCGAGGTGGCTTCTCGACAAGGGAGGCATAAGGGTTTCTATTATGATTTATCTGTTTTGGGTAGTCATAAGGTTGGAGACTCTGTCTTGGGCTCACTGTCCGTATTACTCAGTTCAGTTATTATTATCAAGTTACATTTCACACTACGTGCACTTTATTATGATTTAACCGTTTTGAGTCTCATTTTCAGTCAATTATATATCTATCTATATGTGGCCTCACTAAGTCATTTGGACTTAACCCCTCGTTTCTTTTTGTTCATTGCCTTAGAATCAGAATAATGGGCGTGCATAGGATGGTTGTCGCTCATCTAGTTGTTATATTAAAACTTCATTTCACTTTGTCTTGCTATATAATCTATAGTTTGCTACTTGATGCCACTAGTTGGCTATTTTGATGTTGTACTCGGTTGCGCTACTTGGTTGTACTAAACATAGTTATATATATTATCCATATTGCATATTTTACTCTACCTCCACTGCGTATTGTTAAGTTAGGCGTTCGTACTGGGTATGAATTTCAAATTTTGTACTCAATGCGATCGTCGGTGGTCTCCAACCGTATAGGAAGATCCTAGCGGGAGGGGTGCCACAGCGGTGGTATCAGAGCCTAGGTTTAGGTTATAACCATGTGTTATATATAGGTAAGCATGCATATATCTAGTCTTTCTTCTGACCGAATCACTATGTGTATATGTGCTCTGTTTGTGATTATCGAATATGCTATCCTATATTATATACATGATGTAGTGAAGTTTTGTGTATAACTTTATGAGATAATCATGTTTTGATAATTATTCCCTAGATTCGAATCCGTAACACTTAGAACTTTGATGGCGCCTCGAAAAGGAGCTACACGTACCCGCTTACACTCCCAACCGACCCCAGAACCAACTCACCCTACTGTAACACAACCCCAAGGAAACCGTCATCAAGGACCCACGACAAGGTTGGACCCAGAAGAAAATCATGTTCCAAACCAAGGAAATAATAATGATATTCTGAGCCAAATGGTTGGCGTTTGGAGAGAAATTAGCCAACAAAGTCAAAATCATCAGTCGGATGATAGGATGTTAGATCGCTTCCTGCGCTTCAACCCACCAAAATTCTATGGGGAGCCTAACGATCAAAAGGCTGAATCCTGGGTAGCGGCAATCACCAAGATCTTTAAAGTTTTGCGCTGTAATGAAAAGGAACAAGTGGAGTTCACCGTATTCTTGATGGAAGGAGCAGCCCACAACTGGTGGAAGCTCGTGGAACAAAGATGGAATGCCAATCAAACACCTGTAACTTGGGAAAATTTTCTGAAGGAGTTTTCTGATAAATTTATACCCCAAGTAGTTCGGGATGCAAGAGAAAAAGAATTTATGGATTTGATTCAAGGGATCCTTACTATTGCAGAATATGAGGCCAAATTCGCTCGTTTGGTACAGTATGCGCCACATATAATGAATGATGAAAGGAGAAAAACCAAACGATTCATCCAAGGTTTGCGGCCTGAAGTCCGATGGGCGTTAATGGCGACCGACATTGAGGAATATACACAAGCTGTCAGTAAGTCCATGGTTGTTGAGGCAGAAATTCGGGAAATCAAACAAATAACTAACAAGGTGAGCAAGAATAAGGAGCCTAGTCCGGGGGGTGGAGGACAACTCAGACAAACCAATGCAAGGAACAATAAGCGCCCTTGCATTGAAGGAAATCAGAATGTTAACCAACTTGGAGGCAGGGAAAGAATTGGATGCAACTATTGTGGACATCCTAGCCACGTAGAGGCAAACTGTTGGAAAAAGAATGGAAAATGCGTAGCATGCGGTAGTGATCAACACATGATTAAAGAGTGCCCGAAAGCCCGAAATCCTAATATCCTTGGTCCAACTCAAGAAGGAATGACCCAAGTTCCACCTGCCGGAAGGCCAAAAGTAAAAGCTAGAGCTTACGCTCTAGAGGCGGATAAAGGACCCGATCCAACTGCAGTAGTGGAAGGTACAACTCACATTTTAAACACTTCTATGAAAATACTATATGATCCTGGAGCTACTCATTCTTTCATATCTGTGGAATCTGTGAATCGATTGGGGTTATTGCTAGAATCTTTATCTTATAAATTTGAAGTCAGCACCCCCTTAGGATCTAGTTATCTTACTGATCGGGTTCTGAAAGGATGTCCGATAAGAATTGAAGGAAAAACGTATCCCGCTGACTTAATAGAGCTTCCTATTCACAACTACGATATAATCCTTGGGATGGATTGGTTGTATCAACATCAGGCCCAACTAGATTGTTTTGCTAAGAGGATTATTTTAGGAAAGGATAACTCACCTGGGCCAATAATCCCCCTTAGTTCATCCAAAACCATTTCTCTTATCTCCTTCGTTGAAGCAAAGGAGTGTATCAAGGAGGGAGCATTAGGATTCATTGCCTATTTGCTCAACAAACCAAAGGACCAAATAAAGATAGAGGAAGTTCCCGTTTGTAAATGAATTCCAAGATGTGTTTCCAGAAAAATTGAATTCATTACCCCCTCAAAGAGAAATAGAATTTGTGATCGACATCATACCAGCAGCTGAACCTTATTCAAAAACACCATACCGAATGGCCCCAGCTGAATTGAAGGAGTTGAAGAAGCAACTTGAAGAATTAATAGAAAGCGGATATGTTCGGCCAAGTACATCACCATGGGGAGCGCCAGTGCTGTTTGTTAAAAAGAAGGATGGGTCACTTCGGATGTGTATTGATTATCGGGAGTTAAATCGGATGACTGTCAAGAATAAATATCCACTCCCACACATAGAAGAACTATTTGATCTTCTACAAGGATCACAAGTATATTCTAAATTGGATTTGAGACAAGGATATTATCAGCTTAGAGTTAAAGAGGAAGATATTCCTAAAACATCATTTAATACTCGATATGGGCACTTTGAATTTGTTGTTATGCCTTTGGGATTGACCAATGCACCAGCAGCTTTTATGGATATGATGCACCGGGTCTTCCGACCATATTTGGATCAATTTGTGGTTATTTTCATTGATGACATTCTGGTATACTCAAGGACTCCAGAACTGCATGCGGAACAGTTGCGAATTGTTCTACAAACATTACGAGAAAACAAATTATATGCGAAATTTAGTAAGTGTGACTTTTGGTTAGAAAAAGTTACATTTTTAGGGCATATAATTTCCAAGACCGGAATTGAAGTCGATCCCTCCAAGGTGGAAGCTGTTAATAATTGGAAGCGCCCAAAGACTCCAACTGAAGTAAGAAGTTTTCTGGGTTTAGCAGGTTACTATCGGCGATTCATACAAAATTTTTCAAAAATTGCAGAGCCCTTAACTCAACTTACTCGCAAGAATTCTCCTTGCTAATGGAATGAAAAGTGTGAAGCTAGTTTTCAAGAATTAAAAAGACGTTTAACCACCGCCCCAGTGCTGACACTACCTGAAGGAAATGAAAATTTTGTTGTCTACACTGATGCATCTAGAGAAGGTTTGGGGTGTGTGTTAATGCAAAATGGGAAAGTGGTTGCTTATGCATCACGAAAGCTTCGTTCTTATGAGTGTAATTATCCGACCCATGATTTGGAGTTAGCAGCAATTATATTTGCTTTGGCCAAGTGGAGACATTATCTGTATGGGACAACCTTTGAGGTGTATACAGATCACAAAAGCTTAAAGTACTTACCCACTCAGAAGGACCTCAACATGAGACAAAGAAGATGGCTGGAATTCTTGGAGGACTATGATTGTAAGATCCAATGTCACCCCCGGGAAAGCCAACTTAGTTGCCGATGCTCTGAGTAGAAAAGCCGGATTAGCACAATTAAGTAGTGGAATTGGGGGTCTCTAAAAGTAACTTTATCATAAAGACTCATGCTCAAATAGCAGATCTAACTGTTCAATCAGAACTAGTCACCAAGATTCGGGAAAAGCAAGTAAAGGATAAGTGGAGTCGAAAGCAAATTGCCCAGGTAGGGGAAAGTACAAATGAGAAATATGGGATTGATGATATGGGGATTTTACGTTACAAGGGCAGAATATGTATACCTGAAGAAATGAAGAAAGAGATTTTAGAAGAAGCTCATAAGACACCATATACCGTTCATCCAAGAGGAACAAAAATGTATCGAGATCTTAAACAGTATTATTGGTGGAATGGTATGAAGAGAGACATCTCAGACTTTGTAAGAAGATGTTTGACGTGTCAAAAGATCAAAGGAGAACACCAAAAGCCGGGAGGAATGTTACAACCATTACCGATTCCAACATGGAAATGGGATCAAGTTACTATGGATTTTCTAGTAGGATTACCTAAGGTAAGAGGTGGATATGATAGCATATGGGTAATCGTGGATAGGTTAACCAAGTCAGCACATTTTCTGCCTGTTAAAACAACTGATCGAGTGGAAACTTTAGCAGAACTTTACCACCGTGAGATCACGAGACTCCACGGCATTCCTACATGTATCATCTCAGACAGGGATCCTAAGTTCACATCTAGATTATGGCAAAGCATACAAAGGCATATGGGCACTAAATTGCAATTCAGTACAGCTTCACATCCACAAACGGATGGGCCAGACAGAAAGATTGATAGCCTATTTGGAGGACATGTTGAGGATGTGCGTGTTGGAATTTGGTGACAGCTGGAATAAGCCCTTGCCCTTGATTGAATTTGCTTATAACAATAGTTATCAAGCTTCAATACAGATGGCACCATATGAAGCTTTGTATGGAAGAAAGTGTCGATCACCGCTATATTGGGACTTGGATGAATGGAGGTGGACAAAGGATGGAATACATAGAGCAGTACGACCTGAACTCATCCAAGATGCAATTGACAAAGTGCAAATTATCAAACAAAAGATGAAGGCTGCCCAGGATCGACAAAAGAGTTATGCGGACAAACGACGAAGAAAACTGGAGTTTGAAGTCGGGGATCGAGTATTCCTTAAAGTCTCTCCAAGGAAGGGATTTACAAGGATTGGTAAAGGAGGAAAATTGAATCCCAGGTATCTTGGACCATTTGAGATCATAGAGCGAATAGGAGAAGTCGCATATCGACTAGACTTACCACCTAGCCTAACAGGAATCCACAACGTATTTCACGTATCTCAGCTCCGAAAATACTACCCTGATGAAACCCATATCCTTCCACCTGAAAACATACCCCTTGAACCTAACCTTACCTATACAGAAAAACCTATTCGCATTTTAGATCGAAAGTTCCAAGAGTTAAGAAATCGGAAAATTCCACTCGTCAAGGTACTATGGCAAAACCATCAAATCGAAGAGGCAACTTGGGAACCTGAAGAGAAAATACGTAATTGTTATCCGGAGCTATTCAATCAGGTAAGAATCTGGGGACCAGATTCTTTTAAGGGGGGGAGAGTTGTGACATCCCGATTTTTGGTCTAACAACTATATAAACCGGTTCTTATAATATACACGCATGCTTACTAATATTTCATGTTTTGTATGATCCTTCTTTTATATATGAATTATGTGAGGTGATAATTACATGATTTTCAAATTTTAAACGAATTTGACATTCTAACACAATTTTCGAAATCTTATGTCCTAAATTGCAATTTTCGAAAAAATAACTAAAACATTTTTAATTTCTGGAAAATATACATATAATTTCAGATTTATAAACATTAAATTTCATAATTTTGGAATTTTTCTAATTAATTATGAATTTTCGGATTTTATGCCCAAAACCCTAATTTTATGCCCTAAAACCCTAATTTTCAGTTTTTACAAAATAAATAAATACAAATTCGAATTTTTAATAAAATAAAGATATGATTTCAGATTTTATAAGATGAGGACAATCAAAATCAGATTTTATTAGATTTTATTTGATTTGTGTTAATATTTTATTAAAATATCCTACACTAATACAAGATGAATTTCTTTTAGAAATTGTGCATTTGTGCGGTCTTCCATTCATCTAGATTCATGACTCATGGATTAGGGTTACACCAAGGCTAGAATAGAGGAGGGAGGTGGAAGATTTCATTTAATTTGGCATTTAATTCTATGCCTAGTTGGGAGATTTGCATTAAATGGAAAGATTTGCATTTATTAAACCTTGGTCCCCAAGTCTTGCCTTCTACCCTCATTCTCCACTATAAATAGGACCTCCCACACACTTCCCCATCCCCAAAAACGTCCTCACACATACACACACTATACTCTCTCTATTTTCTTCCACAACACACAAATCCCGCCTAAAAACACACCCCCTCACTTACTCTACTCTCAACACCCAAAACACTTCCTATTTATAGCCTATCTTCACCCACATATATGTACACACAAGCCCTTCTATTTCATCCATATATACCTATAAACCTTCCATATACTCCCTTATTTCCCTCACTACTTTTGAAGGAGGAAGTCAAGTTGATCTAGCCGAAACAAATCTATAAACTTGATAAACTCCTAAGGTGAGTGCTTTGTCAATTCCTTTCTGGGGCTTTGAACTATATGATATAATATTATTCGTATAGCCTACCGTATTAAATTTATGCCATCAAATCTTCGGAAATGTTTTTCATACATACAAGACAAGTTATTTTCGAAAATATTGCATTCTCTGATATTGCCAGTTGTATCTGTCCCGAAATGATTTTGACACCTTTGGGATATCATATTTAAATTATATTTCTATGTATCCGGTGTAAAAAATAAGTTATTGGCTTTTTTACAAGTTTTGAGCCATATCTGTTCCGTTATATTTCCGTTTACCCTTGGGGACGCCCTTGGGAAGTTTGGGCCCAGGTACTTATAAGAGGAATTTTTATCGGGCGGAACGGACCGTCGATGGAACCTTTTATATGATACCATTCCCGTGAAACCAATTTTTACGTACAGCCGGAGGATGACTGTAGTAGGGATTGGAGCGATGTATTGCACGGACGCGTGATACATCTCCGTCTTGTTTAGTGTCGAGGTGGCTTCTCGACAAGGGAGGCATAAGGGTTTCCTATTATGATTTATCTGTTTTGGGTAGTCATAAGTTGGAGACTCTGTCTTGGGCTCACTGTCCGTATTACTCAGTTCAGTTATTATTATCAAGTTACATTTCACACTACGTGCACTTATTATGATTTAACCGTTTTGAGTCTCATTTTCAGTCAATTATATATCTATCTATATGTGGCCTCACTAAGTCATTTGGACTTAACCCCTCGTTTCTTTTTGTTCATTGCCTCAGAATCAGAATAATGGGCGTGCATAGGATGGTTGTCGCTCATCTAGTTGTTATATTAAAACTTCATTTCACTTTGTCTTGCTATATAATCTGTAGTTTGCTACTTGATGCCAATAGTTGGCTATTTTGATGTTGTACTCGGTTGCGCTACTTGTTGTACTAAACATAGTTATATATATTATCCATATTGCATATTTTACTCTACCTCCACTGCGTATTGTTAAGTTAGGCGTTCGTACTGGGTATGAATTTCCAAATTTTTTACTCAATGCGATCGTCGGTGGTCTCCAACCGTATAGGAAGATCCTAGCGGGAGGGGTGTCACAAAGATCCTACTCAAAAAGAAGGAAAGAAAACACTTATGAAATCAAAGTAGGTGTCTATCTTAGTTTAGACTTGAAAGGGTATATGAAGAGTGAAGGGATGATGTTTGTTGAGAAACTAAGAGGAGAGAGTGTAGTGTGTGTATGTTGTGGACATTTTTAGGGGGTGGGGGAGTGTGTGTGAGGTCCTATTTATAGTGGAGAATGAGGGTAAGAAGCCAAGACTTGGGGACCAAGTCTATTAATGCAATCTCCCACCTAGGCTTCAAATAAAAGTCAAATTAAATGTAATCTTCCACCTCCCTCCTCTATTTCTAGCCTTGGTGTGACCCTAACACATGATTCATGAAGCTAGATGATGAAGACCATACAAGTGTATAATTTCTAGAAGAAAATCATCTTGTATTAGTATAAGATATTTAATAAAATACTAAACAAATCAACCAAAATTTGATTTGATTTTATTTTCATAGTTGTATAAATCTGAAATTATCTACTTATTTTAAAATAAAATTCGAATTTGCATTTATTTATTTTAAAAATCTAAAATTAGGGTTTTATGGCATAAAATCAAAAATTCATAATTAATTTAGAAAAATTCCAAAATTATGAAATTTTATCTTTATAAATCTGAAATTATATGTATATTTCCCAAAATTAAAAATGTTTTAGTTATATTTCAAATTGTAATTTAGACATAGAAATTCAAAAATTTTGTTAGAATGTCTAATTCCTCTAAAATTTGGAAATTATGTAATTTATTCAAATTGCATCTTCTCCATGCATAAAAGTCTACAGTACTTATTTATATTATTTTTGAAAATCATAAGTATTTGATAGATGAATTTTCCAAGAATGGTAATCAAAATTCGAAAATTAGCACTCTACGGTTCAAATTATAAATTAATCCTAAAATCAGACTAAAATGTGAAACAGTAAAAAAATAGACATTTTCAAGGGCATAAGATTTTATACCAATTATTTAAATAATAAGGATTAGTAGGTCATCACAGATATATCATGAGACAATATTCAGTACAATCTACACATATAGTGTATTAGCGCTGACAAACAAGCATTAGCCCTAATTTATTGGGGACTTTTAAATTCCTCCCACAGTCTCCCCAGCAATTACTTATTCCACTCGAGTTAATAAGCAATTGAAACTTAGAAGAATCAATCACTCCAAAATAAGTCTCCTTTATATTAATTTAAACTTAAAAAGATTGAATCAAGAAAATGTGCACAACAATACATCCCCCATCATCACAAGAAGCATATGCAAATCAAATGATTAAATTATCAACCTACCATGATAACCAAATATAGTCAATTGAGAAATCCACAATCTGTCTTAGATTTTAT
>CM047882.1:22781989-22947909 GCA_026212405.1 Petrea volubilis | reverse complement strand
CTACCCAAGGGGGGATTAGGAGATGGAGGGAGTGTGAACCCTTATAACTGGTTACTCAATGGTATGTCCCACCAGAACACACCCCATACCACTCCGGCATATTTGGGCCCATTCACGTAATATCGCACAATCACATAATCACACAGTTGTGGAAGTTTAGTTCCATATTTATGATAAAAAATCGATATATGCATAAAAAATCTCATTTGTTTGAAAAAACTCTTATTATAACAATATGTTTTGCATAAATTTCTAGCTATCAAGTTTCATGAAAACCTAATATTTTAACAGTTATGTAATTCTAAGGATTTAACCATATAAAATCTAATCATCTTTCCTAGGCATATCATGACATATAACTCCCACCAAAGAGCAAATATCAAGACAAGACCCTAAGAATGTACAAACTAATAAGCAAAATACCAAAACAACCATTTCAACATGAGTAAAGCAATTATACCAAGGGCAAGATAGAAAAAGATATCATCATGAGTCTATAGGGTAAACGCAAATTCAAAGAACAAGAACCCTAAGGCCATAATTTGAGGGGCAAATGTTTGGTCCAAAACTAGCACCGGTCAGGCCCATTCAAGGTTGTGTTACTGATTACATAGCTTTGGGCACCAAGAGCAGGGAAGCTTGCCTAGTAGGGAAGATTGGTGACATACCCGATTTTTGGTCTACAACTATATAAACCGGTTCTTATAATAGACACGCATGCTTACTATATTTCATGTTTTGTATGATCCTTCTTTTATATATGAATTATGTGAGGGTGATAATGTACATGATTTTCCAATTTTAAAACGAATTTGACATTCTAACCAATTTCGAAATCTTATGTCCTAAATTGCAATTTTCGAAAAAATAACTAAAACATTTTATAATTTCTGGAAAATATACATATAATTTTCCAGATTTATAAACATTAAATTTCAGAATTTTGGAATTTTCTAATTAGATTATGATTTTCGGATTTTATGCCCCAAAACCCTAATTTTATGCCCTAAAACCCTAATTTTCAGTTTTTACAAAAATAAATAAATACAAATTCGAATTTTAATAAAATAACAGATATGATTTCAGATTTTATAAGATGATGACAATCAAAATCAGATTTTATTAGATTTTATTTGATTTTGTGTTAATATTTTATTATAAAATATCCACACTATACAAGATAATTCTTTTAGAAATTGTGCATTTGTGTGGTCTTCCATTCATCTAGATTCATGACTCATGGATTAGGGTACACCAAGGCTAGAATAGAGGAGGGAGGTGGAAGATTTCATTTAATTTGGCATATTAATTCTATGCCTAGTTGGGAGATTTGCATTAAATGGAAAGATTTGCATTTATTAAACCTTGGGTCCCCAAGTCTTGCCTTCTACCCTCATTCTCCACTATAAATAGGACGACTCCCACACACTTCCCCCTCCCCAAAAACGTCCTCACCATACACACACTATAACTCTCTCTATTTTCTTCCACAAACACACAAATCCCGCCTAAAAACACACCACCCTCACTTACTCTACTCTCAACACCCAAAACACTCCTATTTATAGCCTATCTTCCACCCACATATATGTACACCAGAGCCTTCTATTTTCATCCATATATACCATATAGACCTTCATATACTCCCTTAGTTCCCATCACATACTTTTGAAGGAGGAAGTCAAGTTGATCTAGCCGAACACATCTATAACTTGATAAACTCCTAGGTGAGTGCTTTGTCAATTCCGTCTGGGGCTTTGAACTATATGATATAAATATTTCGTATAGCCAATACCGTATTAAATTTATTCCATCAAATCTTTCGGAAAATGTTTTTCATACATACAAGACAAGTTATTTTCGAAAATATTGCATTCTCTGATATTGCCAGTTGTATCTGTCCCGAAAGTGATTTTTGACACCTTTGGGATATCAGATTTTAATTATATTTCTATGTATCCCGGGTGTAAAAAAATAAGTTATTGCTTTTTTGACAAGTTGTGAGCCATATCTGTTCCGTTTATTTTCGTTTACCCTTGGGGACGCCCTGGGAAGTTTGGGCCCAGGTACTTATAAGAGGAATTTTATCGGGCGGAACGGACCGTCCGATGGAACCTTTTATATGATACCATTCCGTGAAACCAATTTCTACGTACAGCCGGAGGATGACTGTAGTAGGGATTGAAGCGATGTATTGCACGACCGCGTGATACATCTCCGTCTGTTTAGTGTCGATGTGGCTTCTCGACAAGGAGGCATAAGGGTTTCTATTATGATTTATCTGTTTTGGGTAGTCATAAGGTTGGAGACTCTGTCTTGGGCTCACTGTCCGTATTACTCAGTTCAGTTTATTATTATCAAGTTACATTCACACTACGTGCACTTTATTATGAATTTTAACCGTTTGAGTCTCATTTTCAGTCAATTATATATCTATCTATATTGGCCTCACTAAGTCATTTGGACTTAACCCCTCGTTCTTTTTGTTCATTGCCTTAGAATCAGAATAATGGGCGTGCATAGGATGGTTGTCGCTCATCTAGTTGTTATATTAAAACTTCATTCACTTTGTCTTGCTATATAATCTATAGTTTGCTACTTGATGCCACTAGTTGGCTATTTTGATGTTGTACTCGGTTGCGCTACTTGGTTGTACTAAACATAGTTATATATATTATCCATATTGCATATTTTACCTCTACCTCCACTGCGTATTGTTAAGTTAGGCGTTCGTACTGGGTATGAATTTCAAATTTTGTACTCAATGCGATCGTCGGTGGTCTCCAACCGTATAGGAAGATCCTAGCGGGAGGGGTGCCACAGCGGTGGTATCAGAGCCTAGGTTTAGGTTATAACCATGTGTTATATATAGGTAAGCATGCATATATCTAGTCTTTCTTCTGACCGAATCACTATGTGTATATGTGCTCTGTTTGTGATTATCGAATATGCTATCCTATATTATATACATGATGTAGTGAAGTTTTGTGTATAACTTTATGAGATAATCATGTTTTGATAATTATTCCCTAGATTCGAATCCGTAACACTTAGAACTTTGATGGCGCCTCGAAAAGGAGCTACACGTACCCGCTTACACTCCCAACCGACCCCAGAACCAACTCACCCTACTGTAACACAACCCCAAGGAAACCGTCATCAAGGACCCACGACAAGGTTGGACCCAGAAGAAAATCATGTTCCAAACCAAGGAAATAATAATGATATTCTGAGCCAAATGGTTGGCGTTTGGAGAGAAATTAGCCAACAAAGTCAAAATCATCAGTCGGATGATAGGATGTTAGATCGCTTCCTGCGCTTCAACCCACCAAAATTCTATGGGGAGCCTAACGATCAAAAGGCTGAATCCTGGGTAGCGGCAATCACCAAGATCTTTAAAGTTTTGCGCTGTAATGAAAAGGAACAAGTGGAGTTCACCGTATTCTTGATGGAAGGAGCAGCCCACAACTGGTGGAAGCTCGTGGAACAAAGATGGAATGCCAATCAAACACCTGTAACTTGGGAAAATTTTCTGAAGGAGTTTTCTGATAAATTTATACCCCAAGTAGTTCGGGATGCAAGAGAAAAAGAATTTATGGATTTGATTCAAGGGATCCTTACTATTGCAGAATATGAGGCCAAATTCGCTCGTTTGGTACAGTATGCGCCACATATAATGAATGATGAAAGGAGAAAAACCAAACGATTCATCCAAGGTTTGCGGCCTGAAGTCCGATGGGCGTTAATGGCGACCGACATTGAGGAATATACACAAGCTGTCAGTAAGTCCATGGTTGTTGAGGCAGAAATTCGGGAAATCAAACAAATAACTAACAAGGTGAGCAAGAATAAGGAGCCTAGTCCGGGGGGTGGAGGACAACTCAGACAAACCAATGCAAGGAACAATAAGCGCCCTTGCATTGAAGGAAATCAGAATGTTAACCAACTTGGAGGCAGGGAAAGAATTGGATGCAACTATTGTGGACATCCTAGCCACGTAGAGGCAAACTGTTGGAAAAAGAATGGAAAATGCGTAGCATGCGGTAGTGATCAACACATGATTAAAGAGTGCCCGAAAGCCCGAAATCCTAATATCCTTGGTCCAACTCAAGAAGGAATGACCCAAGTTCCACCTGCCGGAAGGCCAAAAGTAAAAGCTAGAGCTTACGCTCTAGAGGCGGATAAAGGACCCGATCCAACTGCAGTAGTGGAAGGTACAACTCACATTTTAAACACTTCTATGAAAATACTATATGATCCTGGAGCTACTCATTCTTTCATATCTGTGGAATCTGTGAATCGATTGGGGTTATTGCTAGAATCTTTATCTTATAAATTTGAAGTCAGCACCCCCTTAGGATCTAGTTATCTTACTGATCGGGTTCTGAAAGGATGTCCGATAAGAATTGAAGGAAAAACGTATCCCGCTGACTTAATAGAGCTTCCTATTCACAACTACGATATAATCCTTGGGATGGATTGGTTGTATCAACATCAGGCCCAACTAGATTGTTTTGCTAAGAGGATTATTTTAGGAAAGGATAACTCACCTGGGCCAATAATCCCCCTTAGTTCATCCAAAACCATTTCTCTTATCTCCTTCGTTGAAGCAAGGAGTGTATCAAGGAGGGAGCATTAGGATTCATTGCCTATTTGCTCAACAAACCAAAGGACCAAATAAAGATAGAGGAAGTTCCCGTTTGTAAATGAATTCCAAGATGTGTTTCCAGAAAAATTGAATTCATTACCCCCTCAAAGAGAAATAGAATTTGTGATCGACATCATACCAGCAGCTGAACCTTATTCAAAAACACCATACCGAATGGCCCCAGCTGAATTGAAGGAGTTGAAGAAGCAACTTGAAGAATTAATAGAAAGCGGATATGTTCGGCCAAGTACATCACCATGGGGAGCGCCAGTGCTGTTTGTTAAAAAGAAGGATGGGTCACTTCGGATGTGTATTGATTATCGGGAGTTAAATCGGATGACTGTCAAGAATAAATATCCACTCCCACACATAGAAGAACTATTTGATCTTCTACAAGGATCACAAGTATATTCTAAATTGGATTTGAGACAAGGATATTATCAGCTTAGAGTTAAAGAGGAAGATATTCCTAAAACATCATTTAATACTCGATATGGGCACTTTGAATTTGTTGTTATGCCTTTGGGATTGACCAATGCACCAGCAGCTTTTATGGATATGATGCACCGGGTCTTCCGACCATATTTGGATCAATTTGTGGTTATTTTCATTGATGACATTCTGGTATACTCAAGGACTCCAGAACTGCATGCGGAACAGTTGCGAATTGTTCTACAAACATTACGAGAAAACAAATTATATGCGAAATTTAGTAAGTGTGACTTTTGGTTAGAAAAAGTTACATTTTTAGGGCATATAATTTCCAAGACCGGAATTGAAGTCGATCCCTCCAAGGTGGAAGCTGTTAATAATTGGAAGCGCCCAAAGACTCCAACTGAAGTAAGAAGTTTTCTGGGTTTAGCAGGTTACTATCGGCGATTCATACAAAATTTTTCAAAAATTGCAGAGCCCTTAACTCAACTTACTCGCAAGAATTCTCCTTGCTAATGGAATGAAAAGTGTGAAGCTAGTTTTCAAGAATTAAAAAGACGTTTAACCACCGCCCCAGTGCTGACACTACCTGAAGGAAATGAAAATTTTGTTGTCTACACTGATGCATCTAGAGAAGGTTTGGGGTGTGTGTTAATGCAAAATGGGAAAGTGGTTGCTTATGCATCACGAAAGCTTTCGTTCTTATGAGTGTAATTATCCGACCCATGATTTGGAGTTAGCAGCAATTATATTTGCTTTGGCCAAGTGGAGACATTATCTGTATGGGACAACCTTTGAGGTGTATACAGATCACAAAAGCTTAAAGTACTTACCCACTCAGAAGGACCTCAACATGAGACAAAGAAGATGGCTGGAATTCTTGGAGGACTATGATTGTAAGATCCAATGTCACCCCGGGAAAGCCAACTTAGTTGCCGATGCTCTGAGTAGAAAAGCCGGATTAGCACAATTAAGTAGTGGAATTGGGGGTCTCTAAAAGTAACTTTATCATAAAGACTCATGCTCAAATAGCAGATCTAACTGTTCAATCAGAACTAGTCACCAAGATTCGGGAAAAGCAAGTAAAGGATAAGTGGAGTCGAAAGCAAATTGCCCAGGTAGGGGAAAGTACAAATGAGAAATATGGGATTGATGATATGGGGATTTTACGTTACAAGGGCAGAATATGTATACCTGAAGAAATGAAGAAAGAGATTTTAGAAGAAGCTCATAAGACACCATATACCGTTCATCCAAGAGGAACAAAAATGTATCGAGATCTTAAACAGTATTATTGGTGGAATGGTATGAAGAGAGACATCTCAGACTTTGTAAGAAGATGTTTGACGTGTCAAAAGATCAAAGGAGAACACCAAAAGCCGGGAGGAATGTTACAACCATTACCGATTCCAACATGGAAATGGGATCAAGTTACTATGGATTTTCTAGTAGGATTACCTAAGGTAAGAGGTGGATATGATAGCATATGGGTAATCGTGGATAGGTTAACCAAGTCAGCACATTTTCTGCCTGTTAAAACAACTGATCGAGTGGAAACTTTAGCAGAACTTTACCACCGTGAGATCACGAGACTCCACGGCATTCCTACATGTATCATCTCAGACAGGGATCCTAAGTTCACATCTAGATTATGGCAAAGCATACAAAGGCATATGGGCACTAAATTGCAATTCAGTACAGCTTCACATCCACAAACGGATGGGCAGACAGAAAGATTGATAGCCTATTTGGAGGACATGTTGAGGATGTGCGTGTTGGAATTTGGTGACAGCTGGAATAAGCCCTTGCCCTTGATTGAATTTGCTTATAACAATAGTTATCAAGCTTCAATACAGATGGCACCATATGAAGCTTTGTATGGAAGAAAGTGTCGATCACCGCTATATTGGGACTTGGATGAATGGAGGTGGACAAAGGATGGAATACATAGAGCAGTACGACCTGAACTCATCCAAGATGCAATTGACAAAGTGCAAATTATCAAACAAAAGATGAAGGCTGCCCAGGATCGACAAAAGAGTTATGCGGACAAACGACGAAGAAAACTGGAGTTTGAAGTCGGGGATCGAGTATTCCTTAAAGTCTCTCCAAGGAAGGGATTTACAAGGATTGGTAAAGGAGGAAAATTGAATCCCAGGTATCTTGGACCATTTGAGATCATAGAGCGAATAGGAGAAGTCGCATATCGACTAGACTTACCACCTAGCCTAACAGGAATCCACAACGTATTTCACGTATCTCAGCTCCGAAAATACTACCCTGATGAAACCCATATCCTTCCACCTGAAAACATACCCCTTGAACCTAACCTTACCTATACAGAAAAACCTATTCGCATTTTAGATCGAAAGTTCCAAGAGTTAAGAAATCGGAAAATTCCACTCGTCAAGGTACTATGGCAAAACCATCAAATCGAAGAGGCAACTTGGGAACCTGAAGAGAAAATACGTAATTGTTATCCGGAGCTATTCAATCAGGTAAGAATCTGGGGACCAGATTCTTTTAAGGGGGGGAGAGTTGTGACATCCCGATTTTTGGTCTAACAACTATATAAACCGGTTCTTATAATATACACGCATGCTTACTAATATTTCATGTTTTGTATGATCCTTCTTTTATATATGAATTATGTGAGGTGATAATTACATGATTTTCCAAATTTTAAACGAATTTGACATTCTAACACAATTTTCGAAATCTTATGTCCTAAATTGCAATTTTCGAAAAAATAACTAAAACATTTTTAATTTCTGGAAAATATACATATAATTTCAGATTTATAAACATTAAATTTCATAATTTTGGAATTTTTCTAAATTAATTATGAATTTTCGGATTTTATGCCCAAAACCCTAATTTTATGCCCTAAAACCCTAATTTTCAGTTTTTACAAAAATAAATAAATACAAATTCGAATTTTTAATAAAATAAAGATATGATTTCAGATTTTATAAGATGAGGACAATCAAAATCAGATTTTATTAGATTTTATTTGATTTTGTGTTAATATTTTATTAAAATATCCTACACTAATACAAGATGAATTTCTTTTAGAAATTGTGCATTTGTGTGGTCTTCCATTCATCTAGATTCATGACTCATGGATTAGGGTTACACCAAGGCTAGAATAGAGGAGGGAGGTGGAAGATTTCATTTAATTTGGCATTTAATTCTATGCCTAGTTGGGAGATTTGCATTAAATGGAAAGATTTGCATTTATTAAACCTTGGTCCCCAAGTCTTGCCTTCTACCCTCATTCTCCACTATAAATAGGACCTCCCACACACTTCCCCATCCCCAAAAACGTCCTCACACATACACACACTATACTCTCTCTATTTTCTTCCACAAACACACAAATCCCGCCTAAAAACACACCCCCTCACTTACTCTACTCTCAACACCCAAAACACTTCCTATTTATAGCCTATCTTCCACCCACATATATGTACACACAAGCCCTTCTATTTTCATCCATATATACCTAATAACCTTCCATATACTCCCTTATTTCCCTCACATACTTTTGAAGGAGGAAGTCAAGTTGATCTAGCCGAAACAAATCTATAAACTTGATAAACTCCTAAGGTGAGTGCTTTGTCAATTCCTTTCTGGGGCTTTGAACTATATGATATAAATATTATTCGTATAGCCTACCGTATTAAATTTATGCCATCAAATCTTTCGGAAAATGTTTTTCATACATACAAGACAAGTTATTTTCGAAAATATTGCATTCTCTGATATTGCCAGTTGTATCTGTCCCGAAATGATTTTTGACACCTTTGGGATATCATATTTTAATTATATTTCTATGTATCCCGGGTGTAAAAAAATAAGTTATTGCTTTTTTGACAAGTTGTGAGCCATATCTGTTCCGTTATATTTCCGTTTACCCTTGGGGACGCCCTTGGGAAGTTTGGGCCCAGGTACTTATAAGAGGAATTTTATCGGGCGGAACGGACCGTCGATGGAACCTTTTATATGATACCATTCCGTGAAACCAATTTTTACGTACAGCGGGAGGATGACTGTAGTAGGGATTGGAGCGATGTATTGCACGGACGCGTGATACATCTCCGTCTTGTTTAGTGTCGAGGTGGCTTCTCGACAAGGGAGGCATAAGGGTTTCTATTATGATTTATCTGTTTTGGGTAGTCATAAGGTTGGAGACTCTGTCTTGGGCTCACTGTCCGTATTACTCAGTTCAGTTATTATTATCAAGTTACATTTCACACTACGTGCACTTTATTATGATTTAACCGTTTTGAGTCTCATTTTCAGTCAATTATATATCTATCTATATGTGGCCTCACTAAGTCATTTGGACTTAACCCCTCGTTTCTTTTTGTTCATTGCCTCAGAATCAGAATAATGGGCGTGCATAGGATGGTTGTCGCTCATCTAGTTGTTATATTAAAACTTCATTTCACTTTGTCTTGCTATATAATCTGTAGTTTGCTACTTGATGCCACTAGTTGGCTATTTTGATGTTGTACTCGGTTGCGCTACTTGGTTGTACTAAACATAGTTATATATATTATCCATATTGCATATTTTACTCTACCTCCACTGCGTATTGTTAAGTTAGGCGTTCGTACTGGGTATGAATTTCAAATTTTTTACTCAATGCGATCGTCGGTGGTCTCCAACCGTATAGGAAGATCCTAGCGGGAGGGGTGCCACAAAGATCCTACTCAAAAAGAAGGAAAGAAAACACTTATGAAATCAAAGTAGGTGTCTATCTTAGTTTAGACTTGAAAGGGGTATATGGAAGAGTGAAGGGATGATGTTTGTTGAAGAAACTAGAGAGAGTGTAGTGTGTGTATGTGTTGGACATTTTTTAGGGGGTGGGGGAGTGTGTGTGAGGTCCTATTTATAGTGGAGAATGAGGGTAGAAGCCAAGACTTGGGGACCAAGTCTTAATTAATGCAAATCTCCCACCTAGGCTTCAAATAAAATGTCAAATTAAATGTAATCTTCCACCTCCCTCCTCTATTTCTAGCCTTGGTGTGACCCTAACACATGATTCATGAAGCTAGATGATAGAAGACCATACAAGTGTATAATTTCTAGAAGAAAATCATCTTGTATTAGTATAAGATATTTTAATAAAATACTAAACAAAATCAACCAAAATTTGATTTGATTTTATTTTCATAGTTGTATAAAATCTGAAATTATCTACTTATTTTAAATAAAATTCGAATTTGCATTTATTTTATTTTTAAAAATCTAAAATTAGGGTTTTATGGCATAAAATCAGAAAATTCATAATTAATTTAGAAAAATTCCAAAATTATGAAATTTTATCTTTATAAATCTGAAATTATATGTATATTTCCCAAAAATTAAAAATGTTTTAGTTATATTTCAAAAATTGTAATTTAAGACATAGAAATTCAAAAATTTTGTTAGAATGTCTAATTCCTCTAAAATTTGGAAATTATGTAATTTATTCAAAATTGCATCTTCTCCATGCATAAAAGTCTACAGTACTTATTTATATTATTTTTGAAAAATCATAAGTATTTGATAGATGAATTTTCCAAGAATGGTAATCAAAATTCGAAAATTAGCACTCTACGGTTCAAATTATAAATTAATCCTAAAAATCAGACTAAAATGTGAAACAAGTAAAAAAATAGACATTTTCAAGGGCATAAGATTTTATACCAATTATTTAAATAATAAGGATTAGTAGGTCATCACAAGATATATCATGAGACAATATTCAGTACAATCTACACATATAGTGTATTAGCGCTGACAAACAAGCATTAGCCCTAATTTATTGGGGACTTTTAAATTCCTCCCAACAGTCTCCCCAGCAATTACTTATTCCACTCGAGTTAATAAGCAATTGAAACTTAGAAGAATCAATCACTCCAAAATAAGTCTCCTTTATATTAATTTAAACTTAAAAAGATTGAATCAAGAAAATGTGCAACAATACATCCCCCATCAATCACAAAGAAGCATATGCAAATCAAATGATTAAATTATCAAACCTACCAATGATAACCAAATATAGGCAATTTGAGAAATCCACAATCTGTCTTAGATTTTATGGCGGAGAATCATAGTAACAAGTGAATAGTTTACTGTATAAGCACTCTATAAAAATAATAAGATATTTTTGTGCTTGATTAATGAAGTAACTCAAATAATTAGTGAACAAGTTAATGATCAATAATAAATATTTGAAATAATCCTATTTCAAAAATACATTGATCATTTGGTATTCCAATTTATCCAAAAGGAGAAGTTCCATCTGTAATTTTTCAATCAAAATTTACAACAAAAAAAGAACTCAAATGCTACAAAAATTATAAGTGGGGAAGTTTTCAAACTCGTCATATTATAAAGAAATTTATTTAACACTAGGAGAGTAAAGGATTCATCTTTATTGACATACACCCCCTTTGTAATAAATTTCTTACCAACAAATTTTGATTGAATCATTTATGAAATTTCTCATCGATCAAATATTCTCTCATAATGGACAATTTATTATAATTATCTATATCTGTAAACTCCCACTCATTATTATGAGACATGGATTACAACAAAGTCTATGGATCTCCAACTCAAATATCAAACTGAACACTAGAAACTATATATATATATATATATATATATATTAGTTTTCAGGATCAGTTAAACAATTTGATAACAATCACTTTCGCAACAATCAAGAAACACAAAATATCTTTCTCCAAAATCAAAATAAAGATATCAGCTAGATAAAATCTTCAAAGATTAAATCCTAAAGTGATATTGAAAGTGATTAGATGAATTAGAATTACATTGGGAAAGTAATAAGTTGGGCTAAAAAATTTCTCATTCAAGTCTTAACCCATAGATTTGGGTATGTAGAAAAGAATTTGAATTTCTAAATTGCTTTCTCATCAAGCACTAGCAGTAAAAATATATGATCAATATTCTTAAATAGTTCACAGTTGCTCCCGATTGAAATCTTTCATTATCATATCTAATAAACATCTCTATGAAATCCTTAAACTTCACTTTTCTTCATTATAAAGGGAAAAATAAAGAACATAAACACACTCAGAGAAATTCCTCAAGGTATGACACCAAATATTGTCCATTCCAATTATGTTAAACTATTAGGTTAGTAAGTGTAATTTAATAATAAACACACTTTTGAGATACGTGCGGATTTCAAATATGTTGCCATAATATTCATAATCATGACGATACTTCACCCTTTGAAAAGGACTTTCCCAAATATATTATTCATTTTCAAGAAAACAACTTGCACTTCTAATGAGGCAATTACGGTGAAATAAATTGAGTGTAAGTACTCAAACGAACCATCAATAGTTTCTTTTAAACATTATGAGAAAAACTATGATTAAATATATAAAGAAGATGAGAATATGGATAGCGTCATAACCAATAATTTGGTTAAAAGTTTGAATACTTTTATGAGACTAATTGAAAATGCTTTTTTTAATTAACAGTGTGATTATTTCCACTCTCAAGTGACCTAAGCTTTTCGTCGCCACATGAAAAATCTCTCTTTAATATGTGTCATGAAATAATGAAATATTTATCGAGAGGAGAAACTCAATAGTATTCAAGTAAATAATTACACATTACTAATGACAAATACTTTGGAAAACCAACAAGTACTTTTTTGATTTCTCATGGTCAAAACAAAACAAATCGAAGTTTATCAGATTGAAATAAATTCAATTATCATATTATAAATACATATCAGTAATAGCGTAAAAATTAAATTTATTCAAACATAATGGATTCAAAGATACCAATGGTGGTAGTTTCATTCGAATATTTCATTCACATATGGACTAAAACAAGCCCATTTATCTAAAGGGTTTTAGCCCATTGGGTCTTTACAATTATTAACCTCATAATATATCTCTTATTTGATCACGTGATGAATGAGTCTAATGTCCATGACCAGTTTTTATTACAGAAAACAAGCTTTTAGCTTATTGAAAATTAATATCTTCTATGATTCCATTCATACATAGATGAACACAAATCCTTATATTCAAAATCTCATTAGCTATGAGAAAGATTTTCATGAATCAAACTTTGGAGAATAGATTGACAATGCCCATCATTCATATCAAGTATAGAAATATTAAACCTTAAAATTTAGTTTAAATTTTTAAGATGTCTAAAATCCTCCAACAGAAAAATACTTCTTATCATAGAATCAAAGTGATATTTATGGCATCAAAATCGTGGAATAATAGATTCCTATAAGGCAAAACTCCAGTTTTGTGCTCAAATCAAATAGATATAGCCAACTCCCAAGTCAGATCATTACTCATTTGCTTATAAAGTGGATTTTCCAATAATTAGTAGAAAGAAATATGCCATTTAGACACCAAGCACAACTAATGTTGCTCAAAAGTAAGGAAATCCTAATCCAATAGAACTTTTCGGCCAAGTAAATTTGGAAACTCTTCCAATCAATCAACCACATAATTCAAACAAAGGTGGGCAGTCCAATCATGTTATCTATCAATTGTGAGAAATATCAGGTCACACGATGAAAACTTGTCACCACCTTCTTGGGTTCTTTCCACGGATGCAACAGACCAATCTATCTCAAATACATCATGCCTTTTCCATACCTCGTGCCAATGTTGCAACTACTTCTGTTGGTTCATCTACTAAATGGCGTCTTGATTCAGGAGCATCTCATCATATTTCCAGTGATCTTCAAAATATATGACCGCACTCAGTGTATGAAGGTGTTGTGGATATAGTAGATGGTGATGGTAATACTCTCCCTACAACTGATACTGACTTATTTCATTACCTTCCACAGCTAAACCTTTAACTCTTCAAAATGTGGTATGTGTTCCAAATATGAAGACAAACCTTATTTTCATCAATAATTTATGTTGTCATAATAATGTATTTGTCGAGTTTTGTGAAGGATTGTTACACTGGAAAGCAACTAGTGGAGGGAAATCCTAAAGATGGCACTCATGAATGGCCAACTGATATTTCATCTTCCGATGATACCCAATGCTAATACAGTTTTCAAAGTTTTTGCTGACCATTGGTATCAGCCACTCGACCATCCTTTTAAAATTTTAAGCCATTTTTTAAAATTTCTCTCTTTTTCCAGTTCAATCTTAAATAAAAATCTTCTTTGCAATTCTTGCAAATGTAATAAAATGCACAAGATGCCATTTTCTGTGTTTTCTCTTAAAAGTTTAGCCCATTAGAACTTTTATGGACTGATGTGTGGAACCAACTCTAGTAACTTCCATTGATAATTTTAATCATTACTTAATTTTTTTTGATCATTTTTTATAATATATTTTGGTTTTTTCCAATGGAACAGAAAATCTGATGTTTCCATTAATTTTCCAAAATAAAAGGTTGTTGTTGAAAAGTTTTTCCAATAATAAATTATCTCTATTTATTCTGATAATAGGGGCAAATTTATCCATCTTCGGTCTTTATTTGACCAGCATGGTATTTTCCACTTTTTAACTCCACCTTACACCTCTGAATATAATACCATGGCCCAGCACCGTAATCGTCGCACTGTAGAAATGGGTGTTACGTTGCTACATTTGGCTATCTTCCACCTCATTTTGTTATTCCCTTTCAAACACCATGTCTTCTTCAGTTGGTCACTCTCTAGCTATCTCATCTATATGACACTATGCGGCATCTCTTCAGCTCCTTTCCCCTTCACCTCTAGCAAATGAATCTCGTCCACCTACACAATCCACCTCTCATTCCTCTTTGGCATCTTCCCACTCCACAACTTCTGTTTCCCATGATACCTTAGCATCAAATTATGCCACCCATAGTCCTCCTTCTTCCTCGCTCAATCAACTCACCATATGTCACTAGCTCCAAAAGTAACATTTACATGTCTATAAACCATCTATCCCGAATGTCAAAACTACACCCAAAAAGACCACTATGTTTATTCATGTGAGCCAACCACTGTAGATCCACCAATCCATCCACAGTTGTTCTCTTTTATCTCGTTGGAACCAAGAACTGCTAGGGATGCTCTCAAGAACCCTAATTAGCGGGCTACTATGTAGGGTGAAATTGATGCTTTGGCCACTCAAGGAACATACTCTCCAGTTCCTAAAGATACCTCTACAAATCTAGCTAGGTGCAAATAGGTTTTCCGAATTAAATATAATATAGATGGTATCAAAAAGCACAAAGCGCTGGTTGTTGCTAAGGATTTTGCCAATGCCCAGGGCTCAATTATGGTGACACTTTCTCGACGATTACTAAACAAACAACTTTTCACACATTGTTGTCTCATATTGTTATCCAAAATTAGCATATATGTCAAGTGCACTTTAATAATGCATTCCTCCAAGGAAATTTATAAGAAGAAGTTTATATGAGTCAACCCTCTAGGTTTGTTGAGTCATCCAATCCTTCTGTTGTGTGTCGGTTGCCCAGCTACTTATGGGCTTAAACAACCTCCTCATGCATGGTTTTTGGAACTTAAGACTTATTGTGTTCGGGTTGTACTACGGCTCATTCTAATAATTTTTTATTTATCTACTCATGCATGAGGATCTTTTTATGTCTCTTAGTTGTTGATAATTTAATTATTACCGATTCTAATTCTAATGCTATTACCCATTTTATTAAGCAACTTGGTAATAGGTTTTGATTAAGAGATTTATGTAATCTTGACTATTTTCTGGTTGTTGAAACACTAAGACCTTCGATAGCAGAAATGCTTGATGTAAAGGTTGTTTCCGCCCCTCTTTCTACCACTAACAAATTATGTCTTCGGGTAGCCCTTTTTAAAGAATCCTTCTCAATATCGAGTTGTCCTCGATTGTCTTCAATTTAGTTCACTTGGCCTGATTTCACATTTGTTGTAAATAAGCTTGCTCAATTCTCTAGTCAGCCAAGTGAAGGCTATTGGTTGTAAATTTATCTAGTTCTTCGCTATCTCAATGGGATAGTTGATCATGGCATCTTCATATGCCGCCACTCCCCTTTCATGTTACCAATTAGGGAGGAAATAAGGATGATCGAAGATTTGTTTTTTTTATGGGTAAAAATCTAGTTTCCTGGTTATCTCGCAAACAATGCTCTATTTCACCTTCTTCAACTGAAGTTGAGTATTGTGCCGTCTGCCTCCACCACAACTGAACTTTGCTGGATTATCAACCTTTTTCGTGAGTTGGCAATGCCAATAGTTATTGTTCCTACTCTTTGCTATGACAATATTGGTGCAACCTATCTTTGTGCCAATCCTGTCTTTCACTCTCGGATGAAACATATCCAGATTGACTACCATCTTGTGCATTCAAAGATACAAAGTGAGGTCATGCATGTTGTTCACATCAATTCCGGAGACTAGCTTGCTGATGTGTTCATGAAAGCTCTCTTTCACACTACTTTACAAAAGAATTATTTCAAGATTAGTGTCTCTAGAAGACCCACCGTCTCGAGGGGCGTAATAAGGAAAAGATTTCTATTGATTTAGTGTCAACAATCAAGGCCTAATTTGCTTTAATTTATCTTATTATCTTATTGTATGATTATTGCAATCAGCTCTTAAGATTATAGCTTCTTTCCCTTTATATATTGTATGGCTCCCCATATAAGAGGGCTTCTACTTAATTTTATAGGTGTGGGTTTTCTAATTCTCTTGAATCTTTGTATGGGGCATACTAGTTGGCTTAAGAATCCTTAGCTAACTACTTTTTTTATTAATCGACATCATCTAGAGATGCACCCGTTTTTTCTTCTTTTACTCATCTTGTTTTTTAAGCCTTCTCCTATCTTTGTAGCAGCAACAACTTCTAAATCTGGTTTTGGAGCTATAGCTCAGCCTCTAGTACTATGAATTGTAAAATCTAAGTAGCTAATGCTGATTATGGGACTTAGTAGTGGCAATTTTGTTTTCTATGATCCCTAATAGCGCACGTATTGGTTCTGAAACATGTGAATATTTATTAAAGTTGCCTAAAGCAAGCAACTTATTAATTTCTTCCGATGGCTCACGTGCCTTTTGGGTTTCGTGGAGCGTGCGCCAGCTATTTGTCAAGTCTGGCAGTGTCTTGTTATTTGGGAATTTCCAATAAGTATCATCATAAAGCAAAGGTAATCAAGTGACAAAATGGCAATTTCTCACTTGAGCAAAGACTTATCATTTCCATTTAGCTTCTAGCATTGCAATGGAAAAGAAATAGTGGTTGATTAATTAACATCAATCTAATTAAAAGTCTTTTTGTGTGAAAAACCAGTAAACTAGGTGAAAGAGAGAGCGGGAGGGGGGAGGGCAAGAGAGAGAGTAGTAAAAATTAAGACATGCATAGATTTCTAATTCTTAGTAGGTAGGGCAACAAAGATTTATTATTCGGCTAATGCAGGAGAAGTTTTTCAAGAGATGAGATATTCTTATCATGCAAAGTTTTAATAAGGTTTGTCTTCATATTTGGAACACATACCACATTTTGAAAAGTTAAAGGTTTAGGTGTGGAAGGTAATGAAATAAGCCAGTATAAGTTGTAGGGAGAGTATTACCATCACCATGTACTATATCCACACCACCTTCATACACTGAGTGCGGTCATATATTTTAAAGATCATTGGAAATATAATGAGATGCTCCTGAATCAAGAAGCCATTTAGTTGATGAACCAACAGAAGTAGTTGCAACATTGGCACGAGGCATGGAAAAGGCACGATGTATTTGATTTGGTTCAATTTCAGAAAAACCCATCGTGTAATGACCCGGAAAAAAAATTTATTCTCTAAATTCCGCAATATGAACTATGGGATAATTAATATGTAAATTTATGTGATTTCGTGATTAAGAGTGTAATTTCTCTCATGCATGCTAGCAATGTGATTATTTCTTTACTCTACACTTATGCATATATCACTATTATACTTATTCTATAAGGACCTGGTAATATTTTATTATTTGAATTATAAGTTTGTCATAATTACTTTCAATATGTGAATTTTAGGCACTCATTAGGATAATATGTAGTATATGCATGCATTTTAAATCATTATCATTTCTTCATTATTAGTGAAATTTTTAAACTTATGAATTTCTTATTTATTTTCGAAAAATCGTTATCTATTTATTTTTCCCCACAAATTTAGCATATTGTTGTTATTTTTATTATTGTTTCCATATCATAAAATTTAATTTTACTTTTGCTTTTTATTGTCGAAAAATTATAGAAATATTTGTTTTCAAATTAGAATCTACTAGATTTATTTATTTATCTCACATTCCTAAAATAATTTTATAAAATCGAAAATCGATGTATTGAAAACCGAAAATATGTGTAGTTTAATTATCTCTTCAACAACTATATATATATATATATATATATATAATTTTCATTGACCATTAAGTCTTTCCAATTATTTTCTTTTATTGTAAATATTTAGAAAATTACTTTTCCCTACTAAAATTATAGTTTCAAAGATGAATCTATATTAGCTCATACATATAGTTTACAATATATTAACATCTATATATATATATATATAGCTTTACATATTAGTGTGATATATAAAACATGCATACACCATATATCTATACATTTGTATATTTAAACACACACACGTCTATATATATATATATATATATATTATATATATACCTCTACTTCTACACAAACACATCTATATCTATATGTATATATAAATACTATATATTTACTTCTACACACGCAAATATATGTAGTGATAGACACACACACACACACGTACATATATACACATATATATATATTACACACACACAACATATAGAGATATATATATATATTAGTGGTAATATACTTGTTTACATATACCCATATAAACTAGTGATGAATTATATATCTACTTATACACACACACATCCATATATATTCTAGTGATAAACTATATATCTACATACGCAAACACATCCATATATCAACTGGTGGTAATTTATATATCTACATATATACCTACATGTCCACATACATATATATATATACTAGGTATGTCACGACCCGGAAAAATACCCTTTTATTTTATTAAAATAAATAATAATTTGAACATAAAATTTGTACAAAATACAAGAGTTCCAATTTTCCAAAAAGAACGCAACTTTATTGTTTAAAAGGCTTCCAAATGCTTCCGCTGCGACACTCTGACCAGCTATCTCATTTCTTTCTAAAAATAGTCACATAAAGAAGAATCAACGCGACGGTTGAGTAGAAATTTCACTTAATCACATAAGGTGCTCGTGTGTATAACATGTGCACATAGTCATAATATCTCACATAATATTTCACATAATATTACCTTTCGAGTCACTTATTAGTGACTCCCTTATGTCTCCCACAGTACAAGATTCCAACCGTTCACATCATTAATCCCCATATTCCATCCGTCCACATCGATTCCATCCGTTCACATCGGTGGCCATATCTCGAGATTATGCCAATTCCCTACAACCAATACCAATACATGGAACACTCCATCCATGCAAGATGGGATGGATAGCGAGAACTGTTTTAAGACCGGCAAGCCCATTGCCGCCCGGCCGAACTCAGCGCCATCCACACCGATAACACATTTGGGCCCGGCATGCACAAATAAAGATTGTCATATAAACATATTCTCACATAATTTCATATAAGGAACATACTTCCATACTTATAACTTTAAATATAAAAGCATACAAATAACATATTTTGGAATAATAAACATACATGAACATAAGATATGAATATAACTAGAAACATAATTTCTAATAACTTATAGTAGTATAATGAAGGATAATATCATGATAGTAAAATAATAAACTAGCACTAGAAAGTAACTTATGTAATTAAGGAAATTCCTACCTTCAAATATTTTTAGGAAAAAGAGGGTATATAAAGGGCTATATGGAAGGATCATTGGTATTATGTATGTAAAAAAGAAGTGTTTATATATATACATGTGTGGGTGGAAGATATTTTATAAATATGGAGTATTTTGGGTGTTGAGAGTAGAGTGAGTGTGGGGGTGTGTTTCTAGGCGGGATTTGTGTTTGTGTTGTGTGTGATAAAATGTGAGCAACCGTTCTCCCTATTTATAGTATTGTGATCAAGACACAAAATTATTATATAATAAGGTCTTTTTCCATAATTAATGTGTAATCTAACTAGGATATTTTTATTAAATGCAATCATCTTATTCACTAACCTAATGGTGTTGAGGTGTTGGCCTAAAATGATGATTCAAACCCTAAGTTTATAAGAATGCTCCAAGTATAAGATTTTGCTAGATTCGCCTAATAAATGTAGGGAGATTAAGATAAGAGATATATATATATATATATATATGTCATGGCCTTATCCAAAGTTAATCTTATCAAGAATCTTATCATAATCTTATCAAATCCTATCCAAATCTTATCTAATCTTATCCAAAGCTTATCATAATCTTATGTAATCTTATCATAATAATGTCTAATCTTATAAAATCTGAAATCATATCTTTATTTAATTAAAAATTCGAATTTGTATTTATTTATTTTTGTAAAAATCAAAAATTAGGGTTTTAGGGCATAAAATCCGAAAATTCAAAACTAATTTAGAAAAATTCCAAAATTATGAAATTTAATCTTTATAAATCTGAAATTATATATATATTTTCCAGAAATTATAAATTGAACATATAATTTTAAGAAAATTGCAATTTAGGACATAGAATTTCTAAAATTGTGTTAGAATGTCAAACTTCTCTAAAATTTGGAAAATCATGTAATTTATTCAAAAGTGCATCTTCTCCATGCATAAAAGTCTAGAATACTTATTTATATTGTTTTTGAAAACTCATAATCATTTAATAGATGAATTTTCCAAGAATGGTAATCAAATTCGAAAATTAGAACGTTACCGTTCAAATTGTAAATCAACCTCAAAATCATTCTAAAATTTGAAAACAATAATGAACTTTTCAATAAGCATAATGTTTTATATCAATTATTTAAATAATAAAGATTACCGGGTCGTCACATCCTCCCCTCCTTAGGAAATTTCGTCCTCGAAATTTATATTTTGCTTAGTAAAATAGTTGAGGGTATTTTTCCAGAAATATGTTTTCACAAGAGAGTTTAGAACCCAAAATATATTTCAATCAAATACGAAATCCAATAAATACACTAGAAGTTTTTAGCAAAGGTCACACATACCAATACCATCTGTCAGGCGTCGGGACTCTAGAAGTGGCTCCTATGGGCTCAAGAGGCAACTCCCGCACACGTAGCACTTTGCCCTGTGGGCTCAAAACATTCAAGACATAGTACTTGGCCTCATGGGCTCAAGACTTTCAAGACATAATACTTGGCCGCGTGGGCTCAAGACTTTCAATACATAGCACTTCGCCTCGTGGGCTCAATACGTAACATTTGCTCTACATGCTCAAGAGGTGGCTCCCGTGTGCGTAGCATTTTGCCCCACAGAGCACTTAGCTCCCTGTATTCCGGCTGGCAAGCGGCTCTGATACCATTTGTCACGACCCGAAAAAATACTCTTTTATTTTATTAAAATAAATAATAATTTGAACATAAAATTTGTACAAAATACAAGAGTTACAATTTTCCAAAAAGAACGCAACTTTATTGTTTAAAAGGCTTCCAAATGCTTCCGCTGCGACACTCTGACCAGCTATCTCATTTCTTTCTAAAAATAGTCACATAAAGAAGAATCAACGCGACGGTTGAGTAGAAATTTCACTTAATCACATAAGGTGCTCGTGTGTATAGCATGTGCACATAGTCATAATATCTCACATAATATTTCACATAATATTACCTTTCGAGTCACTTATTAGTGACTCCCTTATGTCTCCCACAGTACAAGATTCCAACCGTTCACATCATTAATCCCCATATTCCATCCGTCCACATCGATTCCATCCGTTCACATCGGTGGCCATATCTCGAGATTATGCCAATTCCCTACAACCAATACCAATACATGGAACACTCCATCCATGCAAGATGGGATGGATAGCGAGAACTGTTTTAAGACCGGCAAGCCCATTGCCGCCCGGCCGAACTCAGCGCCATCCACACCGATAACACATTTGGGCCCGGCATGCACAAATAAAGATTGTCACATAAACATATTCTCACATAATTTCACATAAGGAACATACTTCCATACTTATAACTTTAAATATAAAAGCATACAAATAACATATTTTGGAATAATAAACATACATGAACATAAGATATGAATATAACTAGAAACATAATTTCTAATAACTTGTAGTAGTATAATGAAGGATAATATCATGATAGTAAAATAATAAACTAGCACTAGAAAGTAACTTATGTAATTAAGAAAATTCCTACCTTCAAATATTTTTAGGAAAAAGAGGGTATATAAAGGGCTATATGGAAGGATCATTGGTATTATGTATGTAAAAAAGAAGTGTTTATACATATACATGTGTGGGTGGAAGATATTTTATAAATATGGAGTATTTTGGGTGTTGAGAGTAGAGTGAGTGAGGGGGTGTGTTCTAGGCGGGATTTGTGTTTGTGTTGTGTGTGATAAAATGTGAGCAACCCTTCCCCCTATTTATAGTATTGTGATCAAGACACAAAATTATTATATAATAAGGTCTTTTTCCATAATTAATGTGTAATCTAACTAGGATATTTTTATTAAATGCAATCATCTTATTCACTAACCTAATGGTGTTGAGGTGTTGGCCTAAAATGATGATTCAAACCCTAAGTTTATAAGAATGCTCCAAGTATAATATTTTGCTAGATTCGCCTAATAAATGTAGGGAGATTAAGATAAGATATATATATATATATATATATATGTCATGGCCTTATCCAAAGTTAATCTTATCAAGAATCTTATCATAATCTTATCAAATCCTATCCAAATCTTATCTAATCTTATCCAAAGCTTATCATAATCGTATGTAATTTTATCATAATCATGTCTAATCTTATAAAATCTGAAATCATATCTTTATTTAATTAAAAATTCGAATTTGTATTTATTTATTTTTGTAAAAATCAAAAATTAGGGTTTTAGGGCATAAAATCCGAAAATTCAAAACTAATTTAGAAAAATTCCAAAATTATGAAATTTAATCTTTATAAATCTGAAATTATATATATATTTTCCAGAAATTATAAATTGAACATATAATTTTAAGAAAATTGCAATTTAGGACATAGAATTTTTAAAATTGTGTTAGAATGTCAAATTTCTCTAAAATTTGGAAAATCCTGTAATTTATTCAAAAGTGCATCTTCTCCATGCATAAAAGTCTAGAATACTTATTTATATTGTTTTTGAAAACTCATAATCATTTAATAGATGAATTTTCCAAGAATGGTAATCAAATTCGAAAATTAGAACGTTACCGTTCAAATTGTAAATCAACCTCAAAATCATTCTAAAATTTGAAAACAATAATGAACTTTTCAATAAGCATAATGTTTTATATCAATTATTTAAATAATAAAGATTACCGGGTCGTCACAAGGTAATTAATATAGTGATGTGTATATATAAATACCCATATAAAATGTATGGTTTATATATTTATTGTGTTATAATATTAGTTATTTCACACTACTAGAAAAAGAGCAAATAGCCACGGATTTTAGCCACGGGAAAAATCCGTGGCTAATCCGTGGCTATTAGCCACGGATTAGCCACGGATTAGCAACGGTTTTCGGTGAAAATTTTTTTTGAGCTTTAGCCACGGATTGGCCACGGATTACCCGTGGCTAAATGTCGTGGCTAAATTTGGCGCCAGTTTTGCCGCTAATGGTTAGCCACGGCTTGGCCACGGCCTAGCCGTGGCTGGATTAGCCACGGTCTGGCCGTGGCTAAGGGCCACGGATTAGCCACGGCCTGACCACGGTCTGGCCGTGGCTAAGGGCCACGGTTTAGCCACGGTCTAGCCGTGGCTAAGGGCCACGGATTAGCCACGGCCTAGCCGTGGCTAAAAATTTTTATTTTTTTTTTGCTACAAATATGATTTGAACTCTTGACCTGTTAGTTAAAGTTAGAGCATTAAACCACTACACCACTTTAACTTTTTGTTTAATAATTAATTTTTGCTATATTTAAGTAATATATATATATTATATTATATATATTGATATATATAATAAATGATTCGATATATTACATACGTATAAGATTAGATATACTTATATATATGTGTATTTATATATAATTAGCTGTATATATATTAGATGTATAAGTACATATATAACATATATTAGATATATAATACACTAATATATGTTTATTTCATATAGATGATTGATCATATATATATAGTACATATGATTAGATATATATATATATATATATATTGGATCTATATATACGTACACTACATTTATAACATATATTAGATATGTTCTATATAGATATATACTTATATCATATAGACTATATATAGAGGATTAGAATGTACATATAATATATTAATATATATGAGATACACATTGACATATACGTAAATTTATATATGTATATATGATATATATACTTGGAAATATATATATACACATATATTGATATATATATATACTTGAACATATGTATATATATACATGATATATATATATATAAATATAGCCATGGATTAGTCACAAATATATATATATATTGGTACATATATACTTGGATATATAAATATATGTATCAATATAAATTTACATATGTATCAATATATATATATATATATAAATTTATCTGTGGTGCAAAAAAAAATGAAAAAAAACAATTAGCCACGGATAAATTTTTGTTATTGATATTTTAATTATCTCAATATAAATTATCTATATATAGTTGGATACATATATATATTGATACATATATATACTTGGACATTTATATATATATTGATACATATATACTTGGACATATTTAAAATAGATACATATCTATCAATATATATACTTGGACATTTATATATATATATATTGATACATGTATACATGGACATATTTAAAATAGATACATATATTGATATATATATATATATATGATATATATACTTGACATATATTATATAATACCACACATATACGAAGATATTGACAAATTATCACGAATTAAAGTTGCTATTATCTAAATATAAATTATATAAATAGACTTTTGTTATAATTTTTGTTTTGATATATTAGTTTATTAAATATTTGTCATAAAAAAAAAGTTGAATATTGAACGATAAAGTCAAAGGTAAATATCTTTATTTTTTTAAAAAAAATAATTGGTTAATAATTTATAAAAATTACTAAAATTAAATTAAAAAAATTGATAAAACTAATGAAATTTATTAGATAATTTTAGTTTAAAATATTGTAACAATATAGTTTAAGTATAAAAAAAATCAATCAATAACCAAAGAACTCCCTTGGCGCAACGGTTACATGCTCCATTTATAACATTGATGTCCCGTGTTCGAATCTCCTTGAGCGCAAAAAAAAAAGCTTGGGTTGGGGCGCGGGTTTCAGGTCCGGGTTGGGGCGCGGGTCCGGGTTGGGCCGCGGGTTTGGGTGTAATTAGCTTTTTTTTTTTTCCAGTGGCCACGGATTGGCCACGGCCAAACCGTGGCTAATCCGTGGCTGTTAGCCACGGATTGGCCACGGCCTGGCCGTGGCTAATCCGTGGCCCTTAGCCACGGCTAAGCCATGTCTAGGAAAAAGTGGCCAAACTTGGCCACGGTTTGCCCGTGGCTATTAGCCACGGCTTGGCCGTGGCTAAGCCCAGCCGTGGCTAAAAAGCCGTGGCGAAGGTTAGCCACGCCACTTTTAGCCACGGAAAAAATCCGTGGCTAATCCGTGGCCAATCCGTGGCTAATCTCCTTGGCCACGGATTTTTTGCCAAATCCGTGGCTAAAATCCGTGGCTAAATGCCTTTTTTCTAGTAGTGTCATCTTTTCTCCTTTATAAATAGATCCCAACTCCAACCCCATTTTCATCCCAAAAATCCTGCCTAAAAACACACCCCCGCTCTCACTCTACTTTTAACACCCAAAACACTTTCCATTTGTAGCCTATCTTCCACCCATCTATATATATATATACACAAACCCTTCTATTGTCATCCCTATATACCTCTTAGCCTTCCATATACCCCTTTATTTCCCTCAAACATCTTGAAAATGTAGAAACCTTGATTAATCCCATAAGTAGAGGTGTTATCTATGTTCACCTTGAGTACAAGTTCTTGCTAAGGCTTGCTTCACTTCTCTTGAGTAAAAGTTCTTGCTTGCATGCTTCCCTACTCTTGAGAAAAGTTCTTGCCAAGCTTCCTTCTACTCTTGGTTTAGTAGCTAATTTATTTTATTAAGTGCTTCCCTAAAGTGTAATTTCATGATTAACTTAGCTATAGTTATTGTAATACACGTTATTTCAAGAATACATGCTCGAGGAGGCTAAGTAATACTTTCATGCTAGAAGAGTAATTATGATTATGAGTTAATCTAGTTTATGCTTAATATGTGATTATTGCTTTTATTATGTGATCAACATGCACTTTTGTGAACTTATTATGTGACTATGTTAATTTTATAAAAATAAATTGTTTGATAAAATGATGTGTTTCTACGAAAAATATTAGTTTGACAAAGTATACTATTTTCGTAAAAATAGATTTATTAAAGTTTTATCAAAGTCGATCCCTAGTTTACCAAAATATATCTACATGTGTTATATATATAGTTGTCTATATTTTCAAAAGGATCTTTTATACTTATATATATATATATATATGTATATCATACGTACACATATATATATAATCATGTTGAGATATTGATATTATATAGATAGATATACATGTTGTACGTGTATGTATATAAATATCTTTATGGGTAATTATATGGTTAAATCTAGATTTATGGTGTCATTATATGATTAGTCTAAATTTCTAGTTTAATTATATGTTTAGTCTAAATATACATATATATATTTATGTTATACATATATATACCTATATTCATATATTGATGGTTACTTATAGTTTTAGTCAATATATATATATATATCTACATATATATATAGAAATCATATATATATTTATGTTATACATATATATATATATAGAAATCATGATATATATATATATCTTTATATTTGATTATAGTTTATCTTCTATTATTTTACCTTAATAATATTCTTTTCTAATATGTTGGAATATGGAAGCAAGACTTCCACAACTATGCCTTTATGTGAATAAATGATGCTTTTGCGAAATGGGCCCAATATGTATCGCAATGGTTGGATGAGTTGTTACGACCCCGAAAACCCTTTATTATTATTATATTATTATTATTAGTAGTATTACTATTATTATTATGATTATTATTATCATTAGTGGTTACATACATGCATACATTGTTAATTACCAAACGTACAAGGTACATTACATAATATAAGGGTACATCGAATAAAGGAGAGTATCGACTTGCTAATTCTACTATATGTATATAGCAAAAGCAAAAACCACCAACTACAGGTACGCAGCGGAAATCCTACATCTTCCTTCCTAGTAAAATGCTTCAAAAGGTTCCTCCTCCTCATCATCATAAAGGCTAGCTTCGGAAGCATCTAAAGCATTATATAACACGAAATCAACATACGTTGAGTAGAAACATTTCTTTATGCACATAAGGTGCTCGGGTGTCAAGTGCACATTAGTTACAAATAGCACACACATAATTTCACACTTTCAACCTTTTGTCACCTGACAGTGACCCTTAAAACTACCTGGACTGAAATAACAACCAGCACATTTCTCCCGCCAGCCTTATCCTCCAATGGTCGTATCCCAGGCATACGCCTAGTATTGTCCTACGACCCTCTCTCTTGAGTAGATCCCTCCATCTACCAAAGGGGGGATTAGGAGATGGAAGGGGTGTGAACTCTTCCGGCTACTCAATAGTATGTCCCGGCGGAACACCCCCCAGACCATTCCAGCACATATGGGTTCATTCACACAATTGCAAAGTATTCACATAAGCACAAAATCTTTGGAAGTTTATATTATAGTTTAGTAAAGTAAGCTCCACCCTTATAAATGAAAGCTTTTATGTTTGCTTATTAAGCATACTTACTTAAAAATGTTAAATATGTAAATAGCTAATAGCAAAAATATGTAAATAGACAAAATATAAATATAAATATATAAATATATAGATTAAAATATAACTAGTATAAATATATAGATAGACAAAATATAAGATATATAAATATATGAATACTACATATATACCTATACGTACATATAACATAAATATATATATATATATAACTACATGTATACATATCCGTATAGCATAGATATATATATATATATATATCTATTATAATTAGGATTAAGTAGATAGGTTAACCTATAATGAATCCCTAAATATATTATATATTTATGTATATCTACATACAACTTAAACATATAACCTAGATATAAAAATAATCATAAGTTTAAAATACTTTATGTATATAAACTAAGTATATCTTTATAACAAAATAAGCATAAATCCATAGTGTTTAAAGTGCTAAAATAGGCATAAATCTATAGTATAAATTTATTGTAAAAGTTTTACTTATCAAATAATAGTTATGTGGAGCTTCCTTTACTAACTCTTTCAAGAACAACATAGGATATTTATCTAATAACTCAAATAAAGCATCATGGTCTCATACTACCTCATATAAAGCATAAAACTCATCTCATAGTTCAAATAAGCATAAGAATTCCATATTATTTCAAAAGGGCACGATAATCACATAATATTTCCAATAAAGCATAATAAGCACATAGTACTCCAAATAAGCATATTAATCATATAATATCTTCAAGATCATGCTCACAAGTCTATCCATCCTTGAACTTCCTCCCAACAAGAGTTATATTATGGCAAATTAACCATAAAGCTTTAAAATAGCATGATAATGGCATAAATAACTAAAATCCTCTACTTAAGGCAAAAAGAATGTTCCTACCTTGTATCCTCCTTCCAAGTAGTGTAGTGTTTTGAGAGAAAATGATAGTGTTTTGGAGGAAAAATGAGAGAAAGTGTAAGAGAAGAGAGAGTGGACGGTTTGGGGCTGCAAAATGGCTGAAAAATGAGGATTGTGAGTGTAACACCCCACATTTGTGTTATAATTGGAAAGATATTGGTAAAGGATATTTTTGTTACATATTATAAGCTTGGGGGCCTAATTGGAAGAATTAGAACTTGTAGGACTTGATATTTATACTTTTGGACTGAATTGACAATATCTGCAAACTTTGAGGACCAAAGTGTAAGGAGGTTGTAACTCAGGGGTCTCATTGAAAATTCCGAAAAGTGGTCTTTATCTTCTTCCTCTTGAGCTGAAAACGTACACATATACATACAACATATACATATATACATATCTATGTATAAATCTTGTTTTGCTTATATCTCACTCGTTTCTTCACGGAATCGAGCGTATGAGTAGTGTAAATCGATCACCGCGACGAGAGGAACGCGATGGTGGTGGTGTTTTTGGGTTTTGCCGATTGGAAAATTAACAGCGACGGCAGAGGCGCGGCGGTGACGGCGGGTCGACGGAAACCGGCGACTTTTCCGGCGAAGCTCGACCCGGCTTGGAACGCCTTGACACGAGGAACACGATGGTGGCCTCAATTTCGTGATTCGACGGTTGGTGGCGGGGCAGTTGCACGGCAAACGCAAAGTGGGTAAGTTAGGGCTCGATTTCGATTTCCTTCAATTAAACCCAAATGGCTTCGAGTTTTATAAAATTGATAGAGGGCTTTGATAGATCGGGACGAGGTGAATCTCCACTTGAAACAGGTTTTGATTCCGGCGATGGTAGGTAGGCGGCTCCGGTGGCGGCGGCCGGCGGCTCCGGTGGCGGCTCCGGCGGCTCCGGCGGTGGTTTACGGGCAGAATGCCCCTCTCGACGGATTGAGCTCAAATTTTGAGGTATTGGGCCTGTTTTAGCACTTGGTTAAGCGGTAATCGATTATTGACCCAATATTTGATATTTAGTAAGACTTGAATTGGCCAAATACGAGTTGAAGGTGGGAAAATGCATATAGAAGTATGTGTTTGGTGAAAATTTAGTGTAGAGAGTAGTAATGCGGAGGATTTGAGCTTAATAATCTAATAAGCGACACATGCATTGAGTAGGTTGTATACATTGTGCATGATGACTTTGAAAGTAGTATTAGAGATATATATTAAAGCAATGATACATGATAGGGACTTGATTGGGCCTAATGCATTGGTAAATGTTTGATCAACTTGATACGAGTTGAGGTACATTAGAATTATGGATTACGAGACCTAGGTTCTTTTGAATGTATATGTATAAGTATACAAAGTTTGGAAAATAGACTACAATCATTTTGATTAATTTGAGTATCTTGATCTAATAGGTGGGCGTGTATTAAAGGACATTGAGTAATAGTAGCGGACTTACGAAGCTATCCACGTTTAAAAGGTGAGGGTTCTTCCTTTTCTTGTTGGAAAGTATAGTCACCTTATTTCTATCGTACTTCGTGGACTATGAGATCGAATATGCCTTACTATTTCGAATAGTTTAGGCTTGCAACCTGTTATAATCGTATTGAACTCCTGATCGATCTCTTGAACCGATGCTCTTGTGAGGGTTCTACCTTTTCTTGTTGGGGCGTGTAGCCGCCATATTTCTATCGTACTTCTTGGACTATGAGCTCGAATATGTCTTATTGTTTCGAATTGTTTGGGCTTGCAGCCTGTTGTAATCGTATTGTATTCCTGATCGATCTCTTGAACCAATGCTCTTGTATTGGACTGTTTTCGGCTTGTCGCCCATTTTCGTATTGTGATTGAATCTTGTTATTGTCTAGCTTGTATTCTCATGGTCGTCGCCTTGTCTGGTGTACTGTTTGGGGCTTGCCGCTCGTTATTCGTTATCCTGGACTTCTGATTAGCTCTTATTCTATTGTTCCGTAATTCCTTTGTATCCTGTACTGTCTGGGCTTGCAGCCTATTTGAGCCGTGATAGACTTCAACTGTTTCCTGATACCGATTGCTTGTGATTGTTGTTTGTTACCGATGCTATTGTACTGTATTGGCGAGGACTTGTTGTTTCCCCTGTATTATGATTATTGGTTATTGTATCGCACTGTACTGTTTTGGAACCCTTCTGCCTGATTATCGGACTGGGGATCGTACTGTTATGGCGACTATGGGAGTGCCCATAGTTCGCGTTTGTTTCATGGGAAGCTCTCATGGAACGATCGGGTGGGGAAGTCCCCCGATCAACTGTTTACTGCCTGTACTGTCTGGAGTGGCCACCCAGAATACTGGGAGGGATAAGGAAGGGTCTTAATTGTTTCTTGCTTATGGAGTGATAAGGTGGTGAGACTCATGTTTATCGATTGTTCGAGATTGTTTCTGAATTGCTATTGCTTGTTCTGACCTTTGACTATTTATTGTACTTACTCCTTGAATTATTTCGATAACCAAGTGTTATCGTGGTCCTTGTATTCACTTGACATGTTGTACTCTTGAGCTCAGTTATCGCCCGTTACTGTACACCAATTAATCGAACCCTGTTCTTCGTCTCTGCTTGTATTGATTGATTGGACTTTTGCCATTATCAAGACCGTTCCTGAATTGCTATCATTTGATTGCTGTATTGCTATATGTTCCAATCATTCCTTGAAATATTTGATATTCGAGCCCTTGATTTGTTGTATCCTTGTACGTTGTTGTGGTCTTATTTGCTGTAGCTCTTCATTATCTTGCATATATCGTATGCCCTCACTGAGTCGCTTGGACTCATTATCTTTTATTTGATGATTATTGTTCTCAGAGTTATTGAGAGAGAAGTGTGCGGAGATTGAAGGTTATCGCTGCGCAAAGATGTGTACTAAACAGCTCCCATTCGTCCTTTATTCATGCCAAATGATTAGTATATGTATTCGGGTCGTACGGGAGCTAATGGTTGTATTTCGGATAGTTGACTATGTATTATATGGCCCGTGGCCTTATCTTGAGTATGTACGTGGAAACGTACTCAGTTGTATCATTAAAACAAATGTGGAATTTAGGTGTATATGGTTATTTTGAAACATTAATTATTGATTTTAGATCCAGGTCGGCCTGCTCGAATAGCGAACCGGCTCGGGGAGAAAGGCTGCTTCGGGCCGGGGCGCTACATTGAGTGTGTAAGGTCTTGTGTATTGATCTTCCAAGTATTAGAGGCAAAGATCTACATATTATATTCATCTAAATACCTCTTCCATACATTTATATATGGTTGTCTATACATACACCTCACTTTACTAACTACCAATGTATATGTATGTGGGTATGTGTGTGTGTAATGTAACTATGTATATCACCACTAATATATATTTATATATGTATATGAGGCTAGGTTTCAAGAGTGTATTATTAGTAGAGATATTTTGATAAAATATAGAATAAAATCAACTAAAATCAAACAAAAACCTATAAAATCTGAAAAATATTATTTATTAAGTATTTTTATTTTTCATTTCTCAGCAAAACCGAAATTTGGGGTTGGAGAAGTGAAAAGACCAAAATACCCCTTGTTTTGTCCTTTTTTCGAAAATCGCCCAAAAATAGAATTAAAATTCGAAAAATTCAAAAATTAATTTTTTTAAGTCAAATAAAATCTAAAACATTTATTTATATTATTATTTTCATTTTTTTGATAATAATTAAGCATTTTAAAAATTAGATTTCAAATTAAGAACTTAAAGACAATGTTTTTCGAAAACTACTAAAATATCTCGAAAAATAGGTAAAAGTTGAAAATAACTTATTAAATAAATTCTGGAAGTTTCGAAAAACTAAATGCATAAAATTTTAAGAATATTTGGATTTTATAATATTTGTTAAAAATTTATGCAGTAAATGAGCATTTGTTCGAAAAAAAAAAATAATAGTTTTGAAGAATAATTTCTATAAAACAATACTTCACAAAATAGTTCTAAAAGAAAATTATTCATCAAAATAATGGATACCCAATGTATAATATAAAATGTTTAAATAAAAGATTTTACCGGGTCGTTACATGAGTTCTGCCGGGACATACCAATGGGGTAGCCGGCTGTAAGAGTTCTCACTCCCTCCATCTCCTAATCCCCCCTTATATAGACTGAGTGTTCTATGTAAGAGAGAGGGTCGTAGAAAAAATTTGGCCTAACACCCGGGGTACGACCATTGGAGAATAAGGCAGGCGAGAGAAATGTGTTGGTTGTGAATTTCGGTCTGGGTAGTCATAAGGGTCACTGTTAGGTGATGAGAAAGGCTTGAAATGAAAAACTATGTGTTCATGTGCAAAGTAAAACTATGTGCCTACGTGCAAATCACACACACGAGCACCTTATGTGATTAGGTAATGTTTCTACTCAACTATATGTTGACCGTGTTCATATGATATGCTTTAGATGAACCCGAGGCTAACTTTAATGAGGTCGAGGAGGAGGAACATTTTGAAGCCTTCTATTAGGACCAAAGCTATTACTTTCGGCTGCGTACTTGTTTGTTTTGCCGATTTTGGCCATATAAAATTTGTAAACGCTTGTTTGTATTCAGAATTTTGTACTTCATGTACATCGCGATATTATGTTTTCCAACACTATGCTCGCTATTTAAATTTAAGTTTATTAAATGCTTTATATGTAAATCATAAAAAATATAAAAGAGTTACCGTGGTCGTAACAGGTGGTATCAGAGCTTGGGTTTGCGCCTAAGCTGTGCTGGGTAAGGATCCTCGGTATAAGATTTCGGAATAAAAAAGAGATAGGTTTGATCCGATAAGGTTAAGTAGGAATGAATTTCCTTGGGTTGTGTTTGACATGCGGGGTGGCGGGTGTGGCTGGGCGGCCGACCAGTGCATACTTTGCTCCCTAAATGGCAAATACTTGACTAATTTGAGTATAAGGCGAATTTTTTTTGGGTAATAGCTGTAAATGACTACTTGTAGAATTATGTGACTTAAGTTTTACATGCGTAAAATTCACCTCTTGAACCTATAGGAACCAACATGAGAGCCACCATGGGTGTATGTGAAAGTTGCTAAAACCTCTAGTGCATTTAATGGATTTTATATTAGGTTGAATTACATTTTGCAAAAACGTATCTTTTGGTAAAAAATTAGTACTAAAATAACGACCTTGAGAACTGGGAAAGGTAGAGGCTATGTACTTTGTTGAACTTAGGAAAAGATAGATTTGGAAGCCTGTGGTGGTCTAAGGCTCGGAATTTAAGCTAGGATTCATAATTATACTATGATAGTAGAAATGGTGTTGAGAATTGAAAAATACAACGAAGCAATTGAAAACTTTAGACATTTTGTGAAACTACAATCTAGGGGTGCCCAAGTGGAAGGAACTCTGGAGGATATATCAAAAACTGCAAGAATGAATGTGCGAGGTAACCAAATAAGCCTACAATGTGGAAGGTACGCAATTAGCTTGTTTCATTTACCTAGAATTTTGATTGATCCAAATTCATTACATGTTTTCTAGAATAGAGGTTCAACCTGATATTTATCGAATGAATTAGAAGTAGCCGCTATCTAATATTGATAAGTTGTTTGATTAAGTACTAGAAGTTTCAGTATATTCCAAACCAGATTTGAAATTAGGTGAGAAGGCGAGGGGGAATTTAGTAGTCATGGGAAAAGAAGAGCAATTGTGGAATAGAATAAAGGTTTATAATAAAGCTACTAGAAATGATGAACTTAAGTATAGGTTTCCATTTTAGGCGAAGTGTGTAATAGTTAAATGACGATTCTGTTGTGATAGTTATGTTTCTTAATTCTTTTTGTAGGACCGCATCATTAATTATTCAAAAGATCTCTAAAATTCATTTTACTTGAAAACAACTTTTTATAATCTCCATAAGAGATGTACTTTTTAATTGCACCTTGAAACCTATATTCTTTATGATTGGTTTCTAAAGCTATAAGTTTGACTATTGCATATTATTTTTATCCCTATATATTCGCAATATCGATATTTCTTTGGGATATCTCTTATATCAATATTCATTGTTTGATGTAAAGGAAAGAAGAGGCCAATTTTGTCTTTAACTTTCTTTTAAAATGATAAATAGCAATTATTGTCTTTGTTTTTATAATAATTCTCTTTTGTTTTTTTTCGGCACTCTTGAAAGTTTCCTCAATTAACATTTTTATCTCCTTCTTGAAAAGTTGTAATATAGGAAATTCCAAATTACTTTCTCCCTATTGAAAGCTTGAATCTTCTAAATTTTACGCCAATCCGAAGTTTTCCTTATTCGACACTTTAGTTCACCAAGTTGTTATCCAAACTTGTATGCATTCTCTTGTGTATCAATAATAATCCATTAGTAGTCTTTTATTTGGTTCGCACTTTTAAACTTCAAACATGAAAATTTGTCGAATCAAGTCTTGACAATTGATGAGTTATCATTGATCTCTAGTAAACTTCTTCTTGTGTATTCCTAAATGATATTTAAAAAATAAAAATGTTGACGAATATTTTGAAATCCTACTACATTTATGACTCGCTTCTACCACTTGTCAATATTTTGTTCCTATTAATTAAAATTTTTGTTTCCGTTTTACCGTATGCATCTTAGATCTGATTTTGTATCCATCCAGACTATCACAACCCTTACTCATATTTGAAAAAAAAATTAAATTAAAATTTGAACCTATCACCAAAGACTCCGTTATAGGATTACTTTGAACCTAGCAAGGCAATAATGCAATACAGATCTTGTATTGGCAAAAAATTAGAAACAAGACATAGTTGGACGTATGGCATTTCGGTTAGTATAGTCTTGATTAGAAACCCACAGTTTGCCCTAAATTTTCACAAGAATTACAACATGTTTGAACCACTAAGTTAAACGTTAGTATTTCTCTTTAACCTCAAATTGGTGGACAACTAGAAAGAATCATGCAAACCCTTGAAGATATTGTAATGCCCCGTTACTTCCTAGTATTTTAAAATTTATTATATATTATGTTTCGTGCAAAATATTAGATATAAAATCTCTTAATTCCTGAAATTTTTATGATTTTCAAATTTTATTCTTTAAAATTATTTATAACTTAGACCTTAAAGTATTAATTTTGAATTGTGATTATTATTTTTTGGAAAATTTATTTAAATACATATTTTAGGCTCACATTTATTTTAGGAAAAATTACACTGATCACCCCTGAGGTTTGACTTATTTACGAAAAACTCCCTATTTTTTCAAAAATTACCAAAAACCCCCCTAAGGTTTCAAAAATATTACAAATTTATTTGAATTTCCGAAAATACCCCTTCCCCTTTTTTGGGTGATTTATATTGACCACCCTGAGATTAGGCTAATTTACGAGAAACCCCCTGCGGTTTCAAAAATTATCAAAAACCCCCTGACGTTATACTAATATTATAACTAGCACCTACTTAGGTTGACTTATCAACAATATTAATTCTTTTGTTTTTTTTCCTCTGTAATATTGTTATCATAAAATTTTCATTTAATAGATTTGGAAAATAAATGTGATTACTTATTCAAATAAATATTCCGAATTTAATGTTATGAATTTATACTAAATATATGTAATATATGCTAAATTTATATTTGAGAAAAATATAATTATATGCATCGTATATATCCATTATGTGAAATGAGAAATATAAACATTGATTGAAATAAAAAATTGATATTAAATAATGCACTTGAAAACTTTATTTAGCTTGAGGACTCTAACTCATTTCTCTTAAAATTTACTCCGTATTAGTGATAATATAACATACTTGATGTATTGGTAGATACCTTTAATGCATTAAATTCAGAATATTTATTTGAATAAATAATCACATTTTTTTTTCAAATCTATTGCATGAAAATTTTATGATAACAATATTACAAAAGGGAAAAAAAGATTTAATATTGTTAATAAGTCAACCTAAGTAGGTGCTAGTTGTAATATTGGTATAACTTCGGGGGGATTTTGATAATTTTTGAAACTATAGGGGGTTTCTTGTAAATTAACCCAATCTCAGGGTGGTCAGTGTAAATCACCCAAAAAAGGAAAGGGGTATTTTCGAAATTCGAATAAGTTTGTAATATTTTTGAAACCTTAGGGGGTTTTTAGTAATTTTTGAAAAAGTAGGGGTTTTTCGTAAATTAGCCAAACCTCAGGGGTAGTCAATGTAATTCGCCCTTTATTTTATTTTCGAATTTTATAAATAAATTATACAATTTTCGAATTTTATAAAAACAACAATATATTTTCTGACTTTATATGTATAATTTTCAAATTTTAACTATTTATAAGTTTAATTTTCGAATTTTAATTATTTATAAACCTAATTTTCGGATTTTAATTAAATGAAAAATATAAAGTCTAGATTTTTAGTATATTTTACAATTGTTTTGCAAGAATATCCCCTCCAATACATATATATACTTGGTGATTTATCTATCTACATGTACACACACACATCCATATATATATATTAGGGGTAATTTATACATCTACATGTACACACATATGTTCATATATCAATTAGTGGTAATTTATATATCTACTTATACACACACACATCCATATATCACCTAGTGGTGATTTCTACATCTACATATCCACACACATATCCACATATATACACTAGTGGTAATTTATACATCTACATAAACACCTACATGTCCACATACATAAATATATATATATATACTAGGTTATTAATATAGTAATGTGTACATATAAATATCCATATACAATGTATGGTTTATATATTTATTTTGTTATAATATTAGACATTTCTTCTCTTCCTCCTCTATAAATAGATCACAACCCCAACCCCATTTTCATCCCAAAATCCCGCCTAAAAACACACTCCCACTCTACTTCTATTCTCAACACCAAAAACACTCCATATTTATAAAATATCTTCCACCCACATATGTATATATGTAAACATTTCTTTTTACATCCATATACACCTATTATCCTTCCATATAGCCCTTTATATACCCTCTTTTTCCCTAAAAACATTTGAAGGTAGGAATTTCCTTAATTACATAAGTTAATTTCTAGTGCTAGTTTATCATTTTATTATCATGATATTATGCTTCATTATGCTACTACAAGTTATTAGAAAGTATGTTTCTAGTTATATTTATATGTTATGTTCATAGAATTAATATGAAAGCATGTATGTGTATTATTCCAAAATATGCTTTTAGTATGCTTTTATATTTAAAGTTATAAGTATGAAAGTATGTTCCTTATGTGAAATTATGTAAAAATATGTTTATGTGAAAATCTTTATTTGTGCATGCCGGGCCCAAATGTGTTTTCGGTGTGGATGGGGCTAGAGTTCGGCCGGGCGGCAGTGGGCTTGCCGGTCTTAAAACAGTTCTCGCCATCCATGTCCTAATCCCATCTTGCATGGACGAAGTGCTCTATGTATTGGTTGTGGGTCGTAGGAAATTGGCATAGTCTCGAGATATGACCACCGGTGTGATTGGTTGGACACCAAGATTGGTTGGAATTGGTGTCATTATTGTGAATATTGTGTGGGAGTTATAAGGAAATTATGATCACGATAATGTGATCCAAAGGTAAAGTATTATGTGAAATATTACATGACTATGTGCACATATTATACACACGAGCACCTTATGTGATTAAGTGAAATTTCTACTCAACTGTCGCGTTGATTATTTCTTAATGTGACTATTTTTTAGAAATAAATGAGATAGCGGATCAGAGTGGCGCAGCAGAAGCCTTTTTACACAATATAGTTACTTTTCTACTCTTTTTAAAATTGTAACTCTTGTATTTTGTACAATTTTATGTGAAAATTATTATTTATACAACTATGAAAATATTACCGTTGCGCGTTTCAGTCCAACATATTTTAATAAAATAAAAGGGTATTTTTCCGGGTCGTGACAGATATAGTTGGAATTTGAAGGAAGTTAAGATCGACACCTCTCACTAGCCAAAGATGCCTAGAACAACAACTATTAACCTATAGTTGACATGATCCTTTTGAAAGCACTTTATGCACAAGGATATAGATCCACAATATTTTGGAATGCAGTGGCAAAAGTGAAGCCCAAAGTTAGTACGGGAAATTACCAAAGTCACCGAAGTAGCTCGAAAGTGAATGACAAAAACACAAAGTTGCTAAAAGAGTTAGTCTGATAAGAGATGAAAAGATTTGGAATTTGAATTAGGAAAAAAAAGAGAGTCTTGAGATTTGGAAAATAAATGAAGCTCTTAGTCCAAGGTATGACGGTTCTTTTGAAATATTGGGAAGAATAGGAAAAGTAGTAGTGTAAGTTGGCATTACCTTCTACCTACTAGAGGTACATAATGTCTTCTATGTATCTGTGCTCAAGAAATATCACCTGGATCCCTCACATACACTAAACCATGACACCCTAGATATTGACCTAGATTTAACCTATGTTGAAGAGCCTATTGAAAATATCGAATGTAAGAAATGCACTTTAAGGAACAAGACAAGCCCCCTAGTACAAGTGCTATGGAAACATCATGGAACGATTGGAAGAAGCACAAGAGAAGTACCCACAGTTATATGAGTAAGCATATGACGAATTTTGAGGACGAAATTTTTTAAGGGGAGGAGGATGTAACGACCCGGTAATATTTTATTATTTGAATCATAAGTGTGTTATAATTACTTTCAATATGTGAATTTTAGGCACTCATTAGGGTAATGTGTAGTATATGCATGCAGTTTAAATCTTGATCATTTCTTCATTATTAGTGAAATTTTGAAACTTATGAATTTCTTATTTATTTTTGAAAAATCGTTATCTCTTTATTTTCCCCCGCAAATTTAGTATATTGTTGTTATTTTTATTATTGTTTCCATATCATAAAATTTAATTTTACTTTTGCTTTTTATTGTCGAAAAATTATAGAAACATTTGTTTTCAAATTAGAATCTAGTAGATTTATTTATTTATTTCACATTCCTAAAATAATTTTATAAAACCGAAAATAGATATATAGAAAACCGAAAATATGTATAATTTAATTATCTCTTCTACAACTATATATATATATATATAATTTTCATTGACCATTAAATCTTTCCAATTATTTTTTTTTATTGTAAATATTTAGAAAATTACTTTTCCCTACTAAAATTATAGTTTCAAAGATGAATCTATATTAGCTCATACATATAGTTTACAATATATTTACATCTATATATATATATAGCTTTACATATTAGTGTGATATATAAAACATGCATACACACACATATATCTATACATATGTATATTTAAACACACACGCGCCTATATATATACATATCTATATTATATATATATATATATACCTCTACTTCTACACATACACATCTATATCTATATGTATATATAAATACTATATATTTACTTCTACACACGCACATATATGTAGTGATAGACACACACACACACACACGTACATATATACACATATATATATATATATATATATATTACACACACACAACATATAGATATATATATATATTAGTGGTAATATACTTGTTTACATATACCCATATAAACTAGTGATGAATTATATATCTACTTATACATACACACATCCATATATATTCTAGTGGTGAATTATATATCTACATATACACACACACATCCATATATCAACTAGTGGTAATTTATATATCTACATATACACACACACATCCACATATCTATATTAGTGGTGATTTATATATCTACATATACATCTATATGTCCACATACATAAATATATATATATATACACTAGGTAATTAATATAGTGATGTGTATACATAAATACCCATATAGAATGTATGGTTTATATATTTATTGTGTTATAATATTAGTTATTTCATCTTTTTTCCTCTATAAATAGATCCCAACTCCAACGCCATTTTCATCCCAAAAATCCCGCCTAAAAACACACCCCCACTCTCACTCTACTTTTAACACCCAAAACACTTTCTATTTATAGCCTATCTTCCACCCACCTATATATATATATATATATATATATACAAACCCTTCTATTTTCATCCCTTATATAGCACTTAGCCTTCCATATACCCCTTTATTTCCCTCAAACATTCTTGAAAAGTTAGAAACCTTGCTTAATCCCATAAGTAGAGGTGTTATTTATGTTCACGTTGAGTAAAAGTTCTTGCTAAGGTTTGCTTCACTGCTCTTTAGTAAAAGTTCTTCCTAAAAGCATGCTTCCCTACTCTTGAGTAAAAGTTCTTGCCAAGCTTGCTTCCCTACTCTTGGTTTAGTAGCTAATTTATTTTATTAAGTGCTTCCCTTAAGTGTAATTTCATGATTAACTTAGCTATAGTTATTATAATACATATTATTTCAAGAATACTTGCTCGTAAAGGCTAAGTAATACTTTCATGCTAGAAGAGTAATTATGATTACGAGTTTGTCTAGTTTATGCTTAATATGTGATTATTGCTTTTATTATGTGATTAACATGCACTTTTGTGAACTTATTATGTGACTATGTGATTATATGCTTGGTATGTATATTATTTTCATGAGTTAGGCTTCTTGAAATTATGTGTGCAGTTTAAAGAGGATTTTCTTGAGATATAATGATTTCAAAGTGGTTTAATGGATATATATTTTGGTTTAAAGAAGCTTATAACGAGATATATATATTTAATTTTGTAAAACTTTTATCAAAATCTATGTTAGTTTTGAAAATATAATAGTTTCATAAAGTTATAATAGTTTTATGTAAAAATACTCAATTATTAGTTTTATGACAATATAGTATTTTTGAAACTATGATAATTTTATGAAAATAAATTGCTTGATAACATGATGTGTTTCTACGAAAAATATTAGTTTTGACAAAATATACTATTTTCATCAAAATAGATTTATTAAAGTTTTATCAAAGTCGATCCCTAGTTTACCAAAATATGTCTACATGTGTTATATATGTAGTTGTCTATATTTTCAAAAGGATCTTTTATACTTATATATATATATATGTATATCATACGTACACATATATATATAATCATGTTGAGATATTGATATTATATAGATAGATATACATGTTGTACGTGTATGTATATAAATATCTTTATGGGTAATATGGTTAAATCTAGATTTATGGTGTCATTATATGATTAGTCTAAATTTCTAGTTTAATTATATGTTTAGTCTAAATATATGTATTTATGTTATACATACATATACCTATATTCATATATTGATGGTTACTTATAGTTTTGGTCAATATATATATATATCTACATATATATATATATAGAAATCATGATATATATATATATATCTTTATATTTGATTATAGTTTATCTTCTATTATTTTACCTTAATAATATTCTTTTCTAATATGTTGAAATATGGAAGCAAGACTTCCACAACTATGCCTTTATGTGAATAAATGAGGCTTTTGTGAAATGGGCCCAATATGTATCGGAATGGTTGGGTGAGTTCCGCCAGGACATACCAATGGGGTAGCCAGCTGTAAGAGTTCTCACTCCCTCCATCTCCTAATCCCCCCTTAAGTAGACGGAGTGCTCTATGTAAGAGAGAGGGTCGTAGGAAAAATTCGGCGTAACACCCGGGGTACGACTATTGGAGGATAAGACAGGCGAGAGAAATGTGCTGGTTGTAAATTTCGGCCTGGGTAGTCATAAGGGTCACTGTTAGGTGATGAGAAAGGTTTGAAATGAAAAACTATCTGTTCATGTGCAAAGTAAAACTATGTACCTATGTGCAAATCACACACACGAGCACCTTATGTGATTAGGTAATGTTTCTACTCAACTATATGTTGACTGTGTTAATATGATATGTTTTAGATGAACTCGAGGCTAACTTTAATGAGGCCGAGGAGGAGGAACATTTTGAAGCCTTCTATTAGGACGAGAGCTATTACTTTCCGCTACGTACTTGTTTGTTTTGCCGATTTCGGCCATATGAAATTTGTAAACGCTTGTTTGTATTCGGAATTTTGTACTTGATATACATCGCTATATTATGTTTTCCAATACTATTCTCGCTATTTAAATTTAAGTTTATTAAATACTTTATATGAAAATCATAACAAATATAAAGGAATTATTGGGATCGTCACATATTCTCATTATTTTTATTATTTTTATTATTAGTATGATTTAAAATTGAGTATATATCGAGTATATTTAACTTGTGTATATTTAAAATAATATCATTTATTTTCATGATTTATATCATGAATACTATTGTTGAAACTTAATTCTATTTTATCATTATTTTAAAAAACATACACATACTTATTTTCAATATTATAAGATTATTCTACAAATATAAAATAATTATATTATTTTATTTTATAATATCCAAAAATATATATATAGGTATATATTTAATTACTTCTTCCATTATGTTAACCTAACCATTTTATGTCACTTTATTGACTACTTCTTCTTCACCTATCTACATATAAATATTTTCCTAAAACTATTATTCCCTTTTCAATTATAATTTCTTGTAGATATTTCCTTTTATATATATAAAGATACAAATTATATTCAAGATATATATATATATAGACATATACACAAACAAATTTTGTTTTTAACACATATGTACATATATACGAGAATATATATATATATATATATACTTGGAGCATTCTTATAAATTTAGAGTTTGAGTCACCATTTTTAGACATCCACCTTAACACAATTACAGTAGTGAGTAGGATAATTTCATTTAATGAACATATCCAAGTTAGATAATGCATTAATTATGGAAAAGACCTTATTATATAATAATTTTGTGCTTTAATCACTACACTATAAATCGGGGGAGGGGTTGTTCACAATTCACACACAAACACACACACACACAAAACTGGCACACACGCACACCACACTCTCAAATTTCTCTCTAAAATCCCACTTTCCTACCTCCACCTTATAAAAACATTGAAAAGGTAGAATTATATACCTTTCTCATAACTAGTTTAGATAACATAATCTTAAATTATTTTCATAAGAAGCCTTTAACTCAAGTTTACCGAATAATGGTAAAATACCAGATAGTTGGCTATGTTCATATTTTTAAGACTTTATGCATCGAATTATTTGTCATACCTGTTAATATCATGATAATTGTTTTCATGCTATTATGCTTTCATAAAGGTACATGCATGAACATGATATGTTTATTTATGCTTTAATGAAGCTCTTTAAGATCTATGTGTTATGAGAAATTATTTCTCAATTATGTATTGGGCCAAAAATATTTCTAGAATGGATGTGGCTGAGTTCCGCCGGGACATTCTATTGGAGATGCCGGTAATAAGTGTTCCAGCCCTCCATCTCCTAATCCCTCCTCATATGGACGGAGTGTTCCATGTGAGAGTGGGTTGTAGGTTTTAGCGTATACTAGGGTTATAACCACTGGTGTGACTCGGTTGGGATTGGACGGAATCATGGACTAACTAGGTTGGATTGTTTTGATCGTGGTGGGAGTTTTAAGGTATTACATCACTATATGTGATGAATAGGGAGTATTATGTGATTTAAAGTGTTTATATGCAACTTTCACACACCTGCACCTTATGAGATTGAGTTATAGTTCTACTCAACGTGTTTGTTGATCGTGTTTTACATGAGTAATTTAGATTAACCTGGAACGGATCGTCAGGAGAGCGGAACTGAGGAGCACTATGGAGCTTTTACTTAGACTTGATAGGTGTTAATTTTAAAATCGTTGTATTTTGTACAAATTTTATGTGAAAATTATTATATATTTTTAATACTATATAAAGGAATTTCGGGGACGTTACATGTCGAAACCCTAACTTGTTGCCTCCAACTTTACCTTGTAATTACTCAGCCCCCAATGACCCAATCCTAAAGTTGGTGTCACCATAGTGTTTTATGTTGAGGCGATCCTGACATAGCCAAACCTCGCGGGAAAACTCACAGGAATCCTGCGACCCTCCGCTGTTGCATATCCGTTGCCTTTAAAATTCTTTTTCTGATTGGTACAACCCAACAAAAGCACCACCATTGGATTCCTCTCATCGTGATGATCAATTGATTGTGCACACTTGCCCAATTTGGTGAAGAAATGACAAAGTTACGAGGATGTGAAATTTGGAGTCTTTTTTCTTCTTTTTCTAGTTTGGTCCCCCACTTTCAAAAAGCTTATTCAATTTCGGCCCTAAGACTTAATTACAATATGCATCAATTTGATCCCGTTCCGTACATTTCAGCCCTAAACATATTTCCTCCCTCTAAATTGACCCCCAAAATTGTCAATTTGTACACAATTGGGTCTCATCTTTCTCAATTAAGTACTCATAAAATCCATTATATTCCATGCGCTGAAATTCTTTTATCTGACTAAGAATCCAATAATTTCACTTGACCTTATTATTCAAGCTCACTCATCAAGATATGCATTCTTCTAATATCATTTCATTATTATGATATTACGTGGGATTACATGAATGGTGGGTATTTTTCTACTGAATACTAGTGTTTAATTATTTATATATTAATTTTCTTGAATGCACATAATTGATTCATAAAAATATAATAAACTGTATTTCGTAAAAAAGAATTTACTTGTATATATATATATATATATATATTGATGAATATTATCAAATACTATAAAAACTATAAATATTCACATACATTATATCATATTGCACCATTTTGAATATTGAGTTGTGAATATGAATCAATTAAATCAACATACGAATTTGAATTTTCTTTTCATAATGATGTAAACAGTAATACAATACTATTGAAGGTCTTTAGGTGGTAAGTCATCGAATTCAAAATTACAACGGTAAGCCTCAAATTGAATCAACATTAATTTAGAAGCGCAATCGTGGAAGTGGCATGGCTTTTAAGGAAAAATATAAAAATATCATAAAAAATTATTGCAATTAACATAGTGTTTCATTCGCAAATATGTAGCGGCGACTTCAAAATTTTTAATCATTGGCATCAAAAATTAATTATTAATAAATACATTTTTAAGAATTCAAGAAAACTTTAAAATCTTTATGATTTTAATTCTCACATGAAACTGTTGTTTAATTTCAACCCTAGGCACCATTAATTAGACTTTTCTTCTCACTTTCTCATTTTGAGAATTTAATAAAGTATATATTATTTTGTACACTGAAATTAGGTCAGTTATATGTTTTTAGAATTTTAATATGGGATCAAAAGGTCATATTATATACTATTAATTATTATTTTTATAAAATATTATGTATAACTAGTTGTTAAAATAATTAAGTGGGGTCCTCTGACCCCACTCCTCAAGTAGCGTCACCCTTAAGCACACAAATTCACACTATAGAAAATTAATTGGAGGAGGTATCTCAAGTTAATCATTGATTTGAAATTCAAATTTTTGAATACTAAAACTAATTGTGCATAACAATTAATAAAAAAATAGTGTTTATACTCAATTGTTAAAAAATCAATAATTTTACTTGTATTTTTCTTTCATGCGAACATGAAAATTTTGCATTTCCTAACCCCAAATTAACAATTTCAATTTCGTAATAATATCGCAAAATAGTCTGCGATGACCCGGTAACTTCTATCGTTATTATTAATATTTTACTTAGGATTTATTTCCATTATGTGACAATTATTGTGTGAATATATGTGATTTGTGAATAAATGTGCATTACACTACATGCATTTTATAAAATGTGAGTATTCCATCATTTGTTTTCTTGGCACTTGAAAAATGCAAAATACTATTTCCTGAAAATTTAATTATGATTTCCGAATTTTATTACGAGTAAAATTATTATTTTAATATTACTTTCTAGCTTAGACCTTAGACCTTAGAGTTTTAATTTTGAATGGTGATTATTATTTTTGGAAAATTTATTTAAATATATATATTTTAGGCTTGTATTTATTTTATTTTCAAATTTTATAAATAAATTATACAATTTTCTAATTTTATAAATACAACAATATATTTTATGATTTTAAATGTATAATTTTTGAATTTTAATTATTTATAAACCTAATTTTCGGATTTTAATTAAATGATAAATATAATGTCTAAAGTTTTAGTATATTTTATAATTGTTTTGCAAGAATATCTCCTCTAATACATATATTAGTGGTAAATTGTATATCTACATACACACACACACATCCATACATATATTAGTGGTAATTTCTATATCTACATATACACACACATATCCATACATATATTAGTGGTGATTTATATATCTACACACACACACACACACACACATCCACATATATATACTAGTGGTAAATTATGCATCTACATATACACACACATGTCCACATATATATACTTGGTGATATGTATATCTACCTATACACACACATGTCCACATATATATACTTAGTGATATGTATATCTACCTATACACACACATGTCCACATATATATACTTGGTAATATATATATCTACATATACACACACATGTCCACATATATACACTTGGTGATACATATATCTACATATACACACATATGTCCACATGCACATATATATATATATATACTAGGTAGTTTTCATCACACAAAAACACACACTAAATCCCGCCTAGAACCTCCACACCCACAAAATCTTGCACGTCCAAAATATGTATCACACTATATCATTGGTATACCTTTTCATATACCTATATATATAATTACCCCTCTTTCTAAACATATATATAGACATATTAACCTTTCTACATATATACACACACTCTTACATTTACAAACTCCTTTCAAAACCCCACTTTCTTCTTACATCTTTGAACACCTACATATATACATATATCCTTTCTACATATATATTTATATATACTTATAAATATATATACACACATTAGTAGCCTTTTATATATTCTCCCTACTTTCATAAATCACTTTTGTGAAAGGTAGGAATATTGCATTAATTTCCTAAGTAGTGTAGGAAAAGTTCTAATCTTATTATTTTTCTAGTAGTAAAATCTCTATGTTCATTATGTGATCATTATATGAATAATTATGTGATTATTATTTTAATTACGTGAGCATATGTACAAAGTTGTGAATATGTGATTCTTATTTCTATACGTTGTTGTAGGTGATCGTGATTTACATGAGTAAAAGTATGTTTAAATTTATGGTAATATTTTATTGTTTTAAAGTGAGTTTTATAAACATCGATATGTAATTTTGTAAACAAAGCTTTTATCAAAATATGTTTAGCTTTATCAAAATACGTTTTAGTAACAAACACTCAACTTTATACGAACATGGAAGCATGCCTTCCATAAATTATGTGCTATGTGCGAAACTTGAATTGTGTGAATGGGCCCATACGTGCTGGAATGGTCTGGGGGGTGTTCCGCCAGGACATACTATTGAGTAGCCGGAAGAGTTCACAACCCTTCCATCTCCTAATCCCCCCTTGGGTAGACGGAGGGATCTACTCAAGAGAGAGGGTCGTAGGACAATACTAGGCTTATGCCCGGGATACGACCATTGGAGGATAAGGCTGGCGGGAGAAATGTGCTGGTTGTTATTTCGGCCCGGGTAGTTATAAGGGTTACTGTCAGGTGACAAAAGGTATAAAGTGTGAAATACGTGTTATGTATGTAACTAATGTGCAAATAACACACACAAGCACCTTAGGTAATTATGTGATATTTCTACTCAACCGTCGCGTTGACTCCTCTTTTCCAATACTTTTTAGACAGAAATAAGTGGAGGCATTTGAGGGACGCAATGGAAACCATGGGTGTTTTGAAGCATTTTACTTAATAAAGTTACTTTTGTATTTTGTGAAAACTGTAACTCTTGTATTTTGTATATGTTTTATGTAAAAAAAATTACTATTTATGTTTAATAAAATATAAAGGAATATCGGGGTCGTTACATAGTCAATGCAAACATCAATATTCATCAACGAAGTCTTGGTCAAGGAGTTAACATTATAGTCCCAAAGCTTACAAGTATGTAATATTTGATCCGAATCTCACTAGGTGTATTCATATTTGCCTCACTTTAGTGAATTTGTTAATGATTACTTCTATACAATTTGTTGCGTATTGGTGATTATTGATGAATGTACTCAATTATTGATTGAATTATCAATTACTTTTACATAAAAAGAAAAAGGGAAAATATATCAACTCAATATAGCAAATGAAAATTGCAAGATGAAATAAATTAAGTCATTGAGAAGATATGGAACTTAATTATAATAGAAAAATAAATTATTAACAATCATAGTAGCAATTTGTTAATTCAAACGACCATTGAAGATCTCGTGATGATAACTATATATTCCCTCAAAAAAAAAAAAAAAAGATGGGTTCTAATTTATGGTTTATCTATAAAGTAGCAACAACGCTTCTTCTGAATAAGTGAATCACAGCAACCCCAATGTCATATCCCAACCCGATGCATTTTTGGTCGCAACTCTGGGGGCATTCACATAGCCCTACTATGACACTTTGCAACTTCTTTACCCCTATCATGCATCAACCAAATTATTGTCACAGTAGTTAGAGAGAGAGAGATTATTATATCACAAGAGTAAATACATAAAATAACAATATTAAATCTTTTGAAATAGCATTACTAACCACAAAAAAATATATATATGAAAAGATCTTTACAATCAAAAATATTTGTATAGAAGCAAAAGCAAATAGTTGATGAGTTAAGAAGATGGAAGCTCCACAATGTTTAGGTTGTGGGTTCAATTATATGCTAGGTGTTTTTTATTGTATAGTAGTTCGTTCGTATTTTCTTCAATATTTTTTATATTTGGTGATCATTGACAATAACATATGGTTTGCTGTTCATTTGTCAGTATTAATGTAATTGATTTATTATAATAGACTTTTTCATCAAATGAAGAAATGAAAACAAATAACATCTATTTCTTACTTATTCCCCAAAATTTATCTAACAGATATGAGTATAAATTGAGTACCAGAAGTTTATTCACAAGAAATAGAGCTTAAGAACAAAGCCATACACACAAAGCAAATTAGTACAAATTTTGAAACATTAGAAGCCATTCTTGACATTGTTTGTGCCTTGATGACCAATTCCTATCCCCTATTTACATATATAGCATAAACCTGCAACAATATTTGTAATCTTTATTTGCAAACAATGTTTATTGCCTTAAAATAATGCAATAGTTTCTATGAAAGATTGTGTTTTCTAATGTGTTGTCATAATCTTCAATAAAATTTGCATCAGATGTAAGCTGTATACTGTTAGAATTTTACTCCTATATGGACTTCTATTAATTGAATATTTTTCTAATAAATTTTCAAATAAAATAAAATGTACTAAATTGATATGGTTCATAGGGCTTGACCTATAAGACATGATTTATTGACATACTGTTGTTGGAGCCTTCATTCTAGTGCTAGCCCATCCTATGAAACCCGTGATGGGAGGGCTTTCTAGGGTTCTATTTATAAGTCGCTAGGTTACTCTCCACTCTATGTCGTTTGATATTGGTTTTCCCACTTAAAGTTGCTCAATTCATTGTAGAGAGGTAGAGAAAACTTTAGGCCAAATAATCATTAATCGGACTTAATGGATATACAATTATTTAAATATACAATTTTTCAAATTCAAATTGCATGATTTTGGATAAATTAAAATATTCGTACAACAGGAGGAAGCAGAGCCATACACCAGTGGATTTGGAACCCAAAATCTTATTATATTCATTTGATGGCCACCTTAAAGTATTAGAGATGACCAAAAGACAACTTTTCCACATAATTAGTCACCTCAGCACCGGTAGATGCTTCTCGTCCAACCTAACCAAATCCTTCAATCAATTTTATGATTCTACTAAATTGCGCGAAATAATTTCACTTTATACCACCATAGGGCATCACATCTATTATCCGACACAACCACGATTTTTTCATAAATTGATATATAATTTCGTCATCTTGAACTTTGTTGAGACCATGTGAATTCCATCTCAAAACCCCCATCGAAAGCACCAAAAATACAACACGAATTTTGAAAGCTAATATATATATATATATATATATATATCTCAAGGGGCATTTGTAACTTTTGAAACCATAAGCACTAACTTATAATTATACTATATCTCAAGTGGTGTAGATATAATTTGCCCTTAAGTTATTAATTAATCAAATAATTTTCGCTTGTAGATGAAGAACCCTTGGTCCATTCGTAATGGGAATGCCTTACAACTACGATATCATGAGTTTGAGTACTGCGAATGGTGGGCATTAGTCTATCGAATAGCAATGTTTATTTTGCTTGAATGGACGTAATTGATTGGTAAAAATGCAATAAATCGTATTCCGTCAGAAAAAAATAGTTTTACACACACACATATATATATATATAGGAAAAATTACACTGATCACCCCTGAGGTTTGACTTATTTATGAAAAACCCCCTACTTTTTCAAAAATTATCAAAAACCCCCTAAGGTTTCAAAAATATTACAAACTTATTTGAATTTTCGAAAATACCCCTTCCCCTTTTTTGGGTGATTTACATTGACCACCCTGAGATTAGGCTAATTTACGAGAAACCCCCTGCGGTTTCAAAAATTATCAAAAACCCCCTGACGTTATACTAATATTATAACTAGCACCTACTTAGGTTGACTTATCAACAATATTAATTCTTTTGTTTTTTTTCCTCTGTAAAATTGTTATCATAAAATTTTCATTTAATAGATTTGGAAAAAAAATGTGATTACTTATTCAAATAAATATTCCGAATTTAATGTTATGAATTTATACTAAATATATGTAATATATGCTAAATTTATATTTGAGAAAAATATAATTATATGCATCGTATATATCAATTATGTGAAATGAGAAATATAAACATTGATTGAAATAAAAAATTGAAATTAAATAATGCACTTGAAAACTTTATTTAGCTTGAGGACTCTAACTCATTTCTCTTAAAATTTACTCCGTATTAGTGATAATATAACATACTTGAGGACTCTAACTCATTTCTCTTAAAATTTACTCATTTCAAATCTATTACATGAAAATTTTATGATAACAATATTACAAAGGGGAAAAAAAGATTTAATATTGTTAATAACTCAACCTAAGTAGGTGCTAGTTGTAATATTGGTATAACTTCGGGGGGATTTTGGTAATTTTTTAAACCATAGAGGGTTTCTTGTAAATTAACCAAATCTCAGGGTGGTCAGTGTAATCACCCAAAAAAGGAAAGGGGTATTTTCGGAAATTCGAATAAGTTTGTAATATTTTTGAAACTTTAGGGGGTTTTTAGTAATTTTTTAAAAAGTAGGGGGTTTTTCGTAAATTAGCCAAACCTTAGGGGTAGTCAATGTAATTCGCCCTAAAATATATTCATTCATGAATGTTATAAATGCTATAAAAAATCTAAATATTCACATACATTATGTGATATTACACCGTTTAGCATAATTAATTGAGCATGTGAGTGATTTAAATCAACAAATGAATTTGAATTTGCTTTTCAAAATGATGTAAACGGTAATGTGATACGCATCAATGAAGTCTTGGCCAAGTTGTTAGTATTGAAGTCCCAAAGCTCTATAAGTATGTAATCTTTAATCCAAATCTCACTAGGCATATTCATATCTGTCTCACTTTAGTGAATTTGTTAATGATTACTTCTTTATGATTTGTTTTGTATCGGTGATCATGGACGAATGCGCTGAATTATTGATTGAATTATCGAGCACTTCTACATAAAAAGAAAAAGGGAAAAAATATCAACTTATTCTAGCAAAAAAAATTGCAAGATGAAATAAAGTTAGTCGTTGAGTACCTATGAAACTTAATTATAATAGCGAAATAAATTATTAACAATCATATTAGCAATTTGTTAATTCAAAGGACCATTGAAGATCTCATGATGATAGCTATATATTCCCTCAAAATAAGACAAGATGGGTACTAATTTATGGTCTATCTATAAAGCAACAACAATGGCTCTTTTGAATAAATGAATCATAGCAACCCCTAATGTCATATCCCAACCCGATGCATTTTTGGTCGCAACTTTGGGGGCTATCACACGGCCTACTATGATACTTTGAAATTTCTTTACCATTATCATGCATCAACCAAATTGCTATCACAACAATTAGGAGGAGGAGGATGGGGGGGGGGGGGGGCGCACAGAGAGAGACAGAGATTATTATATCACTAAACTACATAAAATAACAATAATAAATTTTTGAAATGGCATTACTAATCACAAAAATATATATTATAGAACTAAAAGAAAATAGTTGATGAGTTGAAAAGATGGAAGCTCCACAAAGTTTAGGTTGTGGGTTCATTTTATGCTAGGTGTTTTCTATTGTGTAGTAGTTCCTATGTAATGTCTTTAATATTTTTTATATTTGGTGATCATTGACAATAATATATAGATTATTTTTTATTTGGCAGTATTAATGTAATTGATTGATTGTAATAGACTTCTTTTTATCAAATGAAGAAATAAGAACAAATAACATCTATTTTTTGCTAATTCCCCAAAATTTATTTTTCAAAATTGTTTTCCCAAAATTTATCCAACAGCTATGAGTATAAATTGAGTATCAGAAGTTTCTTCACAAGAAATAGAGCTTAAGAACAAAGCCATGCAAACAAAGCAAATTAGTAGAAATTTTGAAACATTAGATTCCATTCAACAAAGAAAAATTAAGTGGGGTCATCTAACGCCACTCTAGAGTTTAACAACTTAAAAGAAAAAACAAATAACAATGATCAATTGACTTTGAGTGTGTAATCCAGTGGTGGGGGTTTGAATTTGACACCGTGATGTCTCATATTCGAACTCTCTTGCCCCTCTTTTCTTCCCCTTACCCTTTGCGTGGGGTGTGTGTATGTGTGTGTGGCATTTCAGTTGATATCTATAGGGTGTTGTAAGTTGATTGTATCAAAAAATTTAACTTTGCGTACCATAATTCAAGATGACAATAGAAAAGAAAATTATAAAAAAAAATTATTTTAGTAACTTTATGGAGCTTGTTTTACAAAATTAAATGGAATATGTTCTTCTGCAATCATGGAATACTAAATTATGTCATACAACAATTGTTGTACTCGGTTCAAATGGACGAAATTATTGTCATGGGCGTCATTCCCACTTAACTATGCTGCCCCATGATAAAGATAGTGACCCTTTTTTGGGGGGTGGGATTTTGGTCCAGTTAAAAAGACAACTTCAGATTTTGGCATGTTTGGTAAAAAGAAATTGATATTTTTGGTATGTTGAATCTCACTCTTTGTGCTTATTTTGTGCTATTTATTTGTACTTTTTCAATTTTCAATTTTCAATTTCACCTTTCTGGCATTGATCGTGACAAGCAACAACAAAAAGTAATCAGAAGTGGAATCCTTGCATAGGTGGGTTCAATAGTTCTATCCATTTAATAAAATTAGATTAAAGTCAATGAACATCATTTAATCGTTGTTTATAATTTAACTACAAAAGTGGGTACCGCGCAATGCGCGGTAATTAATGCCTGGTAACATTAGTAATAGATTTTAATGGACATCGAACTTGAGCTATCTATGCATCATGATTATTTACTTTTTATAGCTCATGTAGGAATGTGACTATAATATACTTGAAATTAAATTAAGGCATTGTTCAATGATATCAATCCAATCATATATGTACGAGAGCAATTTTTTGTGTTCTTTGTTGATCATAAAATGTAAATATAATAATATGAGAAAAGTACTCTTAAATCCTTGCCACAAGATTTAAGCAATATATCAAACAATGTGAAACGAAAATAGTTATGGTCTTTTATATTGCACATAGTGCGTCATATCTTTGTAAATATATTAGTTGAACATTCACTTAAATATGAACCATGAATAAGAGTGAATGAGTTGTACAAGGACAAAAATACAAAAGACAATTTCAGAGGGATTTTGTTAAAAGAGGCCATCAAATACAATACTTTGAGACTAGACAAACTTTATTAGATTTCTACATAATCACATATTTACGTGATTTGTTAAATCCGGATTGCATACACCTTAAATAGAGCAAAAAGTCAAGCTAAGGACTGTAAATTAGAACTACTTCTCTCACTTCATTATTATTATTATTATTATTATTATTATTATTATTATTATTATTATACTTGCTTTTGTGTAAATTTATTTATTTTTTTCAAAATTATTCAAAAAAAACTTGTATAAAAACTCACAGAAGGGTCTTCACCAACCCTAATCTTTCTTCACTCGGCCACCATAGCCCTTCTTCTTCCCTCTCTTTCTTTGTTCACATAAACCCTACTCTACTTTGTGTCATTTGCCGTCAGTTGTGCACAATTATTCGCCTCATACACATACAACTACAACTGCCCGTCAAACATCACCTTCTGGCTCCTACCATTGCTGTTGCTCATGAATTCAGATTCAGATCGTCATTTTCTAGGATCAAAAAATTTGTAACACTTTTGATGGTAGCAGTGTTTCACACGTCGTTGGCACTAATGACATTACCTTTTATTTACTATTTTCTTTTTTATGTTAGCTTATATATGTTATATATAACTTCTGATGTTTTAGTTCTTTTACCTTTATGCTGTGTAGTTTTGATCATTAGCATTACACTTTATTTAATAATTCTATCAAGTTATTAATAAAAAAAATGCTACATTCGCTTTTGCGGATTTTATTGTAATTTTTGTCATTTTCTTGGTGTGGGTATGTGAACAACCCGACAATGTTTTGATTTCATGTCATATTATTGAGCTTTGTCATCTTTCGTTGAATTTGATTGTGTTTATGCTTGATAAGAATCTTAAATTTTTTGCTTAAATTAGAGTTTCTGTAAATGCATTAATTTACGGGAAATTCTTGATTAAATACTTTGAGTAATGATTTATTGAGTTGATGAGATCACTTTTAAGATATAAAGAAAAGGAATTTTAAAAAAATAATAATAATAATAAATATAGAATTGAAAAAACAAGAAGAAGAAGAAGTGAATATCAAATTGAGAACCTTTGGAATTGGTTGCAGAAGTACAAGTAGAAACTTCTATATTGCTATCATATTTGTCGTAAGTTAAAAAGTGTGAGATTCTTATTTAAGTAATGAATTTTCTTTATTTCTTGAAAAGTTCGAAGTCTTTACTCAATAATTCAAACTTGGGATTACTTTAAAAATTTCTTAAATATATGTTTGCTATAGAAGCACTAAGTTAAGTTTTGAGACTGACATAGATTTTTATTAAGCATTAATATGATTTAATTCAATGATTTATGAAGTGGCAAATTAGCATGACATGAATGTTGTAGAAATTAAGTACAAGCTTGAATGTTTAAAGCTTTTTTACTTAGGATGAGTAAAAGTTTAAGTGTAAGGGAATTTAATAAGTTAAAATACTGTATAATTTTACATATATTTTTATCTGCACTTCCATCTAAAAATGTATTTAATCATAAGAATATATTTGTAATTTTATACATAAATTTTAATATCAAGATTAGTTTATAAATAAATTGGAGTTGGGATAAAAAATTTAGAAAATATGCTAAAATATGTTAAAATTATGTTTTTTTTTTGTAGGGAATTGCTACATCGGGTGTTTGGATTTTTTTTTTTTTGAAACAACTTTAAAACAATTTTATAAAACAATTTTGTAAAATAGATTTTTAGGTTTTTGAAAACTGCAAAAAGCTGTTTGGATGGTTATTTTGAAAAATATTTCTAAAATAAGTATTTGCAGAATTCGTTTGGATGAAATTGTTTTCAAGCACAAAAAAATTAGACCACGTTCGGATTACACTAATTTTCAATACAATTTCTTTGTCAGTATTTTCTAGTATTATGCCGTGTTCACATAAATGCATTACAAGTTTCATTGTTTAAATTATTTGATATTATTCATCCATGTTGCGCTTCATTCGTTAAATTCGTCAAAAACACAAGTAAATATAAAACATCATACATAAATTTACAAACCAAAATTGTAACCACGGTAATTGTATATATGCAACAGCTTCTTTATCATCAAATAAAATACAAGGGCTTCGTTTGATTGAAGATAATACAATGTATTCAAATACTATCTCAGTTTAGACAAAGATGGAGGATGAAGGTCTCATAAAATCATCAAGCCATCTGATTTAATTCAAATTGTTCACTTCAACTTCCTAATTACAAACCCATCTAAGCATATTTCAAAAAGTCTTTGCATTAGTATGCAAGTAGGGGCCCAAGCTGCCAGAGATTGAGGCTATTGTCTTTTCTTGTGTTTGACATATGGGCAAACCATGAGACGAATAGATAAGCCGCCTAACTTATCAAGAGCCTTCATATATTGCTTGGTAGTGATGTCCTCCATTGCCTCAATTCATCATCGCCACACTCCTCATTGTTCTTCATCTACAAGTATGTTTAAGTTCATATAATGTTCTCTTGTAAATACAAAACTAACCTGAAGAAAGCACAAAGTGTTAAAATGTATTTAAAAGATAATATATTAAAAATAAAATTCAAGAGATAGAGTGCATACTTGACACAAATATCAATCATTTAACACAAACTCAAAATGAGAAATCATCCAAAAAGAAGAAGTTAAGAATCTACTAAGCATGCAGATGCTATAGATTAACAAATTACAAAATATAATAGAGATGCATGACAGAAGCATTGACAATATCATACTTCACATACCCGAACTTGGCTTTCTAAACATACAACTATGGGGAAGCATGCGATTGCCTTCATCAAATAGATGCATGTTCCAAAATTCCATTTGAAATGCTATAAAACTGAAACACTTAAGCACGATTAATGATAAGGTAGAATGATAGAACAGGAAAAACTTTAGACAAATTCATGTATAAGTTAGATGTTCACATCAAACAATGTAGGACGTATTGGAAAATAAATGAATTAATGAGGAAGCGTTTGTATTATGGTAGTGAGCATGTATTGAAGCATCCATCAATTATGTATGCGCATTAGATATTCAAAGGGTAATATATTAATTCATACCTTAGTCATATAAAATTTTAGATGATAGGCGCAAGTGCATGCATTATATGATTCCATTCTCACACTATTAAAATCAGTAATTTCAAACGAGGAATTACTAATTTCAATTTCTTTTAGGATTGTCTATTGCAACACTACTGTAACCAAAGCATTAGATTATAAATTTCATTCACAAAAATAACAAAATTAGCACATAAATGAATACCGCAGGCATAATCTCATAATCACATTAACAAAATACAACGATTTGTTTCCAACTCTACCTAGGAAAAACTTTTGAGTAAAGTAAAAATCTACAAACATGCATCAAATAAGTTTTCAAGATAAAGTTTCCCATGGAAATATGGAATAATAACCAAATCAAACGGCTAAGATTGGGACCATTAGCAAACAACATACACATCTCCAAGTGATCGCATAAACCAATGGGGTGCAGGAAAATCCACTTCAATTAAAGAAAAAATTGATTTTCTGAATTTGTAACTAATAATATTTAATCTAAGTTCGACTAAGATGGTGTTCACTCAAGATTCTTTCTTCAAATCTGGTTTGCTTTGCCCCTTGCTAATCAGTATCCAAGGAAAATTTCATAAGAGAAAGAAAGTGCAAGCCTGCTCTCTGTACCACTATTGCTACACTGTCCTCGCCCAATTCATGCAAAACAGCAACAACGGATATATATACAGTAATCACGTCTAAGCCAACATTGAAATTAGAGACGAACAGTTCTCCACATTCCACTGTTCTATTTCCACAACTCTCTGTTTTTACATTGTCCTAGATCATTTCCTATCAAAATGTTTCCGATCTATGGCTGCAGGTATAGCGTGCAACTGCCAGAGGCATTTACATTCCTGTTAACTAAAATTGTGAAGGCCTTATTTGCAATGACAGGAAGCAAGGGCAAACACAAACCTGCGAGCACAACCACTCAACCAGTCCCTTCAAAACATCATTAATAGAAGTGATCAACTTTGATTTTGACCTCCCATTAGCAATGGTACTCTCCTGAGATTTTGGCCTTGCACTGGAAAAAACCAAAGTAGGAAAGTTAAATAGAAGACAAACAACCCAGCTGAGTGCCAAGAGATAGGCATGGTTTGCACCTTACTATCAAGGAAAGTATCTTACAACTCTTCTCTTGTACAAACCAGTTACCTTTCCAAAGAAACCTGCAAAAGAAAGAGTAAACATTCAATTGTCATTTTTTATAAGGACATGGAAGACAAACGATTTCTAAATAGAGACCTTCACTCTTATAAATAAGAGTAATAATAATATTAATAATAATGAACAAAAAAACAATAGGAATAATAATGATAATTTTTATAATAATAAAACCAAAATATTTGGTGTAGATTCGGCCCAAATCGAAATCTGCAGTTTGCATGTCAATGTTGGCAACTAATTAGAATTTATTTATAATTCCACATCAATTCTAGCCTAGCCCAGTCCGACAGTTACAATTCTAATTTTTAAATACAACAAATTTTTATTCACGCCTTTGTTCTTCCTATTGCCCAAAGTCTGATTGTCTCAACACCCTCTGCAGGCACGCAAGATCAGCTTCGCCACTGGCAATCACTGTCTTTTTTTCCAAGATTTAGGTGAAATTCTCCTTTCCTTCTCACTTTCACCATGATCGTCTTTTCAATTATCGGCTGCTCTCTCTTTCTCTCTCTCTCTTTTCCCAATGCGAACCGTGATCTGTGGCGAGATCTGGGAGAGGCGATCTGTGGTGGAAATCTAACGGCACTCTGGGAGAGGCGCTGGTCACTGGAGGTGGTCGATGGTGGGTTGACAAGGTGAGAGTCGGTGGCGAGTTTGAAGTGGAGCATCGATCGGAGGAGAGGGAATTTTGGGGTAAGGTTTCGTAAACTTTGCCCAATTTTTTTGGCCTTTCCTTTCATTTTTCTTTGGAAAACAACGAATAAGTCGTGATTTTGTATTTTTTTCGAAATAAACGAGATTTATTTTCCTTCTATTCAAGACCAATGGGTTGAGAAGGCGGCGATGAGTGGCGACTTTGGGGTGGATGACCGATCGGAGGAGAGGGAGTTTGAGATAAAATCAAGGAAATTTTGGAAAAAAACATGACAAAGTAGCAACAAAATTTTGGCTTTCAGGAGAAGTTTGGGGGGATCTGTCGTTTTCTTCTGACAACTGTAATCCAGTGTATTGGTTGGCTTCCTGGAGCATGCAACCGGGCGACGAAATTGATGTTGACATAGGACCTTCGCTCTTATATATAGGAGTAATATCTAAAAAAGAACTCGCAGTTCAGATTGTCAAAAGTACTATTTTTTGTAATTTAATTACTAAGAGTAGATCAAGTTTCTTTTTTTCCTTTTTCTCTCTTTTTCTTTTCTTTTTTATTCAATCGAACTTAAGTTTAGGAGGAATATGAAAGGCACCACTGGATAGTTATTAGTTTAACAAATTTAGAAAGTGGGTTCATACAATCATTAAGGTAGCCATTTGTATTCTTACTAAAGCATGAATGCAATGGAAAATTCTATCATAATAAAATATAAAGAAAGAATAATTAAAGTTTTTATCATTTGCGTCCAATTAAATTTGATGCGTGCCAAATTTTGGACGACCAAAAGATTTGTACGAAGGAACAATTGAGCTTAGGAAAATCCTTGAAAATCTTTTTTTTGAGAAAGGACTTATCAACTTTACGGGGCCCAAATCTGCAAAAAATCATTAGGACTCCACTGAATTAAGTAAGCATATGTCTTGGAAAGAAATTAAGTAAAGATAAATTGCCATATAACGTAAATAAGGTAGGATGGACAATAGGGGAATCCTGCACGCAAGTGAGCAATTTGTGCTTGTAGTATGCTTAGTTCATGAGCTTAAGTGAGTGCAACGAATGCAGATTAGAGAGAGCTTAGAAAATTTAGTAGATTGTAAGTGAGAACATGTTTACCAAATGGGAGGTGGTAGCTCTTTTATAGGGGTGCCCTTGTGCTAGCTGGCCTGAGGAATCCTCGAGGTTTCTTCAACTGGGTCAGGGGGAAGTGTAGATTCTTAGGTAATCAGTTCAAGGGTGGTTCCCCAAATCTGTAAGTTAGGATTTGAAGATAACCATGAGCATATCTTGTCAACTTCGGTTGTCAGGAGGGTAAGGACTTGAGCCTTTATCCATGTCAACTTGTTGTAGATGAGATTTTGACTTGGTCCACCTTTTGGATGGAAGGCCGGGGATGAGCCTCCCCTGAACTGGGCCTCCTCCGATTAGACCATTTTGCGTGAAAATCCTGGGTCGCCTAGGGTTTTGAGCCCATCTTTGAGGTATTTTACCTTTGTGGGCCGCTCCGTACTTCCCAAGTCCAATGGACTAATTTTTTTGGAGTATCATCACTCCCCCACCCCCAACTCTCATAGTAGCATTGGAAGCCTACTGAGAAAGTAGAGGAATATTACTCTCGGGGACTAGAAGGAGTCCTCTCTTCTCTAGAATGCTTTGTTTAATTGTTCAATCAAGGGATGTCCACTAATCTCACTTGTGGCTTAGAATCCTTAGATAAGGGCTTTCATTTTGGTGGAAACCCGTGAGGCCTTCCTGTGTTGGGGAGTTTCGGAAGGAATCATTCAAGGGGTGGTGTGTTCTTAGTTCTAGGAGATAAAAGGTTGCGAGACTCCTATATGGGCTTAGATGGGTTGACATTGTCGCATGCTCCTTAGTCCTTAGTTAATTCTCTTGAAAATCGAATCATATGGGCTGACACTGTCACATGTCCCTTCATCTACTAACGAGAGGGGTTCAGAACCTCTAGATCATGGGCTAATCAATGGTTAGGGTTAGTTCATGGGTTTCTCTTGATGGAAGCCCTTAAATGATGGATTCTCCATTTTGGGGAAACGAAATGCCAAACTTAAATAGAGAGAAAGAGCAACTTGAGTTTTTGTAAGGTCCCTTTTCTATTTTAGAGTAATTTTTTTTGGTCTTCTTTGATTGTCTCTCGCCAGGAGAGAGTTTTAGCACATCCTTTTCCCAAAATCGAGTAAGTCCTCTGATTTCTCTTATTTAACTCCTCTTTTGTTTGTTATTTTAAGGCTTGCCTCCTTTCTTTGATTTGCTGTTTGAGGCTTGTCGCCACCTTTTGTTGTATTTCTGTCTCTCTAGGAAAAGAACCTTTTATTTTTTATTTTGTTTACATTGTTGTTATTTGTGAGAGTCATATCATCGGACCATAATTATATGCAACTGCGAGAGGAGGCTCTCTGGATTTCTCAAGGAGTGGAATCCTATGCGAGTTGTCCCTCCTGGACGATGAGGGCCAATTTGAGGTTCCTCCTCAACAGCCCCTCGAGTGGAGGGGTGGAAATCGAGGAGGAATTGGAAGAGGTGGAGCTGTTGTCCATTGAGAGGAAGCAACAAAGGGTTCAAGACGGGTTTCCCTTCTATGAAGTCCTCAAGTCCCAATTGTCTTGGGATGACTTGGAGGTTTTACAGAGGGTTTATAGGATTCCTCCTAACCGGCGTCTAGAACTCCCTACCCAGTCGGGTAGGATTCATTCCCTGAGGCAGCAATCCAAGATAGCACTCCTTCGGGGACTCCTGCCATCTTCTTCAGAACCTCTGCCCCCTCTAGCACCCCACATCATCCCATCACTCGGCCAGGCATCCCCCCTCATCTTGAGGGCAACGATATACGTGCTCTCTTGAGGGGACAATTGAGATTACACAGGAAAAGTGCCCCGTGGGTGATTCCTCCTCTTTCCTTATCAATAGGACTAAATGAAGTTCAACTATAGGAAGTGATACGATAATAGCCGAGACTCTATCATAGCATCTACCTCCCTCAAGGATTGATCCTCCTCACTTCCATGATGATGCTCAGGGGAGAATATCTATGTTCTAACCTGAGACGTGCCTTCCTCCTCCTCTGTTATGATGGAAGAGGATGCGGCGGTGGTGTTGTCCTTGCTATGGAGTTTGCCTCCTTCGATGGATAGAAGCTATATAGCAGCACTGACTTGCCTTCAATTGAAGAATAGGACCATCCTCAAGTATTTTCTCAATAATCCTTTTAGGATTTCTTTATATTTTTAAGGATTCTTTTCTGCCATGACCTTACTACCTTTCCCTGTTTTGACTAAGATGGCATGATACTAGGCCAATTGTGGAGTGATCCCCAGGGGCTTTCATCAGGAAAAACCTAGAAGATGCTCACTAAGTTGGAGGAGGAATGCTAAGGTCTGAGGAGGGAATCGGGGTAGGAATGAAAAGCCAAGAAAAATCATTAGTCCAATGACCCTGGATAAAGAGAGGAGGAAGTTGGAGTGGAAGTGTAAGGCAGCTGCCATAGCACGTAAGAAAGAGCTCTAGGATGCTAGGACCCAAACGTACAAGTAATACCCCAACACCAAGGAACAACAGAAGTGGTTGGACGCCAAATTGGCCACCTTCGAGGGGGACTTCCTGAAATCAGATAAGTTTGAGGAACATCTTGTAACAAGGGGTGGAAACATCTTTTTGAAGGACTTCCATGCTTGCTCTCATCAATTTACTGACAATGGGTATCCTCCAATGGGGTTGGCACATCATTCCTCAACGTGCCAGTAGCTTGGGCGGATCTGCAGGAGAAGGGCATAGTAGAGAAAAGAAGGGTAGCCCCGCACCCACATTCATCACCTCAAATTATAGTCAAGTTTGAAGAGAACCCATCAGGTATGCCTCAATCCTTTGTTAGGTGCTTTCTCTTTAGGAAATCGAAGTTCATCCTTGTCCTCCTTTGTGCAGGAAAGCTCTCTATAGGGTTTGAGATAGGAAGTGCATCTGACAGGAGGCATAATCCCATAGCTGCGGATCAAGAAGTACCTCCTCCAAATCCCTGGTCTATGAGGAGGAAGACCTGGAAAAAAACTATCCATTGGGGGAGGCTACTGGAGTGACTCTGGAGGGAGAAGAAACTATGCTAGAGGAGCCTGTTGCCCCTACTAACAACTGATGTAATATGCATTAGGGTTTATCCCTCACCCTACTAGGAATCTGCCAAGGCCTTTAGGGTCTTTTTCAAAATATTTTATATGCTTTGTTGGAAGTTTGGCCATAGGAGGCCATAAATAATTTGTTTAAGTTTTTCTTATCCCATGGAACCCTTGGATGCTTTTGGGCCATGAGGCCATGAATAGTTTTTTGTTTTTTGTTTTTTTTTTTTTGTTTTTGTTTAAGGCATGCACATTTATGCCCCTTATATTTTGTGTACTTATGCTTGCTTTTTGCCTTATTGTCTAATGACCGCTTAGGGATATAACTTTAGCAAAAAACTTATCTTGTCTTGATTATATCAAGTAGGTGAATTGTATTGCAGGAATGAGTCTACAAGGAGGAATATAAGATTCTTTATAGGCAAAGGCTTAGGGGCCCTTCAAGAGAGGACTTAGGCAAATGTAGCTTTGTAAAGAGAATTCCCTATCTTTAGATATGGGATTTGCTTTTGAGGGAGGGTTGAAGCCTTTAAGAGTAATTCCATCTGTGGATAGAGAAAACCTACCATGGTTTCAACAGAGGCTTGTGAGCTTTGTTTTAAACTAATGTAGGAAGATTGACGTCTTCATGGTAATAGAGGCCTGGGCCTATAATAGGATGCTGAGGTGGGCTTGTGAGTTTCCCCATAAGGAAGGATTAGAGGCCTACATGCATGAAGGACATTGTCTATGTCTCCTTTTTTTGAGAGTGCCCAAGAGAATTTCCTGAGGATTCCTACGTGAAAGGGCTGAGAAACCCTTATGGAGGATGGACAAGTTATGTCCTACTGGTGAGACTGGGAAGCCTTTGTCGATGAGGCACAGGTTTTGTCCCTTTGAGGAGACTGAGAAGTCTTTGTGGAAGAGGGATGGGTTTCATCTAGTTTAGGAGGTTGAGAGGCTTTCTGAGTTAGTTTTAGCATGTGAGGAGTCTGAGCCTTTGAAATATAAAGTGAATGTGTGCCTCATTTGAAGAGGAAAGTTGCAACTTTTAAGAGGGTATTACCCATGATAGAGGAGGCCTTAGCCTGCGTAGAGAGAGAATTCAATTTTAGACAAGGCTTTGTGAGCCTTGTGGAGCCCACTTAGAGGAGGAGTAGTGTTTTTCTTATTGAAGAGGCTAGAGCCTTGAAAGGGGCGAGAACCCATTTTAGAGGGAGAACAGGGTCTTCCTGATTAAGAAGACTGGAGCATGTACATTGGGAGGCTGGAGCCTATACGTAGGGAGGCTAGAGCCTGCCCTCTGAAGTGAGGAAAATGCGTTTCTCGCTAAGGGTTTATTAAACCCATTTTAGGAAGGTTGGAGTCATTCCTATCTTATTGTAGAGGTCATAGCCTCGTAGAGATGAAGGTCAGAGCCTAACCCATGGGATTCAAAAAGCATAAGATTAATGAAGTGTCAGGACTTTGTTTGAAAAACACCTGGGTCATTCCTATCGAGATCGTAGAGGTCAGGGCCTCACTAAAACTGACTAAGAGGGGAAGAACCTACAAAACTAATGTTAGTCCTCCATTAAATTAAGTCAATAATTGTCCAACGCGGGATAAAGATAATATTTAATGGTATACATGTGGAATATAAAGATAGGGAAGATGTAGGAAACTATATGAAGAACCCGCACCCCTCCTTGTCCAGAGAGGTAGGTCTTATGTGCAAAACCTTCTAGGGTTTTGTACATTCCAAGGACAGGGAAGTTTCCTTCCTCTGTAATACTCTAGCTCATATACACCCTGTCCAATAATCTTTTTGACTTTGAACAAGCCTTTCCAATTTTGTTCTAGCTTCCCAATGAACTTCAGGGCATCCACTTTTAGGAAGACTAGGTCTTCTACTTGGAATTCTCATGCTAATACCCCTTTATTATAGGCTTTAGCCATTCAACTCTTGTATTTTGCCATTAGGAGGAAGGCCATGTCTCTAGCTTCTTTAATCATATCTAGGTTTTCTCGGATGAGGGCCGACCTCATTTTGTGAAGCCTCGTAGGATTCTATCTGGTGGGATTCCACATCAATCTCGACAGGGATGATGGCCTCAATACCATAGACCAGGCTGAAAGGGGTTTCCCCTGTGGTCCCATTAGGGGTTGTGCAGTGCACATATAGGATTTTTTGGAGTTTGTCAGCCCATGCGCCCCCACTCTATCAAGTTTTATCTTGAATCCTTGGATAATGAGGTGATTCATTACCTCAACATGTTCATTGGATTGAGGGTGAAATCTCAATATTCATTTCTTGGCACCAGGCTTTCGCTTGGGCACCCAAAAATTACTTTCCGTTGTTGGCTATGGGTTCATGGGGAACCCCAAATCAGCAGACTATGTTCTTCTAGAGGAATTTGAGTGCCTCTTTCTTAGTGATCTTGGCGACTGCTTTGCCTTCTTCCCACTTGGGAAAGTAATCCACAATAATTACTAGGAATTTCTATTGGCCTAAACCTACAGAGAAGGACTAATTATGTCGATTCCCCACTAGGCAAAAGGGCATGGTTTGTGCATGGCAGTCAAGGATTCTACCGGTTTATAGATGAGGGGGGCATGTATCTAGCACTATTCACACTTAAGGACAAGGTCCTTAGCATCAGTTTTAATGGTAGGCCAAAAGTAGCCTACCTGTACGGTTTTCCTAGATAGGGCTACCCATCCAATGTGAGATCCGCAACATCCTTCATGGATCTTTAAAAGGACATATAGGCCTTTCTCAAAGGAAAGGAACTTAAGGAGTGGCATGGTGAAGACTGTCCTATATAGGACTCCTTTTATGAGTACGAAGTATGTGGCCCAATTTTGTATCCTGGTGGCTTCCTACTTGCCTTCAGGGAGGATTCCTCTTTCGAGGAACTCAGTGATTTCCTTTTGCTAGTTGCCTACATTTGTGGTGGGCAGGATTTCTTCCTCAGGAAGGACCTTAGGAAGGGTTATGACCGTGATCCTCCTAGTATGGCAGTCTTGTAAGGAGCTGGCCAACTTAGAGAGGTAGTCTGCTTAAGTGTTTTTCCCTCAAGGAATTGGCTATACACGAAATTGTACGAGTTCTCAATGTTCTTGAGGTATTTGATCATTCATTCCTCCCTAGCTTCATAATGAGCGTACACTTGGCAAGCTATTAGCTAGGAATCTAGGTCGGCTATTACATTTATAGCACCAACCTCTAGGGCTAGCTAGATTCTAGGAATCAAAGCTTCATATATTCAGCCTCATTGTTGGAGGCCTTAAATTTGAACCGTGCGATGAATTCAAATTCATCCCTTCAAGACTGGTGAGTACCACACTTGTACCGCTTTTCGTGCTAGTGGAAGACCTATCTGCGTGGAGGGCCTACCGACATTCCTTCTTAGGTGCAGATAGTAGTGTCAGTGTAGATATGAAGTCTGCTAAGGCTTGGGCCTTGATAGCAGTTCTAGGAGCACAGGGGATGTCAAATCCTCCTCAATCCATGGCTCACTTGATTAGCCTGCCAAAAACCTCAGGTTTTCCTACTACTTGGTGAAGAGGGTGGTTCGTGCGACCACTATGGAATGTGATAGAAAGTAGGGTCATAGCCTTTATTGCAACAACCACTAAGGCTAAGGTCATGTTCTCAATTTCTAAATAGCGTTACCTCATTCCTTTGAGCTTCTTGCTAACAAAGTACAACTGTTTTTGGATGCTTTCATCCTCCCCAAGAAGAACCGAGCTTACGATATGGCCTGTGATTGACAGATAGATATAAAAGGGTTTCTCAGGTATAGGTTTTAACTAGAGAGGGAGCTCATTGAGGTAATGCTTAAGGGCCTCAAAGGCCTTTTGGAAATCCTTGTTCCATTTGAATGGAAGAGCCTTCCTAAATGTTTTGAAGAAGGGGAGGCTTCTGTTGACAAGTGTAACGATGAATTGGCCAAGGGCGACAGTTCTCCCATTAAGGTACTAAACGACATAAGTTTGAAAGAGCCTTCAGTTCTTGGATGCTTGTAATCTTGGCGGGATTTACTTCAATCCCTCATTTCAGAACCATGTAGTGATACGATGGCCCTAATCAAAAACATGTACTCATGCGAAGATTATGGCAATTTGGCATAAAGCAAAGAACAAGACAGATTCTACCCTTCAAACCCACTACCCCCTTGTACTCAAGAAGAAGATTTAAAAGGATTTAATCAAGAAAAGATCAACACTTACAAGTACTCTTAAAGCATAAATCAGATTCTTGTTGCAATGGAGATTGTAGAGCTCACAATTCCTATGCTAGGGTTCATAGATACATTTTCATGAAGAACATGAGAATCACGTTTTTTAATCTTATTCAATCAAAGAAATCTGATTTCCAAAAGTTTAAAGAAGGTATTTATACCTTAGACAAAGCCAAACCCTACGTTTTTTAAATTCATGCTCTTGCAACTCAGGTGTGACTCGGTCTTGTACATATGAGTTCATGGTTGTCCCAAAGGCCTTAGCACGTGCCCTTGTGATTGGCCCACTAGGGAGAGCCAATGGATCCTTCTTGTTGCCTCTTGCTTCGACCTTGACACCATTGGAGCTCCCTTGATCCGCTTCATTCCCTCCTTCCTCAAAAAGATTTGTCCTCAAATTTGAACCCAAATCAAAAGAAGAAAGATCAGAAACATTAAATGTTGCAGAAACGCCATACTCACCTGGTAGATTAATCTTGTAGGCATTGTCATTAATGCGCTCCAAAACCTGAAATGGGCCATCACCACGTGCCTCTAACTTGCTTTTCCTTTGGTTTGGGAATCTCTCCTTTCTAAAATGAACCCAAACCCAATCACTAGGTGCAAAGACAATCCGCCTCCTTCCTTTAGTATCCTTGTTAGTATAAAGACGGTTCTTCTTCTCAATGTTGGTGCGTGCTTTCTCATGTAATGACTTCACCAAATCTGCCTTCCTTTGTCCATCTAAACTCACAAGCTCAATTAAAGGCAAAGGACATAAATTCAGCACAGTTAAAGGGTTAAAGCCATATACAATATCAAAAGGTGAAAAACTAGTAGAAAAATGAATGCTCCTATTATATGCAAACTCAATAAATGGCAAACAATCTTCCCAAGCTTTTAAATTCTTACCAACAATTGCACGCAATAAGGTGCCCAAAGTCCTATTCACAACCTCAGTTTGTCCATCTATTTGTGGATGGCAAGTAGTAGAATAAAGCAATTTAGTTCCCAATTTACCCCACAAAACACGCCAAAAATGTGAAAGGAACTTAGTATCCCTATCTGAAACAATGGTGCGTGGCACCCCATGTAAACGCACCACCTCCCTAAAGAACAAATCAGCTATGTTAGTTACATCATCCTATGGCATGCAATAAAGTGTGCCATCTGGCTAAATCTATCAAAAACAACATATATAGAATCTCTCGCACGCCTAGTCCTAGGCAATCCAATCACAAAATCCATGGAAATATCAGTCCAAGGTGAACTAGGCACAGGTAAAGGCATATGAAGACCATGTGGCATAGACTTAGACTTGGCTTGTTTACATGCAATACATGAAGAGCAAACTTTCTCAACATCTTTTCTCATATGTGGCCAATAAAAATGTGTATTCAACATGTCATAAGTCTTATGCACACCAAAATGCCCCATTAGACCCCCACAATGTGATTCCAACACTAACAAGTTACGCATAGAACATTTAGGTAGACAAAGTTTATTTCCCTTAAACAGGAAGCTGTCATGTCTATAAAACTTGTCAAATACTCCATGTTCACAAGCAACATAAACATTCGCAAAATCAGAATCATTCACATATAATTCTTTGATATGCTCAAGACCCAACAACTTAGAACTTAGAGTAGAGATCAAGGCATACCTTCGGGATAATGCATCTGCCACGACATTCTCTTTCCCGTGCTTATATTGAATCACATAAGGAAACTGCTCTATAAACTCAACCTACTCACCATGTCTCTTGTTAAGCTTACCTTGCCCTTTTAAATGCTTCAATCACTTATGATCCGTGTGAATTAAAAATTCCTTGGGCATCAAATAGTGCTGCCTCACGTCTACGGCTCTAACAAGGGCATAAAGCTCTTTGTCATATGTAGAGTAGTTGAGTTGAGCTCCATTCAACTTTTCACTAAAGTATGCTACTGGTTTCTTCTCTTGCATCAAAACAGCCCCAATTCCTGCACCAGAAGCATCACATTCAATCTAAAAGTTTTATCAAAGTTAGGCAAAACAAGAATAGGAGCTGAACACAATTTATTCTTTAAAGTATCAAATGCTTTCTGTTGTGCTTCTCCCCACTTGAACCCAACTTCTTTCTTCACGGTCTCTGTGAGAGGCGCAGCTATAGTAGAAAAGTCCTTCACAAACTGCCTGTAGAACCCAGCTAAACTATGAAAGCTTCTTACCTCATATATGGTTTTAGGCGTGGGCCATTCCTTTATAGCCTTGACTTTTTCTTCATCCACTTCCATACCCTACGAACTCACAATAAAACCAAGAAATGCAAATCTATCTATGCAAAAGGTGCACTTTTTAAGCTTAGCATACAATTGTTCTTGTCTCAAAACTTGTAAAACTAGCCTAACATGCTCAATGTGATCATCAATAGACTTGTTGTAAATAAGGATATCATCAAAATACACAACTACAAATTTCACTAAGTAGGCACGCAAAACATGGTTCATTAACCTCATAAATGTGCTGGGCGCATTAGTTAGCCCAAAAGGCATAACCATCCATTCATACAAGCCATACTTAGTTTTAAATGCAGTTTTCCGTTCATCCCCAGGTTTCATTCTAATTTGATGATAACTACTCATTAGATCAATTTTAGAGAAATATTTAGCACCATGTAGTTCATCTAACATGTCATCTAATCTAGGAATGGGATGTCTATACTTTACAGTGATTTTGTTGACTGCTCGGCAATCAACACACATCCTCCATGTCCCATCCTTCTTAGGTACCAAGAGAACTGGAATTGCACATGGGCTCATACTCTCCTTCACAAATCCTTTCTCCATCAGCTCATCAACTTGTCTTTGCAACTCCTTAGTCTCCATGGGGTTGCTCCTATATGCTGGACGGTTTGGGATTGTGGCTCCAGGAAGGAAGTCTATCTGATGCTCTATTCCCCTCAATGGTGGTAGACCACTCGGCATCTCTTCTGGAAAAACATCAAAAAACTCCTGCAATAAAGAAACAAAACTAGAAGGAAGAATAGAAGTGTCAAAGTCAGTCAAAGAAAAATAAGACTCTTTAAACCGAATCATCAAGATCGGTTTACCCTCACTAATTGCACTCCTGATCTCTCTTTCTCTCACAAAAAGTGTTTGTTTATTTCTTCCCTCACTATTCTGTTCTCTCACCACTGGGTCATTTACTTGTTTACTCTTTTGTTTGGCCTCTTTTCCCTCTTCCTTTTCACTTTCTTTCTCTTTCTCCTCACTTTCCAAATTCTGCCCCTCTCTCTCCATAAGCTTCTTTTGGTCTAGATAGACCTCACTAGGTGTCAATGGAGTAAGGGTTACACGCCTTCCTTCATGGGAGAATGAGAATTGGTTGTGGTAACCATCATGGTGCACTTTCCTATCAAACTGCCACGGCCTCCCAAGCAAAATATGGCCAGCTTGCATTGGAACCACATCACAAGTCACCTCATCCTTATATGGTCCAATTGAGAAAGAAACTTCAACCTGCTTGTTCACCCTAACACTGCCCATGTCATTAAACCATTGAAGCTTATATGGTCTAGGGTGTTTGTCACACTTCAACCCTAATTTACTTAGCATACTAAGGCTTGCCACATTTGTACAACTTCCACTGTCAATTATAAGTGTACAAACCTTGCCTCCCACCAAGCACCTCGTGTGAAAAATGTTTTCCCTCTGTTCTAAGCTCTCCTCTTGCAACTGCACACTCAAACACACACCTGGCAACCAAAGAAGATCCAATCTCAGGTGCTACCACAACTTCTTGCTCCTCTTCTTCACCCTCACTGTCACCACAATATTCTAAGTAGGGCATCTCTTCATCGCCTTCAGATTCTGAATATACATAACCATTCCGAATCACTATGACTCTCTTATTGGGACATTGAGAGGTAATATGACCCTTGCCCAAGCACTTGAAGCACTTGATGCCCCTACTAGGAGTAGTTGAGCTAGAACCCCTTGAATTGGAGCTTGAATTGGAGTCTTTAGCCTTGAGGCCCGAATCTGCCCCTTTTGGTTTAGGGCTTTGAAACTCCTTTTTCTCATCCTTTTTAGGCCATTTAGAACCCCAAGAGTTGCTGGTGTTGCTTGCAAACTTGTTGGAGCTCTTGCTCTTCTTCTGCTTCTCTATCTTCATGGCCATGTTAAGCATGTCTTCCATAGAATCATACCTGTAGAGCTCAATCACATCAGCTATTTCCTTGTTCAAACCACCCAAAAAATCGAGCCATGGTTACCTCCTCATCTTCTGCAATGTTAGCTCTAACCATGCACAACTCCATGTCTTTGTGGTAGTCTTCAACTGACTTAGCCCCTTGCACAAGCCTGTGCAATTTCTGATGTAGCTCTCTAAAATAGTGGGAAGGTACAAAACGTTTCCTCATTGCCTCCTTCATGTCGTCCCAATTGCTAATAGGGCATCTCCCACACCTTTCTTCTACACAAGTTGAGTTGATCCCACCAAAATAGAGCATAATCAGTGAACTCAACTGTTGCACTCTTCACGTTCTTCTCTTCTAAATATCTATTGCACTCAAAGATCATCTCAACCTTTCTTTCCTACTCCAAGTATTCTTCTGCATTGTTTCGGCCTTTGAAAGGTGGAATCTTGAGCTTGATGTTTCCCAAATTCCCATCTACCTTGTCAACTGTCCCTTCGTCTTCCTCTTCTTCATAGGCTAGATTTCTAGTACTTCGGCCTCCAAACCTTCCCCCCCCCCCCTCTTCCATATTCAAGTCTACCTCCCCTCCAAGTGTAAGTCGCACTAGGCCTCTCATCTTCATCATCAAACTCATCTTGCAAATTTTGATGGGTATGAGCAAATGGTGTATGCCCTCCCTTTGTTTTAGTTGCTTGATGAGATTGAGAACTTCTTCCCTTCAACTCTTGGTCATGTCTCTCCAACTTGTCATTCATGGCCTCCAGAGTCTTGTTCAGATGACGAAACTGCCCTTTAAATGCTTCTAGAACGAATTGCATTTGAGGGTCATCAACCTTGAAAGTCCCTTCAAAACAAGAGAAAGAACACTATAGGCAGATTATTAGTCACTCACTCCCTCACGTGTTTCTCTCTTTAAAATGTGGGTTTTTCTCTCCCAAAGGTGTAGGGTTTCACTCCAGCCTTTTACCACTCCTCCACCTGTCTCAATTGCACTTCAGAATAAAAAAAATGCCATAAGAGCACAAGAAAAGTTATGGACACAAGGATAAACCTAACGAGGAAAATTAAGCAAGAACAAAAGCTAGAAAGAAGACCTAAACAATCAGAATGATAGTGCAAGAACAAGGCAATGCAGCACTTGATGATAACAATCTAGAGTGTAGACACAAACAATTAACACCCTAGTAATGCCAAAGAAGCAAAAAGGTAGCTCAAAACAAGAAATCGAATAACTAGTATCAAAAAGAGACAATTCTGGTCATAATGGATGAATTTAGTCCACTACTAAGCAAATGAAATAAGGACCTAAGTTATTTCTACCCCAGCAAAGCAAGCAAACAAGAATACCAAAACCAGAATTTTCAATAAGGAAGTCAATGGTAGCCAAATCACTAATAGTGCCAATTTAATTGATTTGTTAAGTACCAAACAAGCACAAGTGTGTGTGAGAGTGTAATAGGGCTGCCAAGAAGTGAAAACAAAGAGATTAAAAGAAAACAGCCCCTTTACAAGGAAAGACACGAATTTGATTGCAAGAAAATGTCAAGAGAATTTGGTGTGGTCCTTGTTCTCATGCAATCAAATTTGTGCACACGCTATTTCCCCCAAATAAGGCATAAAAAGTGGAGTTTCTCAAGGAATTAGTTATAGTCAGATGCAATTCCACCAAATAAGACTTGAAAAGTGGAGTGTTTTTTTTTCTCTCCAAGGAATTAAATCAAGGACGGAATTCTACTTCAAGAACAACACTAACACCAACTTTCAGAATTTCACTACTCAACCAAGATCAACTTCGAATTTTTTTTTTCCTTTTTTTTCTTTTTAGATCGGGATCTCAATTGATAGCTTCGATGGTGAATAATCCAAGGGAACAAGACAAATTATCAAGATCCTCAATCTTGGATTCAAGAAAGCGTTTCTTGAAAATTCGAGAAATAAGAACAACCAGCCCCCATGGATGACAGAAACGAACAAGATGTTTCAAGAAAACACAAATTCGGATCAAGAATGATATTTTAGAATCAAGAATAAAGCAAGAATGATCAAGATCACACAATCATGCAAATTCAGCAACAATAACAATCAAGAAAATGACACATATGCTTAAAAGAATTCAAGAAATTCAGAAAACTCAAACCTAGGATCTAAGATCAATGAGAATTTATCTAGCCTAAGTTCTGATACCAAATGATACGACGGCCCTAATCAAAAACATGTACTCATGCGAAGATTATGGCAATTCGGCATAAAACAAAGAACAAGACAGATTCTACCCTTCAAACCCACTACCCCCTTGTACTCAAGAAGAAGACTTAAAAGGATTTAATCAAGAAAAGATCAACACTTACAAGTACTCTTGAAGCATAAATCAGATTCTTGTTGCAATGGAGATTGTAGAGCTCACAATTCCTATGCTAGGGTTCATAGACACGTTTTCATGAATAACATGAGAATCACGTTTTTAATCTTATTCAATCAAAGAAATCTGATTTCCAAAAGTTTAAAGAAGGTAATTTATACCTTAGACAAAGCCAAACCCTAAACTAAACCCATTAGGCCGAATTCCATAAGGAATGGGCTTTAAGTGAAGCCCAATGCGCCATCCTTACAAGGACTTATTATAGTCTATCAAGTCATGTGTTTAAAACCCAAACACAAGCTATTACAAATAATTAAAGCCCAAATAAGCTTAAGCTCAATTAAACAAGGCTAGGTAGCCCCTTCATCAATAGAACACGCCTCAAGCATACAGAGTAGCTTAGGTGTACCTTCAAGCCCAATTGCGCACTTAGTGAATTCATGCTCTTGCAACTCAGGTGTGACTTGGTCTTGTACATATGAGTTCATGGCTATCCCAAAGGCCTTAGCCCGGCCCTTGTGATTGGCCCACTAGGAAGAGCCAATGGATCCTTCTTGTTGCCTCTTGCTTCGACCTTGACACCATTGGAGCTCCCTTGATCTGCGTCATGTAGCCAAAGAAGCATCATCTTCTAACTCCAGAGGAGCACTTGAAAGGATTAAGCTTCATATGATATCAACAAAGGACCTAGAAGGTTTGCTCGATCTCTAATGTGATTGATGGCTTTCTTGCTCTTAACAAGCATGTCATTGGTGTAGAATTCCATGTTAAGTCCTATTTGATCTTTGAAATCCTATCTACTAATTGTTGATAGCTTGCGCCTGTATTTTTGAGGTCGAATAGCATACTAAGTAACAATATGTCCCTCCTTATATGATGAAGTTGACCCTTCTATGATCGGCGGGATGTAGGAGGATTAAATGGTAACCTTTAGAGGTATCCATCAGGCTGAGGAGTTCATACCCGATGGTGGAGTCTACTAATTGGTTAATGCAAGGTAAAGCGTAGAAGTCTTTAAGATACGCTTTGTTAAGGTCGCAAAAATTAATGCAGAGATTCTGCTTATCACCCCCTTTAGGGACCAAAACTGTATTGGAAAGCCATTCCAAGAATTGGATTTCCCATATATGTCTAGCATCCAAGAGCTTGTCAATTTTGATTTGAATGATTCCATCCTTCTCAGGACCAAAGTGTCTTTTCTTTTGCTTAATAGGTCTGATTGAAGGGTCCATGTTTAAACAGTAGATTACCACTTCTGGGTTGATGCCTATGAGGTGTTTAGGAGACTAGGCGAAGACATTCCCGTTCCTTTGGATGAAGGCTATTAGATCATTAGCAAGTCCCTCCTCCAGTCGGGACCTAATTCAAGTGCCTCAAGATGAGTCCCTATGAGTAACTCAATAGTGATCACTAGGCTCCTTTCCCTCCTTGTTGAGTAGGAAGGGTATTTCATCCTTTTAAACGCACTTGGCTTCATGAGAATCTTCTATTAGGGCATCCTCCTATAAAGGAGTTGCCACAAGAGCTTCCTACTCAACTAGGGTGAAAGCGTCCTTTTTCCATATAAAAGCCTCCCTAACTTCCCTCGAGAAAGCCTTTTTGTTCTTGCATTTGATGGATTTAACATCGCATTTCCTCAAGGAGAGCTGATCTCCCGAGGCTTCTATGATTTCCTTTTCTACAGGGAAATTGATTTTCTTGTGACAAGTAGACACTACCGACTGGAAGGCATTCAAGGTAGGTTTTCCAAAGATAACATTATACGCAAATGGAGCGTCCACTTCGAGGAAGGACATCATTCGAGTTTTCTTGTGGAATCAGGTCCCCAAGGTGAGGGGACGTATAACCTTGTAGGGCAGTATCCACAGGTTTTAATTGTGCTCCTCCCAGCTCCATTTGCTGGAAAGCGTTGTAATACAAAATGTCGGCAAAACTACCAGTTGTGCTCGCTTGGATTGTTTTCCCTTGATGGGTTTCTTCTTAGGCAATAGACCAACCCTTGTTCTCAATCTCGACATATGAGATCGTGGATGTGTCCATCCTTAATGAGTCTTTTGATCTCATTTCGGAGGTGATGACACTCACCAATGTCATGCCCCATAGTTATTGTAGAAACTATAGAAGTGTTTTGAGAGAGGTTTGGTAGGAACTTTGTCTATGCCTCTTGTCCAGTAGACAAAGATTTTCTCTTGAATCTGACGGAGGACCTGGGTAGGGGTGGTCCTTTGGGCATGCATTGAGGAGAGCCCCAAGCATTCTTAGAAGGTCATGTGAGGCCTCCAGTTTCTTTTTGCTTTTGGTTCTGATCAGAGGGTAGTCCCACTACGGATTCCTCCATATGCATGTATTTCTCTGCCCTCTGGAGGAGTGCTTCCCATGTTGGAGCCGATCTCTTGGCTAGGGATCAGTAGAGGGCGTTCTTTCTACAAACCTTGTGAGAAGGTATTGGAGAGTAGTTCATGACCGGCATTTGGTACTTGGAGGGAAGTTAAGATGAATCAGCTAAGGTATTCCCTTAAGGATTCCTTGTCGGCCTGATTTGGAAGAGACTCGTTGTATATTTATTGTAGTTATTGATGCTCACAAAATTATGGAGGAACACTTCTCTGAGGTTGCCGAAATAGTTAATGGAGTTGTTAAAAAGCTAGGAGAACCATTTGTGGGCTCCTCTGACTAGAGTGATGTCAAAGACCTTACATTTGCCCTATCAATGTATCGATAGAGTCAGGCTTAACCTTCGAATTCCATTAGATGTTCTTGTGGATTTGTACTCCCATTATATGTGGGAAGATTTTCATGCCTAGGAGGAGGTCCTCAGCCATGATCGTTCAACCGAAATGATTGCTTATAGGAGGAAGTTCTTCCTCCCTAAAGAGTTATATTTCATTTTGTTGTAGCATCTCAAGATCTTGTGCATTGCATCAACAGTGGGGGCCGACATAGCCCTAGTGTGAGGATGCATGAGGAGAGAAGCGTATGAGGTTCCTGCTACGTGGAATATAGGGAGGATTCCAACAAGCTAGGGAGCATTACCTTGGGTCCCTCCTCCTTGACCATTTGTTATAGTTCAGAGGAGAGGGAGGACTCTCATCATGCCATTGAGAGCAACTCCATCAATCATGTAGTTGAATTACGCATGATCAGTTTGGGCGAATCTCGTAGGGGTGGTCACTGAAGAATGGCTGGTTTAAGGAGTGACATGAGTTCTTGTAGCCAGGCCTTCAGGAGCCGATCCCTTGGACCAAGTTGAGGGATTTGTGAAGGAGGGTGGCATCCCGATAGGAGGCATGCTTACTGCGATAGTGCTAGTAAATGTTGGGAAACCTCCTAGAAGGGGCGTACCCACTGACAATGAAAGCAAGGGATTGCTCATAGAGGTTGGAGTGGCCGCTCCTGTGGTTTGAATGATAGGTGTTTTGACTTGGCTTGAGGTGGCATTAGCATAGCTAGCCATAGGGGACTGCTTCGTAGAATCGATAGTGAATCGAAGTTTGGATATGATTCTATCATGCCTTTAGCTCAAAGTTCCCACAAATGATGCCAACTAATACGTACCAAATTCTGGACAACCAGAAAATTCTTAAGAAGGAACCATTGGAATCTTGTTTTTCGAGGAAAGACCTATCAACTTTAGGGGGACCTAACCAGTAAAAAAAATATTAGGACTCCACTGAATTAAGTAAGTATATGCCTTGAAAGAAATAAAGTAATGATAAATTGCAATATAACATAAATAAGGCAGGAAGGACAGATAGGAAATCATGCTTGCAAGTGAGTGATTTGTGTTCATACTGTGTCCAATTTGTGAACTTAAGTGAGTGCAATGAATGCAGATTAGAGAGAGCTTAGAAAATATAGTAGAGCATAAGTGAGAATATGTATACCGAATGGGTAGTGGTAGCCCTTTCATAGGGGTGCACTTGTGCCAGTTGGCCGGATGAATCCTTAGGGGTTGCTTCCTCTGGGTCAAGGGGAAGTGTAGATTCTTAGGTAATCAATTGAAGCATGGTTCACCAAATATCTAAGTTAGTTAAGATTTGAAGATAACCATGGGTCTATCTTGTCGGCTTTGGTTGGTATGAGGATAAGGACTTGAGCCTTTATCCATGCAAACTTGCAGTGGATGAAACTTTGACTTGGTCCACCTTTTAAATGAGAAAGGCTGGCGGTGAGCCTCCCCTAGATTGGGCCTTCTCAGATTGGGCTATTGTGCGTGGAAATCCTGCGCTAACTAAGATATGAACCCATCTTTGAGGCATTTTACCTTGGACTTTTCTTTGTTGATTGCTCTGTACTTCCCAAGTCTAGTGAACAGATTTTTAGGGTGTATCAAACTTATTGCCCAGGACTTAAATTAAATGCGTTGGAAATTTAAAACATTTTAACAACAAATAACAATTATGTGTAGTACAAGTGCCATTACTATGTGCGACTAGGATCTTTATGCAAACAACTAATTAATTTCACTAAAGGAATAACAAAATATACTTGGCTCGATGTAAGGAGCAAACATATTCCAATACATAGTGTTGGCAACTTAATTTCGCCCAGTTAAAGATTCACAAGTGTAAATTAAAATATTAAATATTAATTGAATTTTCTATTTTACATCTTGGAATTTCCTAAATTTAATTCCGATATTTAATAGTTAATGTTAATTAATATTTTAATATTTATTTTACCAGCGAATGAGAAATTGCAAAGTGTCAATATGAGATGTTTCGGCCCATTAAATCATGTCTTGCAGCCCGAAAGTCCAGAATCAATCAAATGGTGACAAGTGGCGCATTTGGTCGCGTGGACCAATCAAATCACGACACCCAAATAATATTTTTCTCTTTAAAAATAATTTATATTAAAGAGATAAATACTGAAGAAGTTGCTAGCAATCTGAGAACCCTACACAAACACCTATAAATAGGGGTCATTTGGGGTTCAAAAGGAGGAAGAAGTTTTCAAGAGCAAGAGAAGCCAAGAAGATCCAGAAGTTCTCTCAAGACAAGCTCAAGAAGATTTGTGAAGATCAAAGGCGAAATTTCTGGCGTTCTTCGCGAAAGTCATCAAATCAAGGCATTCAATCCACAATCAAGGTATTAGCCCTACGTTTTGGCATTTCTTCCAAATCAAAAACACGGTGATTAAGGCGGCATTTAAGGCGTTCTTCGCGGAGATCATCAAAATAAGATGTTTGATCATCAATCAAGGTGCTAGATTGCTATATTAGTGTTTTCCCAAGTCAAATTCAAGTCAAATCCAAGGTGTTCATGGCATTCTTCATGGTATTCATCGAAATTTTTGACGTTTGATTCGTAATCAAGCAACAAAGTCTACGAATTGTGTTATTGGAATATCAAGTCAAATTTGGAGAAAAGAATCAGGGGATTAATCTCTTAGGATTATTTTCCACTAATTTATATTCTTTTTAAATATTTGTTACATTTTTGTTTTGTCTTGTAATTTGTAATTTATAGACTCGAAATTTCTGGCATGCCCAGTGGGACCCGAATCTACCCCTCATCTCTTTTCTCATCACAAACATATCAAATCACTCTTTCAGCAAGTTTGATGGCCCCTAAAAAGACTAACGTTGGTTTTACCAAAAGGGACAGCACTGACAAACCCGTTGAGGACACTGTTAATCACTCGTCAGCCAAAGCTAAGGTCTCCGACTCTGAGTCCTTCCATAGTTCCAATCCTCCGAGCGTGACGACATCTGCTAGCAAAGCGCTCCACTTTGCTAAGGCAACCTCTGTGGATGATCAGTTGGCTCAAATGGCTCAGGCTATAGCTCAGATTGAAGATAAGGACTTTCAAATTGCTCAGCTTATGGATAAGTTGGAGCATTCAAATATTGGAGAGCCAAGTCACAGGTATCAGAATTCTCAAGTTCAAGCCGCAAATGAAGAGCAAACTCGAGAAACACATCAAAAATATGCGCACATGCCAAGGCTTGAGCGATCAACCACCTCTGTCGCCACACTGTCGGTGTAGGAATTGCAAGATATGATTGTCATTACCATAAAAGCTCAGTATGGTGCCCCAACAGAGCATTATCCAACGTACTCGAAGCCCTACACCAGACGCATCAACTCATGAGGATGACGATAGGCTACCAACCTCCAAAGTTTCAACAGTTCAATGGAAAGGGCAACCCAAAGCAATATATCACGCATTTTGTGGAAACATGTAACTATGCGGGAACCTATGGCGATCACTTGGTAAAGCAGTTTGTACGTTCGTTGAAGGAAATGCTTTTGATTAGTACGTTGATCTGGAGCCTGAATTCGTCAATAGCTGGGACCAAATGGAGAGGGAATTCCTGAACCGCTTCTACAGCACACGTCGCACTGTAAGTATGATCGAGCTCACCAATACAAGACAATGGAAGGATGAGCTGGTGGTGGACTACATCAACAGGTAGTGTATGTTGAGCCTAAATTGCAAGGATAAGCTCTCAGAGATTTCTGCAGTGGAGATGTGTATCCAAGGGATGCATTGGGGGCTTCTCTACATTCTCCAAGGAATCAAGCCTCGTAACTTCGAAGAGCTAGCCACTCGCGCCCATGACATGGAGCTTAGCATCACCAATCACCGAGCCAACTTCCCTACTAGAGATCAAAAGAAAGAAAGAAAAGATGTTAAGAAAACTGAGAAACATTTTAAGGCCTCCACCATAGAGTCGATGGCTGTCAGGGCAACTCCAGTCAAAATCCCGAGCAATGATAAAAAGAATGGATCGAAGTTCAAAAATCAGCACGTCCCAAATGAAAGGCATCGACCTTCTCTAGAAGAAAGGCAAGAGAAGGGATACCCGTTCCCGGACTCCAACATTTCCCACATTTTTTATGAACTACTGGCGAGAAAGCTGATTTAGCTACCAGAGCCAAAATGACCAGAAGAGAGTGGAAGGGTGAATGACCCAAAATACTTCGGGTCGTCAGTCACCCGATAGAGAAATGTTTTGTGATAAAAGACAAAATCATGGTACTAGCAAGGGAAGGAAAGATAATCCTTGATAGTGAGGACGCTGTGGATGCAAATACTGTGAGCGTGATGAAGGCTGCCAACATTAGGAATGCACCTCAGCACAAGCATGGTATTAGTCTATCATCAAGGCTCCTGGGGGCATCAACGATGATCCAATTTGGAAGTTTAGATTCAAACTTCATCAAAAACATGTTCGTCAGGGATACATAGGTTGAAAAAGATGCAGGTTCAGCCTCTAAAACTGAAAGCGGGGGCGAGTGGATCCTTGTGTCGCACCGTCGAAGGCAAAAGCAACATATGGATCAATTTCATCCTATGCCGGCGAAGAAACTGAACCCAGCCAGGTATAAAGGTGCCAGGCCCAGGAGAAACTCAAAATTTTCACGAGCTAAGGGGAAGAAAACACCGAGAAACTGGAGATGTCGTCCTATCACTTTGGGCGACTTCTTCCCTAAGAGAATCTTAAGGCCAGAAAACAAGACAACATCCTATAGAGAAGAGAAAGAAAGTGTTGCTTCTTACTACGCCACCAATGTTGCCATTGCCTTTATAGACGAAGACTTGTTGTTGGGATCAAAGCCCTATAATCGACCACTTTTCGTCTCAGGCTTTGTACAAGAGCAAAGAGCCAACCGCATACTAGTTCTGCCATGAATATCATGCCATAATCCACCATGAGGGACCTAGGAATATTAGTATAAGAACTAGCTCGAAGTCATTTAACAATCTAAGGATTCAACTAAGGGGGCCAGCGAACCATCAGCATGATTCATCTGGACCTTACAATAGGCGAGTTAAAGGCGAGCACACTGTTTCATGTTATTGATGCGAAAACCTCCTACCGTCTACTCTTAGGGAGGCCATGGCTTCATGAAAACAGCATTGTGCCATCCACTCCTCATCAATACTTCAAGTACGTGAGAAATGGAGAAATCTTGAAGGTAGATACAGACGTAAAGTCATTTACAGATGCTGAGTCGCACTTCGCTGATGCAAAATTGTACATGGAACCTGACTCAGTAGATGAGGTGATACCCATAAAGATCCTAATTGGTCATCCTATTGAAATAAAGGAATCAAGTCATGGGAAAGGGAAACTCGGACCACGACTTCAAATAATTGATGAAGGAAACGAAAATGCAAACGATCCCATAGACTGCCAAATTTTGAAGTCAGAACTAACTTTGCCTGTTACTGGATTAAACCCGACACCGCCTTCTTCTTCTACAGGAAGTTCATGAGGAAATCTCGAGGGGGCATTTAATCCTAAAGCTTATGCATTGTTGCAGAAGTCTAGTTATGATTTCTCAAACCCATCCAGATTGGGAAGCCTAAAGCCTGAGTTGACTGGCGAGAGGATCCATGGACTCAGCAAGGCACAGCATAAACTCAGAAGACAAGGGTTTCATGTTGATCAACCAAAAATCAGCTTGGGATATACGGCAAAAGAACTAGTCAGGATATGAGTTTCCAAGAAAGATAAGTATGCCAATGTCCAACATATTGCGGCAACAAAAGATGAAAGCAGGAAAGGGAAGACGAAAGATGGTCAACGCATCTCAGCATTTGATCGTCTAGGATTGGCAAACAATTATCTTACGATTATCCTATGATTTTTGACCGACTTGGGAATGGCAATCCGCAACATCAAGTGGAGCAAAGCCATGAGGATATTGACCACATACCTGAGATAGAAAAAGAATATCAAATCATTCATTTGTCTCAAACACGCAGAAGTAAATCCTCATTATTGCTCATTTCTAGGAATAGGACAGTGAGTGTAAAGCAATGTACCATTGATCATTCTTGTCCATCAGATAGAGATACTCAAGGCAGTAAGGAACCAAAGGTCATCGTCAATTCTTGTTATGCAAGTTTTGTGGATGAGCCAGAGGCAAAGGCTCCCCATCAATCTATAAGGGAGTTGAAAAAGTTGGTCAGTGATGGTTTTGTGCAGGCAGCAAGTAGCTTGGATTGGAAGTTGGAACTATGCCCAGTTATAAACGTAAATGGAACATTAAGATGGACCGTTGCACACAAGATGTGCAGAGTCTCTAACGACTATGACCCAAGTGCGCAATCTGACGATGACGATATGACCAAAGAAGTGCAAACAAGCAACCACTTCTCTATTGATGAGGATTCGGCCTCTGAGGCTTCCGAAGATAACATCCAAGAAGCCCCTCCATAGCTTGAAGATGATGGACTAGCAACTGTGGATGAGTTGGAAGAAATAAATCTAGGGACGGTAGAATAGCCACGACCTATATTCGTCAGCGCACTTTTAAGTTCCGAGGAAAAAGGCCGATATATCGAGCTCTTAGCTAAATATAGGGACGTTTTCGCTTGGACATACAAAGAAATGCCTAGACTGGACCCAAAGGTTGCAGTTCACCACATTGGGATAAAACACGGAGCAAGGCCAATGAAGTAATCACAACGGATACTCCATTCGAAACTAGTCCCTCTTATCGAGATCGAGGTTAACAAGCTTATTGATGTTGGGTTCATCAGAGACGTCAAATACCCAACTTGGATCTCTAGCATAGTGCCTGTCAAGAAGAAGAACGGCTAAATACATATATGTTTTGACTTCCGAGATCTGAACAAGGCGTGCCCAAAGGATGACTTCCCACTTCCTATCATTGAGCTCATGGTTGATGCTACCACGGGACATGAAGCTTTGTCTTTCATGGATAGATCATCGAGATATAATCAGATCAGAATGGCACTAGAAGATGAAGAATGCACGGCATTTCGCACTCCAAAGGGCATTTACTATTATAAAGTTATACCTTTCGGACTAAAGAACACAGGTGCCACCTACCAACATTGTATGCAAAATATTTTTGACAACATACTTCACAATAAGGCGAAGTGTTATGTAGATGATCTTATCGTTAAAATAAAAAGGAGAAGTGATCACCTAGCAGATCTTTGGGTGGTTTTTGATCGGCTAAGAAAACACGATTTGAAGATGAACCCGCTCAAATGTGCTTTTGGCGTCAGCTCAGGCAAATTCCTTGGTGTTATAGTATGCCATCACGGGATTGAAGTTGATCTGGCCAAGATAGATGCAATTCAAAAAATGCCTGTGCCAAGAAATCTTAAGGAACTACGAAGTTTACAAGGTAATCTCGCGTTTATCAGAAGGTTCATATCAAATCTTGTTGGATGATGTCAGCCGTTTAGCCATTTGATGAAGAAAAATGCCCCGTTTGTGTGGGATAAAGGATGCCAAAATGCCTTTGAAAGTATAAAGAAAACTTGGCAAACCCACCAGTCTTGGGAGCTCTAACATTGGGAAAGCCGCTCATATTATATATTGCTGCTCAAGAAAGCTCGATTGGTGCTCATATGGCTCAAGAAAATGAAGAAGGAAAAGAAATGGCCTTGTATTATTTGAGCTTCCGGTTAATGGAGAATGACATGAAATACTCCCTAATTGAGAAGATATGTTTGGCTTTGTTTTATGCGATTAAAAAGTCAAAACATTACTTTACAGCATATCCCATTCGGCTCATCTCTCGTGCAGATCCCGCCAAATTTGTGATGTCAAACCCAGTACTTTCAGGGAGACTAGCTAGGTGGTTTGTCATATTTAACCAATATGACATCACATATGCACCACAAAAGGTCGTCAAAGGGTAGGCACTTGCCAATTTTCTTGCAGACCATCCAATTCCAGCAGAGTGGGAACTATCCGACTCTCTTCTTGACAAAGACGCCTTCTTTATTGAAATCTTACCAGCATGGATGATGTTTTTCGATGGAGCAGCTAGAGTCGATGGAGCTGGAGCAGGGGTCGTTGTTGTCTCCCCAGAAAAGCTAGTGTTGACATATTCATTTGTACTGGGCGAGTTGTGCTCCAATAATGTGGCTGAGTACCAAGCGTTGATAATTGGGCTCCAGATGGCTGTCGAAATGAAAATTACTGATCTCGAGGTCTATAGCGATTCAAAATTGATTATTAATCAGCTTTTGAATGAATATGAAGTCAAAAAGGAAGATCTCGTTCCTCATTTCCGACAAGCCTCAAGCTTGGTGAAAAAGTTAGAAAATATTATCCTAAGTCACATCCCAAGAAAAGAAAATAGAATGGCTGATGCGCTAGCCAATCTAGCTACCACTCTGGCACTATCAAAATGGGAAACAACAAATGTGCCAGTATGTAACAGATGGGTGTTGCCATCATTAGATGAGCCAAATCACGAAGAATCAATGGCCACATCAGTCACAGTATGTGAAGATGATGACTAGAGAACACCATTGATTGAGTACTTGAAGTATGGAAAGCTGCTATAGAACCCACGCCATAAAACAGAGGTGCGGTGGAGATCGTCTCGCTTCATCATATACAAAGATATATTGTATCGACGATTGTTTGATGGCAACTACCAACACTGCTTAGGTGATGAAGAAGCAGTTAAAGCTATGACGGAAGCACATTCTGGAGTGTGCGGAGCTCATCAATCAGGTCCGAAGCTCCACTTTTGAATCAAAAGGATGGGCTATTATTGGCCCATGATGGTTAAAGACTGTTTGAACTTCGCAAAGAGATGTGAGGTTTGTCAGATACATGCTAACCTCATACACCAGCCTCCAGAACCTCTACACCCTACATTGACTTCATGGCCATGTGATGCATGGGGTCTTGATGTGGTGGGGCCAATAACTCCCTAGTCTTCTGGCAGTCACGCCTACATATTAGCAGCAACTGATTATTTCTCTAAGTGGGATGAGGCGGTCCTGTTGAAAGAAGTAAAGAAAGAAATAGTAGTTGAGTTCATCCGTTGCAACTTAATTTTCAGGTATGGAGTGCCCAGGTATATCATCACCGACAATGGGAGGCCTTTCTACAACAAGTTATGGACAAATTATGCCTTCAGTTCGGGTTTAAGCAGTACAACTCATCCATGTATAATGTTATCGCAAATAGCTTGGCTGAAGTGTTCAACAAAACTTTGTGCAATCTTTTCAAGGAAGTCGTGTTGAAATCAAAGAAAGATTGGCATGAGAAAGTTAGGGATTTTATGGGCATACTGGACAACACATCGAACTGCCACCCAGGCTACTCCCTATTCTCTGGTATATGGCGTTGAGGTTGTGCTCCCTCTCAAAAGTCAAATCAAAACTTTCACTCCACATAGCCATTCAAGAAAGACTCACTGCTGAGGAGAATGCTCATCTCACACTCGAGGAGTTGGAGGCACTGGATGATAAAAGGCTTGGGACACAGCAACACCTTGAATGCTACCAAACTCGCATGACTAGGGCGTTCAACAAAAAAGTCTGCCCGAGAACATTTCAAGTAGGTGACTTGGTCTTGCAAGTAAGAAGACCTATTACCATCACCTATTGAATGGGAAATAAATTTGTGTCAAAATGGGATGGTCCTCACGTGGTCAAAGAGGTGTACACAAGTGGTGCTTACAAGCTGGTTGATAAAGATAGGTTGTGTATTGGCCCCATCAACGGCAAATTTTTGAAAAGATATTACCCCTAAAGTGGTATATTGCTCCTGATGCATGAGCCTAAACTGCATCAAACTTCTAACCCGTATGAGCATAAACTGTATACGGTACCCACCAATGGTAATGCATGTGGTTAAACTGCTAACATGCTCCATTGAAGGTATTTTATGTGGCTAAACATAAAAATACTCCACCTGGTCCAGGATGGCTAAGCAATGGGTACTCCTGGCCTGCATGAGTATAAACTGTGTACGGCTCCCCCTCAAAATCATCTCAATTTTTTTGAACTACGTTACGACTTGATCTCTTTATTAGGTATGTAGGCAACTTAGATAACTTCTACGTTCAATCATGATCTTTGGATAAAATTATTTGTCCGTGTAGTTGTTACATCACTAAGCTTCTCAGCCAATTGCATTTGAAGTTCTATAAATCTACGTGGTCCGCACATTGAGTCTTTCAGCCTACCGGAGTGCTAAATCTCCAGAGCACAGTCTTCTTGTAACTTCATGGTAGAAAATTGGGCCATGTCTCGTGACGGGATAACCTTCTCTACAGTGGGAATGGTCTCTTTACTTTCTTCAATAATCTCACATATTCTTGCTTAGATGGGGTGAAAATTCTAGCTATTCTTTTGCTAGCCAGAATACTTGCAATCTTGGAGGTACTTGGATGTATCGAATTGACATCGTCAACTACAAGGGCAAAGGTGCAAAGCTAGCAAGCCAAACGTGCTGCTAAATAGACGTCTTCCCTCAAACTTTCCGTAATGCCAAGCTTTGAGGATAACTCTTCCTCCACCATGGACCATCCTTCATGAGCACCAAAGTTACTAAGAGGATTGTAAGTTGGCTTCAAACGGGCTGACTTATTCTCTACGCAATGGTTGTTGGCAATACTTCACATCCTTCTTGTATTAGAATGACCAAAAGCTCACCGAATCGTCAATTGTAACTGGAGAACATTGATCTCTGTTGGCACTCCCATGCAGTAGGTGGAAGGCATGAAACAAGTACTTGCAGCAATGAGGAATAAATCTCTTCCCCGTGTTCTTCAATCCTGGCAACTTGACCTTGCCTTCTATGATATGCCGACAGAACATTGGTGAGAAGATTGGCTCATCTGCTTGTTGGTGATAAGTTGCTCGCAAAGTCCACACCTTGGATGTCATGCTTAAAGAAACTTCTAGGGGCAATCCTCCGTGTTCGTCAATCTCGGCCACTTGACCTTGCCTTCTATGATGCGTCGATCGAGCATCGGTGAGAAGCTTGGCTCGCCTACTTGCTGGTGATGAGTTGCTCGCAAAGTCCACACCTTGGATGTCATGCTTAAAGAAACTTCTAGGGGCAATCCTCCGTGTTCGTCAATCTCGGCCACTTGACCTTGCCTTCTATGATGCGTCGATCGAGCATCGGTGAGAAGCTTGGCTCGCCTACTTGCTGGTGATGAGTTGCTCGCAAAGTCCACACCTTGGATGTCTCGCTCAAAGAAACTTCTTAGGGCAATCCTCCATGTTCGTCAATCTCGGCCGCTTGACCTTGCTTTCTATGATGCGTCGATCGAACATTGGTGAGAAACTTGGCTTATCTGCTTGTTGTTGATGAGTTGCTCGCAAAGTCCACACACTGGATGTCTCGCTCAAACAAACTTCTTGGGCAATCCTCCCTGTTCCTCAATCTCGATCGCTTGACCTTGCCTTCTATGATGCGCCGACCGAATATCAGTGAGAAGCTTGGCTCATCTGCTTGCTGGTGATGAGTTGCTCGCAAAATCCCCACCTTAGATGCCTCGCTCAAAGAAACTTCTTGGGGAAATCCTCCATGTTCGTCAATCTCGGCCGCTTGACCTTGCCTTCTATGATGCGCCAACCGAACATTGGTGAGAAGCTTGGTTCATCTGCTTACTAGTGATGAGTTGCTCGCAAAGTCCACGCCTTGGATGTCTTGCTCAAAGAAAGTTCTCGGGAACAATCCTCCGTGTGCAATGGCTTTGTCAATCTCGGCTGCTCCTTTGCGTACCGGCCAATAGTGGGGGCATGGACCGCCAAGAATGTATCATTCTCTATGGGTTCATTCTCGTCATTGAGAATCATCAAGTACTTCTCTCCGAAGTTGGGAGTGGTGTCCTTGAAGTGCACCATGTTCTAACCTATCAAGTTGCAAATGAAAGTGTAAGGTGACATGCAAAATAAAAGGAGCATCACACTTTCAATTCAATTTTAAAAAAGGGGGGGGGGGGGGTTACGAAAGAATGGTTTTTCTAAACTTGAAAAGCTCCAAGATGGATTTCAAAGACCTGCCAGCAGAGATAAGTCAGCCGAATAAATAAAAACAAAAGAAAGAAAATAATATGTAAATCTCCTTCACAAGTTTGAAACTTCAAGACCTTATTTCAATGGTTTTTCTCGGGATCGAAGTCAAATGAACAAACCAAAAGAAATAAAACAATTTGTTCCTTGAATCAGCATCCTGTGCACATGAACGAAAAAGCATGATTCAGAGTCAAAAAAAAAGGGGGAGTGGGTCACGCTTTTGTTCAGCAAATTGTCGAACATTGATTATGCATGACAAGAGGAAAAAAGGGAAAGAAACCAAGTGGGCAAGGTTAACCCAAAAGAAACTCCAAAAAAAGTAGCCCGTCTCAATACTCTCTGCCACAGCTTTCGGGATGGAGAAATTAAATGGCAAAGTAGATTATTTATAGGCATTCAAAGGGCTAAGTTCCAATTAGATCATACTTCTGACTTGTGGAGTTATGTTTTGATCAGAAGTTCAGTCCGAGTGGGAAGTAACTAAAGCATTGGAGTTCATAATTTTGGATCAAATTTGGAGTTGATTTCATCAGATGACAGCTGGGGACTGACAGTGATTCCACGTGGATTTGATAAGTAAGAATTGGAGTCTTGATGCCATTAAATTGAGGTGTTGCCGCTGCCTGTTTGCCAAGGAGTCTCAATGAGATAGAACATCATACAATTTTTATATTGAAAAGGACTTCAATTACATGAGGGAGTTAATTGATTTGCAGCATAATCTAAGAGACCAATCAACAATTGGCTTTAGGAGTCCAAACCGTATAGGAAGAGGTTAATTGAGATAAACTTTAGCAAGAATTGTTTTTGGTATAAACTTCAAGAATGGGATTTTTTTTTTTTGGAACAAAGTCATTGTTGCATTTTAGGACTTCTACTTTTAAAACCACTGATTCGTACTAAAATCGTGAGCTACAAGAGTGGAGACAATCCCAATTTTATTTTTGGGCCAGGCATCTTTTTAAATTTATTTTGGTTATTATTTGGATCACATGAAAATGAGAAGTCATGGGCTAATCTTTTGTGAAGTCCAAGTTTGGAGGCCCAAATTTGCCCAAGCAAGGATATTGGGCTTAATTTAGGAAGTCCAAAATAATTTCTTCAGGTCCAGAATAAACTCGAAACTACTTGATTCCCCTTTGAAAAAAAGGGGGGAGGGGGGAGTTTAGAAAAAAAAAAAAAAAAGTACTTCAAGTCTCACCTCTGCTACGCAAACATTCGGCATGTTCTTCATCAAGCCTTAAAGTAGGGGGCATTTGTTGGCAACTTAATTTCACCCAATTAAAGATTGACAAGTGTAAATTAAAATATTAAATATTAATTGAATTTTCTATTTTATATCTTGGAATTTCCTGAATTTAATTCCGATATTTAATAGTTAATGTTAATTAATATTTTAATATTTATTTTACCGGTGAATGAGAAATTGCCAAATGTCAATATAAGATGTTTCGGCCAATTAAATCAAATCTTGTAGCCCGAAAGTCCAAAACCAATCAAATGGTGACAATTGGCACACACATGGACCAATCAAATCACGACACCCAAATAATATATTTCTCTTTAAAAATAACTTATATTAAAGAGATAAATACCGAAGAAGTTGCTAGCAATCCGAAAATCCTATACAAACACCTATAAATAGGGGTCATTTGGGGTTCAAAAGGAGGAGAAAGTTTTTAAGAGCAAGAGAAGATAAGAAGATCCCAAAGCTCTCTCAAGACAAGCTCAAGAAGATTCATGAATATCAAAGGCGAAATTCCTAGAGTTCTTCGTGAAAGTCATCAAATCAAGGCGTTCAATTCGCAATCAAGGTGTTAGCCCTGCGTTTTGGTGTTTCTTCCAAATCAAATCCATAGTGATTAAGGCGGCGTTTAAGGCGTTCTTCACGGAAATCATCAAAATAAGACGTTTGATCCTCAATCAAGGTGCTAGATTGGCATATTGGCGTTTTTCCCAAGTCAAATCAACGGTGTTCACGGCGTTCTTCACGGTGTTCATCAAAATTTTTGACGTTTGATTTGTAATCAAGCAACAAAGCCTACGAATCGCGTTATTGGAAGATCAAGTCAAATTTGGAGAAAATAATCAGGGGATTAATCTTTAGGATTATTTTTCACTAATTTATATTCTTTTTAAATATTTGTTACATTTTTCTTGTCTTGTAGTTTGTAATTTATAGACTCGAAATTTTGTGTGAACACATAGTATTGATCCCAATCAACAATTTTCGCCTCATTCACATGAACCAAACATTCGCCTGCCAAGTGTATTTATACATCTGGATTCAGGCATACCACGAGTTTTAATCATATGTAAGACACAAATTCAAACAGCTTTATGTAACCACACCACAAGTTTTAATCGTATGTAAGACACAAAATTCAAACCGCATTGTATAAAAAAAAAAAAAATCCTACATTAACTATCTATAACTGAAGGCTTAATAAAACCTAGATAATTTTTGGGATATTAGCCAACCAATATAGAACTTTTTTGAGTGTGTGTGTGTGTGTGTGTGAGAGAGAGAGAGAGAGAGAGAGAGAGAGAGAGACAGAGAGAGAGAGAAATATTTGATAGATTTATAATTTCCTTCTATTTTTCCATCCGTATATATCTAAACCCCTCCCCCCACCCCAAAAAAAAAAAAATCTTTCATTGCATTTCATTTTCTTCAACTCCTTTTTCTTTCATTTTCCACTCAATCAAACAAAGCTTTAATCTACCAAGGAGGGTAATAAATACCCCCTCATGGCGGATTCTTTCACTAATGGGGGAATTGTCAACTTGCTGCTAATCTACAACTCTTCATCTCAATCCTTTGAAATTATCAGGTACTTGGTCCCACTCTTCCCTAGCTTTCAGTTTTTGACTAGGATCTTATCAATTTTGAGATCTTTTGGTCAATTTTGGAATTGAATTCTATTCTAATTTAGTTGTAAGTCCTCAAATTAAAGTACCATATTTTCAATATTAGGTGATTGATGAACTTGTATGTGTTATTTCTTAGGTAATGATTGATATGCGGGAAAAGATTTTGGAATAGAATGAAATGGGAAAGGAATGACGTTTATATTAGTATTCTTGCGTTTGGTATGCCCAAAAAATAAATAAGGAAATGAATTAATCGTTTCATTGATATATTTCTAATTTTATAGTATTTCTCATTCTACGGTATAGTAATAGTGATTACTATTTAATGATAATGTAATCATTTAAAAAAAAACTACTAATAAGAAATATTATAGATTCCTTTAGTAAGGATCAAATTAATTTAAACAATACATTCCTTTTCTAGAAGGATCAATGGATAACAGTAAAATTATTGGATATATTCATTCAATCTAATCCATTCCGCCAATCATAGTTTATATGGGAAATCGATAGTAAAACCACCATTTTCTTCAACTAGGGGAAGTGTTTCCACAAATTCTTGAATATCTCACTTAATAAATTTGTAAGTAATAAAATTTAATAACCAATAGTCATTCATAATGTTTCTGACAGGTTCAAAAAATCAAAGCTTTGAGAAAAATTGTGTTCTATTTGGAATTATCTCATATAAATATAAATATAAATATATATGTAATAATGTACAAACAAAACACAAAACCTAAATATTGATCTTTTAAAATAACCAAAAGTTGAAACAAACTATGGGCATGTAAACGAAAATAAATTAAATGTCTAATCTTTTGAAATCATAAGTGGCAAAGAATCAAACAAATTGTAAAAATATCAAAATGAGCGCATAAATTAAAAAATATTGAAATTAATAATATTTCAATATTATAAAATATAAAAGTAGACGAACAAAAGGAAAATTTATACACAAAAAACACAAAACATATAACTTCAACGAAATATATAGTAACAACTATCAAAATCAAGAATTAAGAGAAGATCTTCCTATAAAGTAGCAAATATAAATAAAAACAATGACATAGAGCAAACGCAAATATTGAAAATTCTAGATAAAGAGGGCGTTTGGCTAAATTTATTTGACATATCTTATAAGATGTTTTTGAAATTTATAAGATGTTGGATCTTGAGATGAGGAAAATTACATTATTTTAGTGAACGCAAAGTTATTTTTTGTTTATATTTTTATTTTTAAAAGGGGAGATTACCTCAAAAAAACTAATCAGTCACATTTTTTGTATTTAATTGATAAATTTGAAATTATCAAAAAATTTCATTCCGTTAAAATTACAAAACTATCAAGAAATAGGGAAAAAAAAAGAAAAAGAAAGTAAAAGAAAAGAAAATGTGAATACCAAGAAACATACAAATTTAGTTTTGAGCTGCTTCTGGACTTGTAGCTTTTTTGGACTGAAAATCAGCCGAAAACAATGAAACCAAACACTCAAAAGTTGTTCAAATAATTGAAAGCACGGGAAATTCTTTCCCGCACCGGGTTTGGCCACACTAGGATTAATCAGGTGGCAAGTGTTTTACACTTGCCATGTGATTGGTGTACAGTTTAGGGAGAGTGACCAATCATATGGCATGTGTATTAACACTTGTCACATGATTGATTGGGTACGGCCAAATCGGATTTGGGCAAGAATTTTCTCTGAAAGCACTAAATTGGTCTTTTTTGAAGCATTTCCAAACACCCTCAAAGAGAGAATAAAGGTGGACAAAATTCCAATTACCAGTGGTTATCCCAACTTTAAATTTCTTTCTCATCTGTTATTGTCTTTACCGGTGGCCCACAGCACATCTCATACTCTACTGTTCTATATATAACTCAGTAGCTCAACTCTCAGTCAGTGTGTGTAGTGTGTGTGACAATCAAGTAAGTGATTGTTATTAGCTAATATGGAGGGATCAATTCTTGCAGGGTCAACATTCTTATTGCTAATAATCATAAGTGCTGGTCTTGTTTGTTCTTATGATTCTCGGAGCTTAAGCAGACGCAATCTGCTCGGCAATGGCCTTGCTTCTACTCCTCCAATGGGGTACAATTTCTTTTTTCTACTTCTTTATTGTATAATACAAAGTTTTTGAAGTTCTTAAATGATTGTGTGACAAGTAGATTTAAGAGAGATATCAAGGCAAGTGTAGCTACACTGCACATACATCTTTACTCCTTATTGGTTCTTTTTATGTTTAATTGCTAAGTTTGGGAATTATCAGAAGATAAATAAAGAAAAAAAATCAATTAGTTACGCTCAAAGCCTTTCAAATTAGCAAATTCCGCAGGTAACTTTCATTGTATCTTATTATTTATAATTCTCTTAGTTAGTTATTATGTCTCATATTAGTAGTGATATAATGGGAAAGGGATGATACAGCTAATAGTTTTTCAATCATATTTTCTCTTTTTGATTTATTTGAATGTTATCTTAACTACTTTTTGTTTCTTCTGTTTTAACTTAGTTGAGCATTGATTGAGAGCATTCACTTATCTCTTGTAATCTGCTTCAGGTGGAACAGTTGGAATCATTTCGACTGTAGAATTGATGAAAACATCATTAAAGAAACAGGTGAGTGAGTTATAATTACGGCAACTTCATTTTCTTGCTTTATTTTTGAGATTATTTCACCTGCATCCCCTAATTAATGTTACACTTAAAACCCCCTGATGATTTCATAATTACAGAAAGTGTCCCTATCATTACTTTTTAAGCGGGTTTAATGTAAGACGAAAGTTGATATCAATAACACTGAACCTCAAGGGGTGTAGGTGTAATTATCACATATTCTTTTAACATTTTTCAAACAGTCTGGAAAAAGTAGTCCACACACTTTTGATCTTCTATCATAGTTTTTGAGATTCTTTTGTTTGTCAGCTGATGCTCTCGTCTCCACGGGACTTGCTAAGCTCGGATATAAATATGTCAACATAGGTATATTTCTACTCTGATGCTAGTAATTCATACCAATGTTGGGTATTCAATTTTACTAAATTTCTTTCTGTATCGTTTACAGATGATTGCTGGGCTGAAATTTCTCGTGACAACAAGGTCCATTTTTCACTATGATACCACTTATCGAGAATATTTTGGTGTCATTCTATATTTATGATATTCTATATGTTTTATTTGCTTCAACGATATTGAATTTTAGGGTGCTCTGGTGCCTAAGAACTCCACATTTCCTTCTGGAATGAAGGCTTTGGCCGACTATGTTCACAGCCAGGGACTTAAGTTGGGAATATACTCTGATGCCGGGTAATTGGCTTTAAGACAAAAAAAATTCAACTATGAACCCAATTTTAGTATATAAGTAGTACCCAAAACCGGGTTCATGCAAGAGCTTTAATTTCCATTTGGGACATTATACAGTGTTCGGGAACATCCAAAGTAATTCCAAGTCATGACTGATGCACATGGTTAATTTCCTTGCAGGTATTTCACTTGCAGCAAAAAAATGCCTGGTTCAATTGGGCACGAGGAACAAGATGCCAAAACCTTTGCCGCTTGGGTAACGTTACTTAACTTTCTTTGTTTGTTGGAAATCCCTTCTTCAATAATGGTCCATTTAGATTTTTTTTTTTTTTTTAACTCCTTGAAATGCCTCTTTTAACATCAAACATTGAACTTCTTTTTTTGTTGAAGTGTTTATTTTACAAAGAACAAGTGCTTTCTTCTGAAAAGAAGTTCATCCAAACGGCCCTAAATCATTTATACATTTTCTCGCTAGTTTGATAGAAAATGGTCAGAGTGGTTGGATGTTATGAACCATATTCTGTGTTGATTGTCACTATGCAAAAAATGAGTTTTCTGGTTTAATCTGCAGGGCATTGATTATTTGAAGTATGACAACTGTAACAATGATGGATCCAGGCCAACAATCAGGTAGCTAGTACAATTCGGTTCAAATCCTTTATTAAATCTTCTATATATATATATACATCTTATCTGAAATTTGAACCTAATAGTATACTTTTGATGCAGATACCCTGTGATGACTAGGGCTCTGATGAAAGCTGGACGACCAATCTTTTTCTCATTATGTGAATGGTAATTGCTTTTCTCCCAATTACAAAAACGACGATGAAATTAGCAAATAAAAAAACCGTCTCTCTCTCTCTGTTGACGTTTTACCAGGGGAGACATGCACCCAGCATTGTGGGGTTACAGTGTAGGAAACAGCTGGAGAACCACAAATGATATTTCCGACACATGGGAAAGGTATAAATAATACTCTCTCAAGTCTCAACTCAATATTCAAAATGTGAAGCTCACTTGGTTGTCCAACACAACACAGCATGGTCTCTCGAGCAGATCAGAATGAAGTTTATGCAGAATATGCTAGGCCTGGTGGCTGGAACGGTTACTTCCTTCTTCCTACCTATCTTCATTTTAACTTCCATACCTAACAAAACCTAAAAACAAGTCAGTTAATGTTTGACGTTTATCCTGTTTATTTCAGATCCCGACATGCTTGAGGTGGGCAATGGGGGGATGACCAAAAACGAATATATTGTTCATTTCAGTATATGGGCAATTTCCAAGGTCTCTCTTAACGCTTAATAATGTCCTCATAGTTATGCTCTCATTTTGAATTGTTGCATCCTTTAATATATATTTTTCAGGCTCCCCTCCTCATTGGTTGTGATGTGAGAAATATGACTAAAGATACAGTGGAAATCATAGCAAATAAGGAGGTCATTGCGGTAAACCAGGGTAATCAAATTATTCTCTTCTCTGCCTGCCCCAAAGGTTTTGTCTCATATTACAAACTACACCTGCAGCTGGGGGCATCTGTAGCATGAGATCAAACATTAGGGCGGGTATTTGTAATTCTTCAAACCATTGAGGAGTTCTGTGTTCAATTATAGTAAATCGCACGGCGTGCATCTGAAAAATAAAATTAGAAATGCAGATGAAATATAAAATGGAGTACATAATCCAAAGTGCTGTTGTTGACCACTTCTTTTGATAATAAGCTCAATTTCATTATGGACAGACAAGCTAGGTGTTCAGGCTAAAAAGGTTCGGATGGAAGGTGATTGGGAGGTAAATCATATATATTTTACAATCATTAAAATGTAATATTATAAAGATATCACTTTAATTTGTTGTTAATTTATAATATTCTTAACTGCTACGGTAATTCGTTTTATCAGGTGTGGGCAGGGCCGCTTTCGCACTACAGAATAGCCGTATTGCTGCTCAACAGAGGATCAATGCACACTGCCATAACAGCTCACTGGGATGATATAGGCATCACGCCCACCACTACTGTTATAGCAAGAGACCTTTGGGCGGTAAAAATATATAGAAATAATTACCAAACACCCCCCAACGTTTTCCCATATAATTACAAAAAAACCCCTCTATCTATTGAAATTACAAGTAATACCCATTTAGCTTAGCATCCATCTTACACACTACCAATAGTTAGTTGCCCCAACTACAAACAAAGAGGAAAAAATCAAGGGGGTAATTGTAATTTCAATAAATAAAAAGGATGGAAAACATTAGGGAGTTTTTGGTAATTATCCAAAATGGTTAATTTACATTACAGAATCTTAGTTCTGTAATCTCATCTTCTTTAATCCTTAACATGGTACGGCTTTGGTAAAGCACGATGACCTTTTTACACGTTCTCTTTGGCAGCACAAGACTTTGGAGACAAGATTTAAAGGAAATTTGACAGCAACAATGGATTCCCATGCATGCAAGATGTATATACTGGAACCAGTTTCTTGAGAGTGTCTTGCTAGATTGGGGATGTACAATTGATCAGCGTAATTTAATGCCAAATATCCAATTATTCTTGCCCCTATGAATGCATTGTATTGATGATGGATTTAATAATAAGATGTTGTTGAGCTATTGGAGTGGTAGCATTAGTAAACATAAACATACAGTCGTGATCATGTTTTGATTTACTGTGTCGCCTTTTAGTCACTACTAAAAACAAAATGGCCTAATTTGACACTTTTAAAAAGTGTCACAATTATATATCTATTGTGGCACTTCAAAAAAATACCTCAACAAATTATTCCAAATTTAAACTATAATGTTTTTATTGTGACACTATAAAGTGTCAAAATATGCTATCATGGCACTCAAATACATGACACTTTAGCTTGTTCACCAAATCAAATTGGCTTTCAGTGGCACTATCTAAAGTGCCACATATTTGAGTATCGTGATAGCATATTTTAACACATTATAGTATCACAATAAATACATTATAGTTAAAATTTAGGACATCATATTGAGGAACTTTTTATGATATGTCACAATAGGTATACAAATATGGCACTACTATATTATATATATCAAATTAGGTCATATTTTTAGTAGTGAATGTTGGGTGAAACTTTAGTATAACTTATTTGGGCCAAAAATTAAGTTTTTGTATTTTTTTTTTTTTTTTGGTAATTGACTCAGTTTTTAGCCATGCCAAATTATTAAAATTAGGCTCAGTCATTTTGATATGAAGTGAGGTCGACCCATGTTAAGAGGCTCAAGCCAAGACCAAAATTTTTGAATAAATATTCTATGGCCCATTCAACCAAAATCAAATAAAAATGCAAATAAAATCATGTGCTTAATTGCGCACCATGATTTTAGGAGATGTTAGCAAGAAATAGTTAACTAGGCCAAAGGTAAAGGGGTTTGCATAACTAAGGAGCGAAGAATAATGGTCATGTGATGGAATTCTTAGATCATCCGGATATTTGAATAAAAAGACAACCACATTGCTAAAAAAAAGTTAAGGCACGTGCCACAAGGCACACCACTCATTCAAACATTCAAATTCGAATAAGGTGCTTGACTTCGAGAATAAAGTGGAGATTTTTGAAAACTCAAGTTATAAAAGAAGGCTAGAAAGCACCAAGAAAAGACAATCTACACTCAACAACAACAACTACAACTTCAAGAATTCTACACTTATTCGATTCATTAGCTTGAAATGAACTAAGATTAGCTTAGTTTATAGGTTAGAAAACCGCTATGTGGGGGTTCGTAGTCATGCTCATTTGGCTCGAGATGGGATTTTCAATGAGTTCTCTCCATAGCATTGCTATGTGATGGCCCGAAATCTCTAGTTAATTATGCAAATATCTATTTACAACCATCTCACAAAAACATGCTATTTTATAACGTAATGAAATCAAACACGCGTACTATTAATCAAAAGGGAGGTTTACATAATTCGTTTATTACATATACACAACATATACACAAACTAAACTATCAAGTTTCTAGCGCAACATACACATAACTAACTAAATGCCTCGAAGCGTCCTCTTACATCTTCCTCGTTTCTATCTTCCGGTGTCTCAAATTCGGCTAAAAACATAATAAAAGCACAATGTCAAAATATACACATGTTGAGTAGAAATTCACATAGATATGAGGTGTTAGTGTGAAATTGCATACTGTTATAAAAGCATATAAAACCTATGACATCCCAATTTTATACATTGAAATTATATAGAGAGATCTATAATGACCCAGTACTTCCTAGTATTTTCAAAAATTACAACTTATTACTTTATTTAAAAACCTTATGTATAAGTATTTATGTGACATCCCAATTTTATACATTGAAATTATATATAGAGATCTATAATGACCCAATACTTCCTAGTAATTTCAAAAATTACAACTTATTACTTTATTTAAAAGCCTTATGTATAAGTATTTATATTTCAAAATATACCTATGTATACATGCAATTTCGAATTTATAGGTATATATTATATAAAAGGTCATGTTTTATCATATATATATACATATATTATCCAAAAATGTCATTTTCTCTTACCTCATGTCATTTTCTCTTAATAAATGTTCTTAAATGCTAAGATCTTGATAAGATTCTTGATAAACATAACAAAGTGGATAACTACAAAAAATATCTTATATTATCTTAATTTATCCTTATCTTATCCTATCTTATCTTATCTTATCCTATCTTATCCTATCCTATCTTATCTTATCCTATCTTATCTTATCCTATCTTATCTTATCTTATCTTATCTTATCCTTATCTTATCTTATTCTATCTTATCCTATCCTATCTTATCTTATCCTATCTTATCCTGTATTATGTTATCTTATCCTTATCTTATCCTATCTTATCTTATCCTTACATATCCTATCTTATCATATCCTATCTTATCTTCTATGCATTTATTATAAATTGACCTTATAATATAAAAATCCTATTTCTTGCCCTAAACTCTATAAAAAGGGGACATTGTCTTCATTTTCCCACACACACACACGCAAATCCCGCCTAAACCACCCACACTCACTCCACTCTCAACACACAAAACACTCTCTTTTTAGAGCATATCTTCCCCACACATATATGTATCAATAAACTCTTCTTTTTTCATACATATATACCGATTAGCCTTCTATATATCTCCCTATTTCCTCAAACACGCTTAAAAGGAGGGTACCAAGTCGATGTAGTCAATCCAAGTCTATAAACTTGATAAATCCTTAGGTGAGTGCCTTTTACCTTCCTTGCTGGGGCATTGAACTATATGTTATAAATATTATTCGTATGGCCTACCTTGTCTGATTTATGCTAGCTGAATCTTTTGGAATTATATCTTTCAACAAAAGTATCTTTCCGAATTATAAGTCAAGTTATACCCGAAAAGTATTTCATTTATGATATTATTAGTTATATTAGTTTCAAAAATGATTTATTGACACCCTTGGGATATCATGTTTTAATTATGTTTTATGTATCCCTGGTGTTGGAAACAAGCTATTATTTTATTAAAAGTTTGTGAGCCATTTGTCTTGTTATGATCTATTGATACCCTTGGGGCTGCCCTTGGGAAGTTTGGGCACAGGTACATGTGAGCGGGCTATGTCGGGCGGAATGGACCGTCGACAGAACCTTCTTACATGATACCATTCTGTTGGACCTGATTCCTACATACAGTTGGAGGTTAATTGTAGTAGGGATTGGCTCGGTGTATTACACAGGCACGTGGTACACCTACCATTTACCGTTTACCGTTGTCAAGGTCGCTCCTTGACACAAAGGGGAGGCATAAGGATTTTATGATATGTTTATCTGTTTTGAGTAGTAATAAGATTGGAGATTCCGTTCATGGCTCACCATCCATCTTGTTCAAGTTTGTGTATACACAGTTTTTATGATTCATTATTTTGTTAGTTTATGACTCTTATTTTCAGTTTATATATCTATATGTATATTTCCCACCTCACTAGGTCATTTGGACTTGCCACCCAAGTTCTTTCTATTCTTTACCTCAGATTTAGAAAATGGGTCGAGGGGACTCGGTTTAGGTGATCAGTGCATTCATGCATAGTCCTTTATCATGTATAGAAGAGTAGCTTGTTTAATAAATGGTAGACCACTACTTGAAATGTTGTACTTGGGATAGTTTGTTACCCTACATTTCGATGTAAGCTAATGGCATTTTATTCGCATCTCAATTCTAGTGTACGATAAACGATTGTTGTATTGGGTATCCATTGAAAAATAAGTACTCAGCAAGACCGTTAAGTGTGCCCTACTCGTGTAGGATGGTCCTAGCGAGGGGGGTGTCACAAAACCACATATAACCTATAGAAATTTCAGTTATTGATCAAATCACATAAATTTCAGCTCTGATAGAGCATCACAATCCAATCATATAGTTACCTTTTTCCACTTCGAAGGGTGGTTACCTTATCTCACCGTACCGTAAACCAATTTCCAACCGAAACTCCCACCCAACCTAAACACACCGGTGGTCATATCTCGAGTATATGCCGAAATCCTACGACCCACAACCAATACATGGAACACTCCATCCATGCAAGATAGGAATAGGACATGGATGGCGAGAACTGGTTTAAGACCGGCAAGCCCATTGCCGCCCGGCCGAACTCTAGCCCCATCCACACCGAAATCATATAGGGCCATTATACACATAATTCCAACACATCCAAATCATAATTTCATGACAAACCCCACTGTTTCAGCTCAACTCAGTACAAAGTACCCAAAATTCATAGTTTTGCAAAATCGATATTTACAACTTCGAACTGAAATTTCTAGCTTTCAAACTACTAAAACTCCACCATAAAACCTACTGGAAATCCACAAATATATTCCCAAGGTTGTAAAATAGACTTTTAGTTAACAAAATTTTGAATTTCCAGCTTACGAAACCTGGAATTTTCAGACGGCGATGCGAAACGGTTTAGCGCGCAACTTTTGAAAATTTCAGCTTTCGTAACCCAAACTTCCAGCTTTGAAAAACCTGTAAATACAGCCTATTATACACTGAATTTACAGTTTAGAAACCAGGTTTTCACTTGGGAATTTTTGGATTTTCTAGCTTTACAAAAATTGAACTTTTCACCTTCAAAACAATAGTTTCTGCATGAATAGTAATTTCCAGCATATGCACAACTTGAAATTTCAGCTGAGAAAACTTAATATTCTAGCTTCTAGCACATATATAAGACTCTAACAAGGTATAAAACATGATAACATAGCATAATGACAACAATTTCAGCATGCTTATTCAAGAATGTAACCAAACATGCTCATAGAAAGATCATAGCCATCATATACATATACCAACACATCTTGAAATCCCTTAGAGCCAAGATGGAAACCAACTTGTGGTGACCTCCTAGGTCTTATAGGGGAGATATCATGTTAATAGATGGACAAAAACCTAACCCTAGCTCATGCCATAGGCAAATTTCTACCTTGATGTCTTCTTTGCCTTGTAGGGGTTTTGAAGAAGAAAAGTGTGTGGAGTTGGGAGATGGTTTGAAGAGGTGAAGGAGTGTAGGGAAAAGTGAAAGAAAACAAGTAGAAATGGGGGTGTATGGCCGGATTTCTCTTTGTGTGTGTGAGGATGATGTTTATGTTTTTTCCTAAGTATTAGACATAGAAGATTAGTATGAAGTCATTTTCCAATTAATGTCCTAATTGGCCAAGTATAGAGTCTAACAAGCTTAAGTGGAACTCTACATTAACAAGAGCCAAGTATGTATTCTTGCATCTAGAAGATATTTTACAAGTGTATTAATACATTGTATCTAGCAACTCTAGCAAACTTGGAGGATAAGACTTAATACAAACCAAGTATTTAATCTTTTATATTTTTATCTCCAAAAATTCCCAAAAAAACATCCAACCCCCTATTTTTAATCTGAAAATTTTTGTTATTTATTGTATTGTATAGAATTATTCATATTAGGGAAAGAAATAATATTTAGGAGTTGAAAATACAATTTACTCATTTCTTAGGGTTTTAGGGCATAAAATCCGAAAATTCATAATTAATTTAGAAAAATTCCAAAATTATGAAATTTAATCTTTATAAATCTGAAATTTTATGTGTATTTCCCAGAAATTAAAAATGTTTTAGTTATATTTTCGAAAATTGTAATTTAGGACATAGAATTTCAAAAATTATGTTCGAATGTCAAATTTGTCTAAAATTTGAAAAATCATGTAATTTATTCAAAATTGCATCTTCTCCATGCATAAAAGTCTATAATACTTATTTTTAAAACTAATGATTATTTAATAGATGAATTTTCCAAGAATGGTAATCAAAATTCAAAAATTAGTACTTTACCATTCAAATTGTACATTAATCTCAAAATCAAACTAAAATGTGAAAATAACAAGTAATAATAACATTTCCAACAAGCATAAGATTTTATATCAATTATTTAAATAATAAGGAATACTGGGTCGTCACATGCTAAGTCATAGACATCACTCGCCCAATAAAGATGAGATGTTAATGTGGCTTAGTGGTATCCTGCATTTATGTCAAGTGCATGCATGAGGAATTGTAGTTAAAGTCATCAATGTTCGTAGGGTGTTGAAAGTCTTTCAATGCACTTGTGTGTAGCTATTGTACGAAGTTATCAATGCACCCATTTGTAGTCAAAGTACATAGAGTCTTTCAATGCCCTTGCTCGTAGATATGACTCCTGTTATCAATGTATACATTCATAGCCAAAGTCTATAATGCTTATTTTGAATAACCATCGTATTTCAATGCAATTCCTTATTTACTTTTCCAAACCTTTTTGTAATCCTTTGAGCATTGAAGTTTTAAGTGTTACATTCAGTTGTAGGCAAGTAGAACCTTAGGCGTATTATTGCCTACTCCCGTGCAATCGTTTTGAATTAGAAGTCAAAAGCGCAATTAATATAAAAAAACAAACTTCACATTGTGTGTTCATTGCACATTGGTACGCCCATGCACAACACAAGCTTGTTTTGAAGTTACTGTGTTCGTCACCAGATTCAGTGATTCCGAGTTTTGAGCAAACATATATCTTTGGCATGACAAATGTTGTTCTACGATTGCTATTTTCTCATCGAACTTAGTGATTTTAAATTTTTTTGCAAGCATATATCTTTGGCACGCCTTATGGGACAATGTCAAAGGTGTCGAAAAGGTTTTGCTGCATATAATTTTTAGGAAGCACGTTTGATGAGTCAAGTGCCGTTTCACCATGCCACGTCATCGCAATCTCCCAAAAGTCACAAATCCGCTAAGTATGGAATTGCCGCCCTCGAATCTGTCAAGGCCCTCGAAAGGGCACTATCACACCAGCCTCGTTCCCTTGAGAAAGCCCACCACGCAACAGGTTAGCAAGGGTGCCCTCGAATGGAGAGATGGCCCTCGATGGCGCTCCCATCGAGGGCCAAATCCCAGACTTAACCATTGCAAAGATGGGAATTATGATGGGACGGGTACAGCTGGAGACTGCTGACAGGCGCAATCCGCTGCCACCTGCTACATTACGTTGGCACATGGGTCCATCCCATCAGACGTGGGAGCATTAAAGGCCAAGTCATAAATACAATCCTTGGTCATAAATGCCCAAGATATCCATTTAATGCCGGGTAAGACCCCTCATTAATGATGAGTGAAGGTAGCCGCCAAAAGACTGAAAAAAGGGGGACAAAAGGCACTTATTATGACAGCTACAGAGCTAAAGGTGACCGGATCCCACCAACCATGTCACATCAGGCTCCTCACTCTCATATAAAAGCTCCATACGGCTCTCCACTCAAGGGTAAGACTTACTCTTTGTCTTGCAAGCCAAGATAGTATCACTACTGTTCATCTTCTTCTTCTTGAGCCTGCCACTGACTTGAGCGTCGGAGAGCCTACGCCGGGGCAAAATCGGCTAGTCTCACGTGCGTTCCTCCCTCTTTAGCAGGTGGGCCACCAGCAAACACTATTTCAGAGTGCGCAATATTCGGACACGTGTACCAACCAAATCCGGACCGCATCAACGTTGTATTTCATTCTCTTGCATATCTGCATTCTTTATACAAAAATCACAAAAAGAAAGAAAATATTGCACCGCATCTGCGAAGGCAAACCAGACTCAATCCAGACCATACAGAGAGTGAGGAAGAAATGGAACATGATGCCGAAGAGAGAGGTGGAAATGATCCCCCTCCCAATGTTTAGACAACTATTCAAAGGTTTGAATAAAATTGTAGCATGTCTGTAGAGGTGCCAATTCAAGAAGCTCCTACTTTATTGACCAAAGTAGCCAAATGTGGGAAGAATGCACTATACGTCCTGGATCAATGTATCAATGAGCCTAAATGTAGATTCTAGGAGATTTGGGAGAGGCAACATCAGAATCTGTATTCAATTTAGGTCCATTTAAACAATAGAAATCTACTTTGTTAATTCAATTAAGAAATATTAGTAGGCAAATATGTAAAACAGAAACTAAGTTGCAACATAAGAAAATATTGTGGGAATTAATGCTAGTTGCCCCATTGTGATACGTCTAATGAACGCCAAAAATCTCGTGTAATTTTTAATTAATATAAAAGACCTTAGTGTGCATCAAGTGCTTATAATATGAATTAGATAATATTTAGACGATATAAAATTATCCTTCCACCTCTTTTAAAAGAATAGAAAAAAGAAAAAAAAATTCCCCCAATCCCCCCCCCCCCCGCCTCCTACCCCATCTTTTTCCTTCTTATGCTACTAACTCTACTCCCCACCAAATTACCCAATAGCTACCCCAACCCCCCCCCCCCACCCACCAATTACCCAGCAGCTCGCCCACCCCCGCACCTCCACCCTTCTTCTTCCTTCTTCTTACCTTTGCTCGTAGGTAGGATTGATAGGACTATTAAGTTTGGTGTTTTCCTATTCTTCAATAGCAGGAGGTTTTGTAATTTTTTTGTTGTTCAACTACAGGCTTGGGATGGTGGGTGGGCGGGGAATGATGATTGTTTCTTTTTATTTATTTCTTTAACATATATAATACATGACATTTGTTATATGTATGTACATACATATCTTTATTTTGTATATACATACATATTTATATGTATATAAAAATTACAAATTAAAAAATGAATACATATTTATTCTCTATATATATGTATTTAAATATTACAAATAAAAGCATATTTAGAAGCGTAATTTGTATATATTTTTTTCTTTTCTTTCATTCTTTAATTTATTTTAGTTTTGCTAAAGACAAATTTTAATAGTATATATAATGAAATAAATGCCAACTCTTAATCCATGTAATCAAATTTGGAGGGGCAAATGGAAAATCTCCAATTTTTTGACCACATCAACATTTTCCAGTAAAATTGCTAGACACGTCATCAAAATTTTCTAGATTCTAACAATGTATCCTAAATTTTCAAAGTTTTTAAATATATTTTCCTAATTTTGTTAGAATCTAAAATTACGGTAGTAAAAACAACAATGGGGAAACATACAAGATGAAAATGTATTTTTCTCTATATACATATATATATATATACACAAAGAGAGAGAGAGAGAGAGAGAGAGAGAAAATAGATTCAAAAGAGAAAAAAAATCAAATTTGTACCATCTTGGCCGGACGGCAACGACAAGCACGCGGCGACGCAACGCAGTGCGCGATGGCGACAATGGTAGTTTAAGCTTGGTGGTTGAATAAAGAGTTTGGGAGAGAGAGGTTTTGAGGGAGAGAAAGCCAGGGAGATAAATTGAGAGAGAGAAGGAAATCCATGGATTCAAATTGTGTGTGTGTGTGTGTGTGTGTGTGAGAGAGAGAGAGAGAGAGAGAGACTGAGTCTGGTGTGACAGCGGTTAGTTAGGGTGAAGCTAGGGAGCAGCAACAGTGGCTCGTCAATAAGAGAGAGAAATCTAGATGGAGGAAGAGAAACTGAGAAATCAATAACGAAAGAGGGGGGGAGGAGGGAACTAGCGGCGGATTTCCATGGCAATTCGGGCGAGTGGCACCGAATTGTTGGCTGGAAAGTGGTGGAGGTTGTAACACCCTTCTAGTTAAAATGAACTAATACTATCAGGGTGTCATTAGATTACCATACAAAGTACCCATACCTCGACATACTTAGTGCGATCACCGCATTTTAAAATAAACGTTCACTAACAATCTCTTTAGCAGAAGTATTTCTACATAGAATACAAGGTTATGATCAAATACAAGGTTCACCCCGAAATAAGATAGGAAGTTAGATCATTCTTAACAATGACTTGGAATTATAAAATCCACAATAAATAACAACAACTGGAAGGAAATAAGTGCCCAACTACGAATACATAACTTATTCATCCATCTTGCAAACTCTAATCTAAGGCAAAGAACATAAACAATGGGGTTGTAAGTACTGAATCTTAGTAAGGTCAATTTACATATATAGAGGTTAAATCAACACTAAAAACACATTAAAACAGATAATGTGATTTTTATTATATGCAACAAAAATTTGGGATGCTCTAAATAAGTATTGAAAAAGTGTTGTCATGAATAAATTTTTTCAAAATAGGTAGAACAAGTAGTGAAACAATAATGTCATAAATGATTCTCAAAAGCATGCAATGGTGAGTTGAGCTAACAAGTCTTCAACCTTATGACTACCCAAAATAGATAAAACATAATAGAAATTCTTATGTCTCCTTGTCACTGACCTCGACCTGAATGAAGAAAGATTCACCATGTGACGACCCGGTAATCTGTAATATTTAAATAATTGATTTAAAATCTTTTGCTTCTTGTAAATGTTATTATTACTTGTTGTTTTCAAATTTTCGTCTGCTTTTGCGATTAACTTACAATTTGAACGGTAAAGTGTCAATTTTCGAACTTTCTATGTCCTAAATTGCAATTTTCGAAAATATAACTAAAATATTCTTAATTTCTGGAAAATATACATATAATTTCAGATTTATAAACATTAAATTTCATAATTTTGGAATTTTTCTAAATTAATTATGAATTTTCGGATTTTATACCCAAAAACCCTAATTTTATGCCCTAAAACCCTAATTTTCAGTTTTTACAAAAATAAATAAATAAAAATTCGAATTTTTAATGAAATAAAGATATGATTTCAGATTTTATAAGATGAGGATAATCAAAATCAGATTTTATTAGATTTTATTTGATTTTATTTGATTTTGTGTTAATATTTTATTAAAATATCCTACACTAATACAACATGAATTTCTTCTAGAAATTGTGCATTTGTGTGGTCTTCCATTCATCTAGATTCATGACTCATGGATTAGGGTTACACCAAGGCTAGAATAGAGGAGGGAGGTGGAAGATTTCATTTAATTTGGCATTTAATTCTATGCCTAGTTGGGAGATTTGCATTAAATGGAAAGATTTGCATTTATTAAACCTTGGTCCCCAAGTCTTGCCTTCTACCCTCATTCTCCACTATAAATAGGACCTCCCACACACTTCCCCATCCCCAAAAACGTCCTCACACATACACACACTATACTCTCTCTATTTTCTTCCACAAACACACAAATCCCGCCTAAAAACACACCCCCTCACTTACTCTACTCTCAACACCCAAAACACTTCTTATGTATAGCCTATCTTCCACCCACATATATGTACACACAAGCCCTTCTATTTTCATCCATATATACCTATAAAGCCTTCTATATCCTCTCTTTTTCCCTAAAAACATTTCAAGGTAGGAGTATTGTTTAATTTCATGAGTAAAGTAGGAATTTAAGTATCTTGTAAGTTTTAGATATTTTATGCTTTCATTTTCATTATAGTATTATGTGAAATTATATGTCTACGTGCACCTATTCAAACACACACGCACCTTATGGGGTTGAATGATATTTCTACTCAACCGTCGCGTTGACTCCTCCTTTCCAATACTTTTTAGACAGAAATGAGATAGCGGATCAGAGTGGCGCAGCGGAAGCATTTGGAAGCTTTTTACACGATATAGTTACTTTTCTATTCTTTTGAAAATTGTGACTTTTGTATTTTGTACAAATTATATGTGAAAATAATTATTTATACAACTATGAAAATATTACCGTTGCGCGTTTCTATCCAATTTTATTTTATAAATAAAAGGGTATTTTTCCGGGTCGTGACAAATGGTATCAGAGCCGCTTGCCAGCCGGAATACTGGGAGCTAAGTGCTCTGTGGGGCAAAGTGCTACGCATACGGGAGCCACCGCTTGAGCCCGCAGAGCAAATGTTACGTCTTGAGCCCACGAGGCCAAGTGCTATGTATTGAAAGTCTTGAGCCCACGAGGCCAAGTACTATATGTCTTGAAAGTCTTGAGCCCATGAGGCCAAGTACTACTTCTTGAATGTTTTGAGCCTGCGGGGCAAAGTGCTACGTGTGCGGGAGTCGCCTCTTGAGCCCACAGGAGCCACCTCTAGAGTCCCGACGCCTGGCAGATGGTATTGGTATGTGTGACTTTTGCTACAAAACTTCTAGTGTATCTATTGAATTTTGTATTTGATTGGAATATATTTTGGGTTCTAAACTCTTTTGTGAAAGCATATTTTTGGAAAAATACCCTCAACTCTTTTACAAAATAAAGTTGAATTTCGAGGACGAAATTCTTTTAAGGAGGGGAGGATGTGACGACCCGGTAATCTGTAATATTTAAATAATTGATTTAAAATCTTTTGCTTCTTGTAAATGTTATTATTACTTGTTGTTTTCAAATTTTCGTCTGCTTTTGCGATTAACTTACAATTTGAACGGTAAAGTGTCAATTTTCGAACTTTCTATGTCCTAAATTGCAATTTTCGAAAATATAACTAAAATATTCTTAATTTCTGGAAAATATACATATAATTTCAGATTTATAAACATTAAATTTCATAATTTTGGAATTTTTCTAAATTAATTATGAATTTTCGGATTTTATACCCAAAAACCCTAATTTTATGCCCTAAAACCCTAATTTTCAGTTTTTACAAAAATAAATAAATAAAAATTCGAATTTTTAATGAAATAAAGATATGATTTCAGATTTTATAAGATGAGGATAATCAAAATCAGATTTTATTAGATTTTATTTGATTTTATTTGATTTTGTGTTAATATTTTATTAAAATATCCTACACTAATACAACATGAATTTCTTCTAGAAATTGTGCATTTGTGTGGTCTTCCATTCATCTAGATTCATGACTCATGGATTAGGGTTACACCAAGGCTAGAATAGAGGAGGGAGGTGGAAGATTTCATTTAATTTGGCATTTAATTCTATGCCTAGTTGGGAGATTTGCATTAAATGGAAAGATTTGCATTTATTAAACCTTGGTCCCCAAGTCTTGCCTTCTACCCTCATTCTCCACTATAAATAGGACCTCCCACACACTTCCCCATCCCCAAAAACGTCCTCACACATACACACACTATACTCTCTCTATTTTCTTCCACAAACACACAAATCCCGCCTAAAAACACACCCCCTCACTTACTCTACTCTCAACACCCAAAACACTTCTTATGTATAGCCTATCTTCCACCCACATATATGTACACACAAGCCCTTCTATTTTCATCCATATATACCTATAAAGCCTTCTATATCCTCTCTTTTTCCCTAAAAACATTTCAAGGTAGGAGTATTGTTTAATTTCATGAGTAAAGTAGGAATTTAAGTATCTTGTAAGTTTTAGATATTTTATGCTTTCATTTTCATTATAGTATTATGTGAAATTATATGTCTACGTGCACCTATTCAAACACACACGCACCTTATGGGGTTGAATGATATTTCTACTCAACCGTCGCGTTGACTCCTCCTTTCCAATACTTTTTAGACAGAAATGAGATAGCGGATCAGAGTGGCGCAGCGGAAGCATTTGGAAGCTTTTTACACGATATAGTTACTTTTCTATTCTTTTGAAAATTGTGACTTTTGTATTTTGTACAAATTATATGTGAAAATAATTATTTATACAACTATGAAAATATTACCGTTGCGCGTTTCTATCCAATTTTATTTTATAAATAAAAGGGTATTTTTCCGGGTCGTGACAAATGGTATCAGAGCCGCTTGCCAGCCGGAATACTGGGAGCTAAGTGCTCTGTGGGGCAAAGTGCTACGCATACGGGAGCCACCGCTTGAGCCCGCAGAGCAAATGTTACGTCTTGAGCCCACGAGGCCAAGTGCTATGTATTGAAAGTCTTGAGCCCACGAGGCCAAGTACTATATGTCTTGAAAGTCTTGAGCCCATGAGGCCAAGTACTACTTCTTGAATGTTTTGAGCCTGCGGGGCAAAGTGCTACGTGTGCGGGAGTCGCCTCTTGAGCCCACAGGAGCCACCTCTAGAGTCCCGACGCCTGGCAGATGGTATTGGTATGTGTGACTTTTGCTACAAAACTTCTAGTGTATCTATTGAATTTTGTATTTGATTGGAATATATTTTGGGTTCTAAACTCTTTTGTGAAAGCATATTTTTGGAAAAATACCCTCAACTCTTTTACAAAATAAAGTTGAATTTCGAGGACGAAATTCTTTTAAGGAGGGGAGGATGTGACGACCCGGTAATCTGTAATATTTAAATAATTGATTTAAAATCTTTTGCTTCTTGTAAATGTTATTATTACTTGTTGTTTTCAAATTTTCGTCTGCTTTTGCGATTAACTTACAATTTGAACGGTAAAGTGTCAATTTTCGAACTTTCTATGTCCTAAATTGCAATTTTCGAAAATATAACTAAAATATTCTTAATTTCTGGAAAATATACATATAATTTCAGATTTATAAACATTAAATTTCATAATTTTGGAATTTTTCTAAATTAATTATGAATTTTCGGATTTTATACCCAAAAACCCTAATTTTATGCCCTAAAACCCTAATTTTCAGTTTTTACAAAAATAAATAAATAAAAATTCGAATTTTTAATGAAATAAAGATATGATTTCAGATTTTATAAGATGAGGATAATCAAAATCAGATTTTATTAGATTTTATTTGATTTTATTTGATTTTGTGTTAATATTTTATTAAAATATCCTACACTAATACAACATGAATTTCTTCTAGAAATTGTGCATTTGTGTGGTCTTCCATTCATCTAGATTCATGACTCATGGATTAGGGTTACACCAAGGCTAGAATAGAGGAGGGAGGTGGAAGATTTCATTTAATTTGGCATTTAATTCTATGCCTAGTTGGGAGATTTGCATTAAATGGAAAGATTTGCATTTATTAAACCTTGGTCCCCAAGTCTTGCCTTCTACCCTCATTCTCCACTATAAATAGGACCTCCCACACACTTCCCCATCCCCAAAAACGTCCTCACACATACACACACTATACTCTCTCTATTTTCTTCCACAAACACACAAATCCCGCCTAAAAACACACCCCCTCACTTACTCTACTCTCAACACCCAAAACACTTCTTATGTATAGCCTATCTTCCACCCACATATATGTACACACAAGCCCTTCTATTTTCATCCATATATACCTATAAAGCCTTCTATATCCTCTCTTTTTCCCTAAAAACATTTCAAGGTAGGAGTATTGTTTAATTTCATGAGTAAAGTAGGAATTTAAGTATCTTGTAAGTTTTAGATATTTTATGCTTTCATTTTCATTATAGTATTATGTGAAATTATGTGTCTACGTGCACCTATTCAAACACACACGCACCTTATGGGGTTGAATGATATTTCTACTCAACCGTCGCGTTGACTCCTCCTTTCCAATACTTTTTAGACAGAAATGAGATAGCGGATCAGAGTGGCGCAGCGGAAGCATTTGGAAGCTTTTTACACGATATAGTTACTTTTCTATTCTTTTGAAAATTGTGACTTTTGTATTTTGTACAAATTATATGTGAAAATAATTATTTATACAACTATGAAAATATTACCGTTGCGCGTTTCTATCCAATTTTATTTTATAAATAAAAGGGTATTTTTCCGGGTCGTGACACACCACGTACCCGTACAATACACTGATCTAATATTATCTATAGCCAACCTCCGACTACAAATAAAATCGGATCTAATGGATGAGATAGTGCAAAAAAGATCCTACCGTCAATCCATTCCACCCGACAGTTCCCTCCCACGCGTTCCTGGGCCCAACTTCCACTACAAGTCTACAACAAAAAGCGTTTTCGGCGGAATATTCCACCGAAAAGTTTCGGTGGAAATATAAAAAAAAATAAAAAATAATAATTTTTAATATTTTAGGTAAAATTTCAAAGAAAAATTCCTCCGAAAAAAAAAATAAAAATAATAATTTTTAAATTTTTTGGTTGAATGTCGGCAGAAAATTCAGCCAAAAATTAAAAAAATAAAAAATAAAGATGAAAGTTATTTATGTGATTTTACAAAATTTGTTTTTCAATTTGATGTGGAATAAATAGAGATTTGTAAAATTATAGCTAAAATTGAAAATTCACATGAAATCTATTCAATTCAGATACCAAATTTTGATGTGCTAATTTTACCCTTTTAATTAGTAAACACATGTAATAAATAAACAAATAAAAGGTCAATATTGTAATATTACATCCAATTTTAAAAAACCCATGTTTTCAACCCGCAAACCACTTTCTGTAATTATGATAACTTGGTTTTTTTTCTTTTTGTGTTTATTCTTTATCATGTAATTTTATTTCATATAATTACTTTATTTTTAAATTATTATATGTTAATAAAGTATTTTAAATAATTCTTAAAATAGTATTCTTATAAAAGAAATTTAATCATATATATATATATATATATTCATCCTAAAAAAAATTAAGTACTAAATTGAAATATATATTTTTTATATTTTTCACACACGTAGAGTGTGCGGTGTTGCTAGTATATAAAAAATAAATTTCGGGGGAATAATCCGCTGAAATTCCGCCTAAAATTAAAATAATTTTGGAGGATTATTCCGCCGAAAATTTATTTAATTTTAAAAAAATCCGCCGAAAATTGAAAAGCAACGAAGGTTTATCCAGTGGAATTGTTCCACCGAAATTTTGCCGAAATTAATTGTTTTTGACGGAATTCCACCGAAAATCCGCTGAAAAATTCGCCGAAAATACCATTTTTTCTTGTAGTGTTCCCAAGGGCGTCCCTAAGAGTGATAATCATACCAGAAAATGGATTGGATACATCTCACAGGTTGAAAAGATGCAATAGATACATATATACTTGAACGTACAAGGTTACATAAAACGGAGTAATGATAATTAAAATTATAACAAATGAAAAAATATATAATATCATAATAATATCCTAAGATGCAAATCTATATAACTGGCAAGAAATGTCATAAATCTCATAAAAATCATTTAGGTCGGTCATTTATATAAGAATATTTATTACGTATAGTTTAGTGCCTTGTCAAGGAAAGGTTAGGGCTCTTACTTGACTCAAATAAGTTTGGCTGGTGAATTGGGTCAGGTCGAATGTCTCAAGTTGGTCGTCCCCTAAATTATGCAATTATAACTAAAAGTAATATGTTTATCCCAAATAATGGTTAAGTATTTTAGGTGAAGAAGGTTGAGTTTTAGAATTATTAATCGAATATGATTAATCAATTGTTGACTTTAAATCGATATTAGGCGATCAAAATGATGCCGGATTGGGAACAAATTTTGAATTTGAGATTAGCACATTTAAAATTTTGAAAATAGCTAAATTAATCGGAGGGGTTGACCAGTTACCGTTGACCGCCTTTGACCATTGTTGACCGACGTTGACTAGTGGTTGATACTGTTGACCGGCGGTTGATTGGTAACCAATATATGAAAAATAAAGCTCTTGATACAAGGAATCAAACCCCTAGGTCAATTTTGGAAAATTCATAATGGATTAGGAATAATTGAAGTTTTAAGCTTTGAGTTTAGGGCTAAAATGGGTTTATTCGATTTTGATGAAATTTCTAGAAATTGACCATTTCAAAATGAAATTAGAGGACTCAAGACCTAATTTGGGTGGCTGATTTAAATCAAACTTATTGAAATCATAGATATCAACCAACTTGATTTAAACAAGGTTTTAGTGACGTACATGATCAAATTGGAGGATGAAACAACATATTTTATGGAGTATTCATGCTCCTTAAGACATGTTTAAACTACTTGTGATGAGTTTTGAAGGTTTCAAGGTTTAGAACAAAGTTATAGAAATTTTGGTTTCAAAAACAAAAGTTGTTCAATAGGGTAGCTTCAAGGTCGTTTCTGTCACAAATTTCAAATGTAAATGTTTCTATACTTAGTATGATGTATGAGGAATTCATAGGTTCATGAATTACTCAATCTAACCAAGTGTTGAAGGAAATATGAAGGATCAGTGATTGTTACTTGAAAGCTAAAATCTGAAAATTTTCTAGAGTTTAAAAAATGAGTTTTAGTCAGCTAACTCTAAGAGGTTTCTTGTGATGACCCAGTAAAATCTTTTATATTATACAAGTTTTATAGGATTATTTTGTGAGTTATTGTTTTCTAGAGATTATTCTTCCAAATATGATTTTATTTGTGAACAAGTGAGTATTTTACTACATAAATTTTTATAAAATATTATAAATTCCAAATATTCTTAAAATTTTATACATTTAATTTTATAAATTCCCATAATTTATTTAATAAATTATTTTCAATTTTTACCTATTTTTCGAGAATTTTTAACAATTTTCTAAAAACATTGTATTTAAGTTATTAATTTGAAATCTAATTTTTAAAATAATTAATTATTATCAAAAAATGAAAATAATATCCTAAATAAATATTTTAGATTTTATTTGACTTATAAAAATTAATTTTTGAATTTTTAGACTTTTATTTCTATTTTTAGGCAATTTTCAAAAAATGGGCAAAACAAGGGGTATTTTGGTCTTTTCACTTCTTCAACCCCAAATTTCGGTTTTGCTGTAAAATAAAAAATAAAAATAATCCATAATTAAGATTTTTCAGATTTGATAGGTTTTTTATTTTATTTTAGTTGATTTTATTCTATATTTTATCAAAATATCTCTACTAATACACTCTTAAACCCTTATACATACATATATAACTATATATTAGTGGTGATATACATAGCTACATACACACACCCCCATACCCACATACATATACATGGTGGTTAGTAAAGTGAGGTGAATGTATAACCATCCATGTATAATTTGTATGGTAGATGTATTTAGATGAATATAATACTTAGATATTTGCCTCTAATACCTTGTAGGATCAATACACAAGACCATACACACCCACAATCCTCATTTTTCAGCCCCATTTTAGCCCCAAAACCATGCCCTCCCTTGCTCACACACTCACTCTCTCATTTTTCCTCCAAACACTATACTCTCTCCAAACTACTACACCCTTGGAAGAAAAATAAGGTAGGAACAATTCTTTATGCCTTAAGTAGAGGGTTTTCTTCTTCTTTCTTGTGAAGAATAGGCGAGCTTCCATACTCTTGTGCCCAAGCAATGTAAAAGATCAAGCTTGAATGGCCTAGAGTGAGAGCTTTTGCCAAACATGCCTCCAATTTGAGGATTTTAGTTATTTTGCCATCTTCATGTTACTTTAAAGTTTTATGGTTAATTTTTCATATTATAACTCTTGTTGGGAGGAAGTTGAAGGATGGATAGACTTGTGAGCATGATCTTGAAGATATTATGTGATTAATATGCTTATTTGGATTACTATGTGCTTATTATGCTTTATTGAAAATATTATGTGATTATTGTGCCCTTTTGAAATAATATAGAATTCTTATGCTTAGTTGAACCATTATGCGAAATTTGTGCTTTATATGAGGTAGTATGAGACCATGATGCTTTATTTGAGTTATTAGATGAATATCCTATGTTGTTCTTGAAAGTCTTAGTAAAGAAAGCTCCACATATCTATTATTTGAGAAGTAGAACTTCTATTATAATTTATACTATCGATTTATACATATTTTCGTATTTTAAATATTTAGAAAGTTTCATAAAACTTATTTTTATGTATATATATCTATGTACGTATATACATATATATATGTAAAGTGTCATTATATATTAATCTAACTAGTTTCATTATATGTTAATGATAGTCTAATTACATATATGTTTTTATGTTATATGTACGTATAGGTATATACGTAGTATTCATATATTTATGTATCTTATATTTTGTCTATCTATATATTTATACTAGTTATATTTTAATCTATATATTTATATATATTTATATTTATACTAGTTATATTTTAATCTATATCTTTATGTTCATTATATTTTATCCATATATTAATGTTAATTATAGTAAGTTTACTACTAAAGTATGATGAGTATCATCTTCTAAGTATGCTTTTGCTATTATATTTATACATATTTAACATTTTTAATAAGCATGCTTAATAAGCAAACATAAAAGCTTTCATTTATAAGGGTGAAGCTTACTTTACTACACTATAATATAAACTTCCAAAGATTATGTGCTTATGTTAATAATTTGCAATTGTGTGAATGGGCCCATATATACTGGAATGGTCTGGGGGTGTTCAACTGGGACATACTATTGAGTAGCCGGAAGAGTTCCACTGGGACATACTAATCCCCCCTTGGGTAGACGGAGGGATCTACTCAAGAGAGAGGATCGTAGGACCATACTAGGCGTATGCCCGGGATATGACCACCGGAGGATAAGGCTGGCGGGAGAAATATGCTGGTTGTTATTTCGGCCTAGATAGTTATAAGGGTCACTGTCAGGTGACAAAAGGTAGAAAGTGTGAAATTATTTGTGTGCTATGTGTAAATAATGTGCACTTGACACCCGAGCACCTTATGTGTATAAAGAAATATTTCTACTCAACGTATGTTGATTTTGTGTTATATAATGCTTTAGATGCTTCCAAAGCTAACCTTTATGATGATGAGGAGGAGGAACCTTTTGAAGCGTTTTACTAGAAAGGGAGATGTAGAATTTCTGTTGCGTACTTGTATATGGTGGTTTTTGCATTTGCTATGTAGATACAGTAGAACTAGCAATTCGATAGTGTCCTTTGTTGGATGTACCCTTATGTTATGTAATGTACCTCGTACGTTTTGTCATTAACAATGTATGCATGTATGTAAACACTAATGCTAATAATAATAATAATAATAATAATAATAATAATAAGAAGAAGAAGAAGAAGAAGAAGAAGAAGAATATTAATAATAATAGCAGGATGTTGGGGTCGTCATATTTCTTATATCTGTGCAATTTAGTTTTAGATCTAAACATAATACCCTCTAAAACTTCATTCTACAAGCTTTCTAACAATGCAAGAGTTTTCAAATTCGGATAGCAGATGAGAGAGTTATGGACGTTTGAATATTGCTCAAGGAAATTCAAAATTTGAATTTTTTTTTCGGATTTTCAGAAAACTATTTCAACTAGCTGACTTTAAAAGTTTATACAGATCCACACAGAACACGAAAAGTATATTCTTTTAGTGACATCGGAAAGTATATTCTTCAAACGTTCTAGGGACATAAGCTACCCGCATCAAACTTTTAATAACACAAAGCAGAGCAACCATATTTGAGACTCTAAAGATCTTACGAAATCTAATTTTGGTCAAAAATAAACACATAATATCAAAAGTTCATATAACAAGCTTTCTAATAGCATCAAATATGTTAAATTTGAATTAGTAACGAGTATGATAAAAAGCTCGAAAAATGACTAGTTGCTTATGAAAGATAAAGACTTTTTTTCCTTTAATTGTTTCTTTATTTTTTTAAAGTTGTGTCTCTCTCTATACACACATATATATGTTATATAGACATATATTTGTGTATATGTGTATTTATTGAAATATTTAATATATGTACATATTCTTTGTAAAATTAAATATAGAGTTATATATTTTTTTGCTTATGCGGTTGTCAATATGTTCATTTTTAATTCAAGTTGCTGCATAAGTTCCATCTCAGCGTCATATATCCACTAAATCAGCAAGTTCCCTTCCAGATCAACAATTCCAACAAGTTAAAAGTTTTCGGGTAAAGATTATACTTTTTCAAAGGTAATTGTCATTAATCTGCTAAAAATTTTTAATTACAGAATAGTATTGCAAAAGCTATTTTTAATGGGATTGCTTTGCCAGACCCCTTGAATTTCAGGACAAAACAAGTACTTATCCTGATATGTATAATTTTCTTTCATGCACCTCCTTTGAGACGGGGACAAAATATTTGAGGTTCTCTTCCTTTTATTTTTTTTTCGTTTTTTTTTTAGATAAACGATAGTTGGTTGAGTTGACAAGTCTTTCATCACTATAAGCATAGTTGTGTTTGATGATGTCGAAACTTCAATGACCTATTTTTGAGAAGAAGGCGATCCACGCGACGATCGAGGAGGATCTAACCTTGTGGGAATACTGATTTGAGTCCCCAACCTGTTAAGAGATGAACACATGTGAGCTTAGCTGGAAGTGCCTTCAGCGTAGGCCCTCCAACGCTCAAGTCAACGTAAAAATCAAGGGGAGAGAGGATATTCGAAAAGAGTAATAGTAAAGTCTCTCTATATGCATACCTGATATGGCTATCAAATGGGAGTATTTATATACAGTAAGCCCAAATCTTTGGGATTAGGGCTGAGTAGGTGACAAAGACACATAGAAAATAGGGTCTAAGTACCAAAAAGAGGTTTCAGGCTATATTGGAGTGTGCAGAGTAGGTCTGTGCATGGCAGGAAATGACTTCGAGTGCAAGCGTATGGAGGATGCCGACAACTGAGAATTTGGTGATCGATTGTTGACTTTGTCCTCAAGCAGAAACCGAGTTTGAGGAGGGAGATAGGCTTGAAGAAGCCATCAATCCCACCATTAGGAGACCGAGATTGAGAGTCCTCACGGTTGAGGAGGGAGATAGCCTAGAGGAGGCTATCAAGCCCTCACATATATCGCCTTAGGAGAGGTACTTATGGGTTGTCCAAAAGTACCCATATCAATGTTATAATTCTGTCCCATACAATTGAAAAGACATTGATCTAGCAAAAATAATTTGAAATGTTCCATATAATCTAATAGTGGCTTAGATGGTCGTCATGAAATTGACTTATTGTCAAAATATTCCTTTAGTTTTTTTTTTTTTTTTATTCAATTTTGCTTCACTGAAACAATTTAATTTAGTTAATTGCATTCCTACAGGCACACTTCCCCTCGAAAGTAGAATGAAGTACTGTAACGGGCTTGCTTGTTAAATACAAGGGAAATAAAAGATAAGAAACTGATCAAGTTTTGAAAATTGGACCTCATATATAGTGTGACATGTCAAGTTAGAGCTTTTGCTCATTCAGCCTGTCTGAGCGTGTCAATTCCATTGCGTTTTCAAATAAAACTCATAATTACACCCTATGCCATCTCAATTCTCAAGCAAGTGATTAAATAATAATAATAATAATAATAATAATAATAATAATAATAATAATAATAATAATAATAAGATTGTCATTCGTATTCCAAAATTATTATTTGCATTTCATTTTTGTTTGTATATTAAACATTGTCCAAATTCATTTGAAATAAGATTAAATATATTTTACCCCTTAGTTATAGATTATATATCATTTATCTTTAACAACTAATAAATGTAACACCCGAACCCCTTCTATCCCTCCAATAATATATTTCGACAAAAGTATTCTTAAATCTATATAAATGTATATTTATATATATAGTTCACAAGATGGTTATTCCAATTCATAATCTAAATTTAATTTTAAACATGTTTTAACTAAAAATCGAATTATTTACTCTTCAATCAAAAGTAAACTTTAGACTCTTTAAAATAGTTGAATAATTTTATTTTCATTAATTACTTTAATTTGTGTGTTTCTTTTTTAAAAGGAAAAAAAGAATGTATATTCTAAATTTTTTAAAGAATTAACATTTAACTAAATATGTTATAATTTAATTTAATATAAAAACATATTAAATTACGGTTAAAAAATATTTATCCATTTTTATTCAAAATAGTCAAACTTCACTTAAAATTTATACTTAAATAAATTTGTTAAGTAAAAAGAATTAGGATAGTTTTTCCATATTTTATATTAAGTTTTTATTACTATAACTTATTAACTTTGTTTTTATTTCTTTTACTTAAGCTATCAATTATTTTTCAAAATTAAAATTAAAATCATTTTTATAGCTAATAAAGGATTTGAAGTTGAATTTAGAATATTAGATATAGAAAAAAAAATTAAAATTGTATAAATAGGAGTAGTGTAAGAACAAATTTGACTATTTTTTTAATTAAATGGCATATGAGTTGTATTTAATTGATACTTAAGGGACTGGGGTGAATGGAACATAGCATAAAGTTGAAGGAGTAAAATATATCCAATCATATCTTAAAATAAATGAATATTTTAGTCAATTGTTCAATAAAAAGTGTAAAAATGAAATGCTAATAACAATTTTAAAGTGTCAATAACAATTCCCTAATGATAATATAATTATTTTTTTTCTTTCCAAAGCCTTTACTTCAAAGGAAGGAAGTTATTAGTCTTTGGAATATATTGTTAGCCTATTAGGCTATTAATCTTAGTTAGTTGTTAATTATCAAAAAAAAAATCTTAGTTAGTAGTAGTTTTTTTTATTTTTATTTTATACAATCATCTCTGGACACTCTATAAATATCAACCGGAAAATACCCCCACACACACGCACACACTCAGTCAATGAGAAAGGAGTAAAGGACGAGAGTGTTCTAACTCAGGACCTCCCTCATCTTCATCCTTCACTATGATTGCTTCCTCTTCTTAATTTGTATGTCATTTACCAACGAATTTGAAAAATTTTTATTTCCCCCAACGAATCGGGTTTATTTTATGTTGTTATATTATATTTTTTAATAATGTATGTGTATATTAAAATTGTTGCTTTCTTTCAAAATTATAAACAATTCAAGATAAGTACTTGGAAAACAAGTACTTGCAATACATAAATTTCACTAATCACTAATTTACTTCTTTTGAGTTACAAAAAATAATTTAATATAATTCGAATAAATTATTATTTTTCAACTTTACATTGATTAAAAATCTCTGAGAAAAACTATTGACCAAATAATCTCATCTTTTTCTTATGAATTTTTACCCGGAATGTACATGTGACGTTTATTAACACCATTTCACAACTTTATATGTTCGGTGAAAAATAATATTGAAAAGAAAAACAGTCCCAGGCTTCTTTTAGAGAATAGCGTCTTTAAGTTAATTGATAACCGCAAACTTTTACCAATTTCGATATGCAAAAAGCAAAAATATTCTAAAAATGGCAGTGGTAATGTTGACAAAATCTATTTGGAAAGGAAACAAGGACACAGTAAAGAAGAGTGAGTTATAACAAATAGATAATCAAAAAAAGTCTGGAGTAATCCATTAAATATAGGCTAGGTTTAGGGCCTGTTACTGATAAATTCTAGTATGAATTTAGTCTTTGAGCCCACACAAGGATCAAACAGTTTAAGTTGTATTATATTTTGTAATTCGTATATTGATATTTTGTTCAAATTAATTGATGATGCAAAAGAACTTGAATCGTTTGGTAAATGCGTAAAGTCCAAATTGGATGGACAAAAAAATATTCCACCAATGAGGAAATATCCTCCCAGATTTTTGGGCAAAAAAAAAAAAAAAATGAAAAACACCATGAGTTGCTTCTTAAGGCATGTATGATTAGAAGCACAAATCACACACTCTACAACTAAGGATGACAATGAGTCCGAGTCAGTTCTGAACCCACCCCATTAGAATCAAGTTTTTAAATTTCTAATCATATTCGAGGAGGGTCTTGGGTTTTTATTTTGAAACTTGGACTCGTCCCTTTAAGATTTTTTATATATATCTTTTATCTATTGTGATGAGTCAAGCGCCATTTCACCATGCCACGTCATCACAATCTCCCAAGAGTCATAAGTCAAGCGCCATTTCACCATGCCACGTCATCACAATCTCCCAAGAGTCACAAATCCGCCAAGTATGAAATAGCCGCCCTCGAAACTGTCAAGGCCCTCGAAAGGGCACTCTCACGCCAGCCTCGTTCCCTTAAGAAAACCCACAACGCAACAGGCTAGCAAGGGTGCCCTCAAATGGAGAGATTGCCCTCAATGGCGCTCCCATCGAGGGCCAAATCTCAGACTTAACCGTTGCAAAGATGGGAATTATGACGGGACGAGTACAGCTGGAGATTGCTGACAGGCGCAATCCGCTGCCACCTACTGCAGCACGTTGGCATATGGGTCCATCCCATCAGACGTGGGCGCATTAAATGCCAAGTCATAAATACAATCCTTGGTCATAAATGCCCAAGATATCCATTTAATGCCGGGTACGACCCCTCATTAATGATGAGTGAGAGTAGCCGCCAAAAGACTGGAAAAAGGGGGACAAAAGGCGCTTATTATAACAGCTACAGGGCTAAAGGTGACCGGATCCCACCAACCCCGTCACATCAGGCTCCTCACTCTCATATAAAAGCTCCACACGGCTCTCCACTCAAGGGTAAGACATACTTTATGCCTTGCAAACCAAGATAATATCGCTACTGTTCATCTTCTTCTTCTTGAACCTACCACTGACTTGAGCGTCGGAGAGCCTACGCCGGGGCAAAACCGGCTAGTCTCACGTGCGTTCCTCCCTCTTTAGCAGGTGGGCCACCAGCAAACACTATTTCGGAGTGTGCAGTATTCAGACACGTGTACCAACCAAATCCGGACCGCATCATTTGGCGCTAGAGGAAGGGCCTAATCCTGTTCAAGAGGTGATTCTTTCTCAAGCAAGAAGGATGGTGAACACTCGGCGAACTCATATGTCCGCCACATCGGAGAGGGGCTACCGCGACCCTCCCGAAGTGACTCAACGGGCAGAGGAAGCCGTCAACGTCGCAGACAGAGGAAAGGAACCCGTTGCACCCGCACTGCCCGCTGGCCTGGGGGCAGGACCCTCCCATGACCCCGCACCAGCTCAAGCAGCAGGGACGCAGCAGGTTGAGCATACGGTCACCCTCCCCATCAGCCGGATCAGACAGCTGTTGGGGGCCTGCGATGACCAAACCCTAGTCCGATTACTATCCGGGGGGCTGTCTCCATCCCCTAATGAGGTAGGGCCCCCAGCCGTATCTCGCCGTCACGAGCATCATGATCCCCGCCGGAGCCAGTCCCCGCGTGAAGGGAGTCATAGACATAACCCCAGGGAAGAGATCGCTGAATCAGGTAATATAGCCACTCGAAGGGTTCCTCCTGGCCGAAACGCCATGGATGCACCCGCCGGGTCCAGGGCTCCCGCCAGGTCCCGGTCTGGCGGTCATCGTCCGCGCCCTCGAAGGGGGGAGGAGCCGAAAGAGCTGGCTCGCATGCGCCAACAGGTCAGCGACCTACAGGATGAGATAGATCGTCTGTCTAGGCATCGCGAAGGAGATAGAAGCATAAGGGTGGAAGTAAGGCGACAGCTGCCTCCTTACAACCACCGATTGGAGAGATCTCCATTTATTTTGGAGATTGCCGAGTCCCGGTTGGCCCCGGATGAACGCATGCCCACCAGCTTACCCCGTTATGGGTACTACGGACCCGCTGGAGCACCTGACTCATTATGAGGACGTATTAGGGGTGGCAACCAGCAACCTCCATGTATGGGCCCGTCTCTTTTCTACCACCCTCCAAGGGATCGCCCTTACATGGTTTAAGAAGATGGAGCCACAGTCCATCTCCTCCTATGAAGAATTAGCAGACAAGTTTTTGAACCATTTCGCCGCCAAGATGTCTACTAAGCTGTCCCATACTCATTTGTATGGAGTAGTCCAGAGAGAAGATGAAAGCCTGCGTGCTTTCATGGAACGATTTAACAATGAGCTCCTCAAAGTGGAAGATGTGGGGGTCGAGTTTGTCCGGCATGCGCTGTATCAAGCCCTAAAGAATGAGAAATGTGCGGAGGCCATTATTATGCAGGCCCCCCGTACCGTCGCCGGGATTCAGCAGCTGGCCTCCAAGTATATGGAGGTTGAGGAGCTCAACCTCATAAAACACCCACCCAAGACTAAGGGAGAAGATAGTACCAAACCCCGGGAAGACAAATCAAGGGGCAAGGAAAGGAAGGAGGTGGTCAGGAAGTACAAAGAGCACTCTCCCCTTACCAAGACCCCAGCTGAGATCTTTTCAATCCTCGGGAGCCACGCGTTTTCAACGCCTAAGAGGATGCCCGAGGGGAGGAAAGCCCGGAGGAGTGGGAAATATTGTGCCTATCATCGACAACCTGGGCACAACACGGAGGACTGCTATAACCTGCAAGACGAGATCGAGGCCCTGATCCATGGCGGGAAGCTCCAGGAATTTGTTAAGAAGCTGGAGTACTATGACAGTCAGGCCTCCCCGATCCATCGAGATCGGTCGAGGTCACCTAGAAAGGCGAGCCCTCACAAGCATCCAGAAACTTCGAAAAGAGCCGGCAAGAGACCCCTGAGCAACAATCACCCCACAAAGGGCACGATCCTCATGATCGCGGGAGGACCAGCAGGGGGTGATACTAGATCCTCTCGAAAGAAAGTTGGCAGGAAGCTCCGGTACGACCGGTTTGCCCTCGAGGATCCGGATTACCCCCAGCAGGTCAATGCTATCGAGGGACACTCGATCAAGTTCACCGAAAATGACAGGATCCCTGTCCAGAGCCCAGAAGGTCTGATTGAGCAATCCGACTATCCTATGGTGGTAACTGCCGACGTAGCTAACTTCGCCATTACCAAAACTTTGATCGACAACGGAAGCTCAGCCAATGTCCTATTCTACTCGACCTTGAAAAAGATGGACATGGGAAAAATCGACTTGGAGCCGGTGAGGACGCCCCTGGTAGGCTTTGGGGGGTCCCAGATTCACCCCCTGGGGCAAATCAAATTGCCAACATCCCTCGGCAAAGAGCCCCACCGACGGACCTTGATGGTGAACTACCTGGTGGTGGACGCCCCCTTTGCCTATAATTTAATCCTGGGCAGACCGCCGCTTAATGCATTCCGAGCAGTGGTATCGACTTACCACCTCATGATGAAGTTCCCCACCGAGACTGGGATCGGACAGGTGAGATGCGATGTAGTTGACGCATGGACCTGCTACTCAGTCTCGCTTGGGATGAAGCCTGGGTCCTCGAAAAGGAAATCACCCGAGGCCAGCTCGAATAGCGACTCTAGATGGGTAGAACTGCCTCCGACGAAAACGAGGAAGCTCGAGGACAGTAGGATCGAGCTCACCGGAGAATCTAAGACCATCGAGTTGGAGCCCGGTAACCCCGAGAAAACGACCAAGATAGGGGCTCAACTCGATCAAGCTAAGGAAATGATGCTTGTTCACTTCTTGAGAGAGAACAAGGACGTGTTTGCATGGCAACCCTCGGATTTCCCTGGGATAAGCCCCGAGGTCATTGTGCACCGTTTGAATGTTGATCCCACCTTCAAGCCTGTTAAATAGAAGAAGAGGGTCTTCGGGGCCGAAAGAAACAAGATTATCGAGGGGGAAGTGAATAAGTTGTTGAAGGCCGGCTATATCATGCCTATATACTTCCCGGAGTAGCTGTGCAACGTGGTAGTGGTCCCCAAGGGGCAAGGAAAGTGGAGGATGTGCAATGACTTCACTGACCTCAACAAGGCGTGCCCAAAGGACCCCTACCCACTCCCTCGAATCGATCAGCTTGTCGATTCGACGGCAGGCTGCGAAATGATGAGTATGATGGATGCCTATCAAGGGTACTATCAGATCTCCATGGCCCCGGAAGACCAATCCAAGACTTCGTTTGTGGTAGAGATGGGGGTCTACTATTTCCTGGTTATGCCATTTGGCCTCAAGAATGCAGGGGCGACCTATCAAAGGTTAGTGAATCTTATCTTTAAAGAGTTAAGAGTCCGGAGGAAAGGGACCATCTCGAACATCTTAAAGAGGTCTTTCAAGTACTAAGGGAATTTGGTTTAAAACTCAACCCCTCGAAATGCACATTCGGAGTTCGAGGGGGAAAGTTTCTGGGTTATATGGTCAGCGAGAGGGGGATCGAGGCCAATCCAGAGAAAATTGAGGCTTTGCAAAAAATCGGATCCCCCAAATCAATCAAGGACGTTCAGAGGCTCTGCGGCCGGATTGTATCATTGAATAGATTCATATCTCGGTCGGCGAACAGGAACCTCCTTTTCTTCAAAAAACTAAGGAAAGTTCCTGATTTTCAATGGACCCCCGAATGCGAGCAAGCCCTGCGCGAGCTCAAGGAATATCTGGCCACCCCGCCTCTACTAGCAAAACCGAATCCAGGAGAAAAGCTGTACGTGTATCTCGCTGTATCTCCGGAAGCGGTCAGCTCAGTAATTGTGGTAATAAGGGATCGGAAGCACTTACCGGTGTATTATCTCAGCAAAATGTTGCAAGGGCCAGAAAAGAACTATCTGGAGATAGAGAAATTTGCGTTGGCCCTCATCCACTCCGCAAGGAAGCTGAGACAATACTTCCAGTCACATTCGATGGTAGTACTTACCGATCAACCTCTCCGGCAAGTCATCTCAAAGCCTAACACGTCGGGCCAGCTTATCAAGTGGGCTATAGAGCTCGGGGAATTCGATATATTATATCAACCCAGAACCGCCATCCAAGCCCAAGTGCTGGCTGATTTCCTCCTCGAAAGAGTGGGGTTGCCGGAAGAGAGTCCGCCTATCACCGACCCGTGGCTCCTGCATGTAGATGGGTCATCCACCACGCAAGGAGGGGGAGCTGGGATCACCCTACAGAGCCCAGATGGTGATGTGGTGGAATTCGCTATCAGGCTCAATTTCCCTGTCACAAACAATGAAGCAGAATACGAGGCCCTCATAGCCGGCCTCGAATTGGCAATTCGAGAAGGAGTCTCCCATATCCGAGCCTTCACTGATTCTCAACTAGTCTCCAACCAGATTGGGGGAATATACGAAGCCCGAGATGCCATGATGACAAAGTACCTCGAATATGTTTCCAAGATGAAGGAAAGTTTTAAATCTTTCACTTTGGAGCAGATCCCGAGGGAAGAAAATGAGCGTGCGGACGCTGTCTAAGTTTGCAAGTGCCCTGAAAGGCACGAGGGATCATGTAGTCAGGTTTCAGACTCTCGACACTTCTGTAATCCGTGAGGGGGGCGCTTCGATCCTGCCTATCCAACCCCTCGAACCTAGTTGGCAGGATGAAATCCGCCTTTCTTGTCGGGAGAAGAGATCTTTGACCAAAACCAATTGAGGAGGCTAAGAAGACAGTGTGCGAGATATGCCTTGGACAGTAAGGGAAGGTTATTTCGAAAATCTTTTCTAGGACCCCCGCTCAGATGTCTCCTACCCTCGGAGGCCCGTGAAGTAATGCAGTCTATTCACGAGGGAAGTTGTGGGAATCATGCGGGAGGGAGGTCATTATCCAAAAAGATTATGAGAAGTGGCTTTTATTGGCCAACTATTCTAAAGGATGCATTTGATTACACTCGGAAGTGCCCGAAGTGCCAGCCAACCTTCCTCACAAACCGGTGGCCGAGATGGTGAATGTGGAGATTTCATGGCCCTTCGATCAATGGGGGATCGATGTAGTTGGACCTTTCCTTATGGGAAAAGGCCAAAGAAAATTCGCCATAGTGGCCGTGGAATACTTAACTAAATGGGTCGAGGCGGAGGCCGTTTCCAAAATTACCGATGCCTCGATCCGGTCCTTCATATGGAAGAATATTATTTGCCGTTTCGGGGTCCCTCGAGTGCTGATATCAGATAACGGTACCCAGTTTCAAAGTCGAGCCACGGCGGAATAGTGTCAGAGTCATGGCATCGAGCAACGGTTCACATCCGTGGGAAATCCCCAAGCCAATGGCCAAGTAGAGGTAACCAACCGCATCATTCTCCAAAACCTTAAAACGGTGTTGGGTGCTCTCAAGGGAGAGTGGGCGGATGAGTTGCCGGGGGTCTTGTGGGCTTATCGCACCACCCCTCGAACAGCGACGGCAGACTCCCCGTATGCCCTAGTGTATGGCTCCGAGGCGGTCATCCCAGCGGAAATATTGCACGACACCGCCAGAGTTGCATACTTCGACAAGTCCAGGAATGAGGAGAACCGAGCCTCGGAGCTAAATTTGCTCGAGGAGAGAAGAGGTGCAGCATGGTCGAGGATGCAAAAATATCGAGCCTCCATGGCCCGAGCATATAATAAAGGAGTACGCCCCAGAAATTTCCAACTTGGCGACTTGGTCCTTAAAAAGGTCGAAGTATCCAAGCATGTGGGAAAACTAGACCCTAACTAGGAGGGACCTTACAGAGTTGTAAAGGTTTCAAAAAATAATGCGTACCGGCTCGAGGACTTGGAAGGAAGGGAACTACCTCGACCATGGAATGCTGCGAATCTCAGAAAATTCTATGTATAAGATAAGTTTACTCGACCCCTCCTCGATAGTTGGTAGAAATTTGTGTCGAGGATGCTTGTTGACTCGAGGAGAATGTAAAGATGTTTTAATAAAAATCACTTTCCTCTTAATTATCTTTGAAGTGTTCTCGCACATTTACGATTAAGCCTTGGTGAAATATGGTTTGGCGCAATGATAAAACTCCCTTGTCCCTCGATTCCACTTATGATTTAACCAATTTCGTTTAACTCCATATAAATGGGACAGCGCCTCTCGATTTCATCAAAGTATCATTTAACGATAAAAATAAAGAAAAGTAACAGTGATATGGGCTCGAGAACTAATCCTTATATTTAACAGGGGAAGCCTCGAGTGGGCCATTTCATTAAGGAAGCCCGAGGGCGAAAAAGTTACAAGAACTTAAGCGGGTAAAAAACAAAAAGGGGGGAAAGACTACATAAAAAAGGGAAGGGGGGTTATTGGACCTAGTCGTTGAGTTCGACAGGCCTATCCTCCTGACCCTCGTCGCCCCCTTCACCGGCGAATGCCCCCGCTCAGTCCTCTCCATCTTCGTCCTCGGGATCATTAGAAGTGCTAGGCTCGACCATCCGTTCCTTCCAGGTCTCGGGAGCCGGCGCGGAAGGCATTTGAACGTCCTCTTCCCCCGATGACTCGCCCTTCGCAGTCTCCGGCGTTGGAATTTCGAGGCGGCGGAAGGCAAAGTTGAATTCGCTTTCTTGGAAGTCGAACTCTTTGGACTTCCCCGTCGAGGGCGAAGCCTCATCTACTGGCGCCCCGCTGCGGTCAAAGGAGAGCCCAACCGACTCTCGATCAGAGTCCTCCCTTAATTCGCCTCGAGTTTGGAGCTGATCGAGGACTAGTTCTATGGCCTCCGCCGAATCCTGGAAACCGAGGTACGTCCTGATGTAGTCGAACGCCTCACTCACGAAGAACCTCGTGAAGGCCCGCTTGACCCTCTTACGGCATCGTGCGGGGAATATCCACTCAGCCCTCTGCAGCCCCGCCTTAACGCCTTCGCCGTAGTTATGGTGAGCCTTGGCCTCCGCCTCTACAACCTTGTTGTTGACTACCTCGAGGCGCTCTTTGGCGAAGTCGCGAGCCATTTCTGCCCGTTCGCACAATTCCCGTGTTTCCTCTCAAGCTTTGGCCGTGCGCTTGACTTCATCGTCTAGACCCGCACACCTCTTCTCGAGCTCTGCGATGCGAGTCTGGGCAGATTCGAGGAGCTGCTGGCTCTCTTGCAACTGCCCTCGAAGATTATCGTTTGCCGAGGCCAGCTCCCCAGCAAGGACTTCGGTTTCCTCGAGGCGCCTCTCTACTTCGATAGGCGCCTGTTTATTCTTAACGCCTTCGGAAGACGCTCGCGCGACGGAGGAAATGGTGAGACAAGGGGCAACCACCTGCCCAGAAGGTCGACAGATGAGTAAAGAGTCATTAGGGGGAAAAGAAAAATAATTTTAAGGCGTGAATCCTTACCCCAATTAAAGCATTGGCCAGATTGGTCTCCAGATCAGCCATGGAGCACTTCAGTAGAGCTCGATGGTCGTTAGGGAACTGAAGACCTCGGAGAAGAGCCAAGTTCATCTTCGTATCTGTCTCATTAGCCCCTATCCCGGTGATACGAAGATTAGAGTGGTGGTGATCGAGATGGACAGGATTACTGGGCCCCACGTCAACACATTTAAGGATCTCGTCCTCCTCGTCTATTTCCGGGGGCTCGGGGCTTGCCACCCTTTTCCCTTTCCCCGTGGGGATTGGCTTCTGCTTCTTGGCCCCACGAGCAGCCTCTTCATCCGCTGCCCTCTTTCGAGAGCCCTCAGTGCCTCCTTCACGAATCGAGACACCCGGCAAGACCCTTCGAGGGGCGGCACCCCTAGGACTTGGCCGGGTTGAAGCCGCTGAGTGTGCTGTCCCGGTGGGGGGGCTGGCAGAACTCACCCTAGATCGAGGCGGAGCATCAATTGGGACCCCAGTCGAAGTAGGCCTTTGCGGAGGCCTTGGCGGAGTAGTCGTAGGAGCCGGCACCCTAGCAGCTGGAGTCGGCACCGAAGAGGGCGCCTCAGTTTGAGGCGCCGTTTGTTCAATGGACGCCGGGCCACCCTCATCGCCCGTTGGGGCCGTTGCCTCCTCGGCCGGTGGTGCCCCCTCGGCTGGTGTAACCCCCTCGGCTGATCGAGGGATCTCAGCCTCTGTTTCTTCCGCGGAGGCCCTAACCCCTTGGCTGGAACCCTCTCAGGCCCCGGTATCTTTTCTTGGCCTCCTCGCCTTCTGAGTGACGGGTCTATGAAACGGCGTCACCCTAGGTCGTGGGGGCTGGGTTTGGCGCCTTTGGCGGTCGAGCCTCGCCAACAGTGCTGTGCGTGCGTCCATGAGAATTTGTAAAGCTGCAAAAAGAGAAACTATTATCCTGCAAGAACCTCGAAAAACAATGTAAAATGCAGAAAAAACGAGGGGAAGAAGACTTAGGCCCTAAGGTGGTTCTCGATAAAGGGTTGACACCGCGTACCGAGATGCTCGCCGGGGCCGGGGTCGCCAGTGGCGCTCGAGAGGCGGCACGCGCGAAGTATGTCCTCGGAGGTTAGATAAACCGCGCACATCCTCCCCATCTTCGCCAAGTCCTCCACTTTCCCCTCGTCAAAGCTTGGCTCCTCGTGGAACTGATTCCGATTAAGTATAGGAGGCTGACGCCAAGTCGAGGGCATACCCAACTGCCCTCGATCCTCCACGAAGATAAACTTCCTTTTCGATCCCGACCCGTGGGAGGATTTGAATCCGTCCAGTACCTTCGAGGAGCCAGAACGGGCTGATAAATACAGGACTCCGAGCCCATCATCCACTGATTCGCCAGGGCCCAACCAAACCGACTCGTTCGATCTGAAGAACTCCAAAAAATTGGCCGGGCTTGCCTCTTCCTTCAAACACTTCATGATCACCACGAAGGCAATGATGATCATGATGGAGTTCGGCACCAATTGATAGGGGCAAACCCCAGTAAACTCCAGTAATCGCCGGACTTCGGGAGGAAAAGGAAGGCGCAATCCCGCCTCGAAGTGATGGAGATTGAGGGCCACACATCCTTCCCTTGGCTCCACCATGTTCTCCGTTGGGCCCGGCATATGAATGGGGAACTGGACCCCATATTCTTCCCTGATCTTCTCAACCTCTGCCACTGAGATGTTGCTGGTCATATCCCGGGGGAGGGAGGCTGTTTGAAATCTGCCCATTCCGGTGCCTCGTGTTTTTGGGCTCTTTGCCGGGGACCCACTCGGTCCTGCGTCCCCCCTAGCGGGCCCCGACGTCTTCCTCCTAGGGCGGGGGCGAACTTCCTCTGGCACATTGCCCGGCGCCTCTCCTGTCGTGCCGCCCTCTGACGGCACCTCGGCGAGCGTAGCTCCTGTGTCCTCACTGGCGCGACCCGCCCCGGTGCCTGAAACCGACTAGGAGGGGAGGCGAACCTCCCTCTCCGCCGCCAAGTCCTCAGGTGTGGGGTCAGAGTCGTCCAGTATCTTTCTCTTGTGGCGGCTAGGGTTTTTTACAAAGAAGAAGGAGAAATTTGAGAATGAAAAGGGGATTCACCTGAAATGGCGACGAAAACTTGAAAATGTCGTGAATGTGGTGGAAATCCTTAAGCCAGTCGTCTGAATAAGTATAGCAGGCGCGAGAAAAATCGGATTGTGGTGAAACCTGCAACTATTTATAGGTTATACGGGAAATCACCCACCATTATAGCACCTCGGGCGCGATGACCCAAAAAAGCCTGCAATAATGGCGACAGAGCACGCCCTTTCGCGTGAAAACCCTTCGGCCGCCCAAAATTAATGGCTGGGGACATGACACGTCCCCCTAAATAGGCGCGTGGGCTGACAGGCTGAAAAGGTGCGGCTCTTCATGCCCTAATGTCGCTTCAAATTCAAAAAACGAAAGGACGTCTGACACCCTGCTCATAAATGCACTCTTGAAGGCTGACGTCCTCGTCACACTCAAGAGTGGGGGGGCTAATGATGAGTCAAGCGTCATTTCACCATGCCACGTCATCACAATCTCGCAAGAGTCATGAGTCAAGCGCCATTTCACCATGCCACGTCATCACAATCTCCCAAGAGTCATGAGTCGAGCGCCATTTCACCATGCTACACCATCACAATCTCCCAAGAGTCACAAATCCGCCAAGTATGAAATAGCCACCCTCGAAACTGTCAAGGCCCTCGAAAGGGCACTCTCACGCCAGCCTCGTTCCCTTAAGAAAACCCACAACGCAACAGGCTAGCAAGGGTGCCCTCGAATGGAGAGATTGCCCTCGATGGCGCTCCCATCGAGGGCCAAATCCCAGACTTAACCGTTGCAAAGATGGGAATTATGACGGGACGAGTACAGCTTGAGATTGCTGACAGGCACAATCCGCTGCCACCTACTGCATCACGTTGGCACATGGGTCCATCCCATCAGACGTGGGCACATTAAATGCCAAGTCATAAATACAACCCTTGGTCATAAATGCCCAAGATATCCATTTAATGCCGGGTACGACCCCTCATTAATGATGAGTGAGAGTAGCCGCCAAAAGACTGGAAAAAGGGGGACAAAAGGCGCTTATTATAACAGCTATAGGGCTAAAGGTGACCGGATCCCACCAACCCCGTCACATCAGGCTCCTCACTCTCATATAAAAGCTCCACACGGCTCTCCACTCAAGGGTAAGACATACTTTATGCCTTGCAAACCAAGATAATATCGCTACTGTTCATCTTCTTCTTCTTGAACCTACCACTGACTTGAGCGTCGGAGAGCCTACGCCTGGGCAAAACCGGCTAGTCTCACGTGCGTTCCTCCCTCTTTAGCAGGTGGGCCACCAGCAAACACTATTTCGGAGTGTGCAGTATTCGGACACGTGTACCAACCAAATACGGACCGCATCATATTGATATATATATATATATATATATATATAAATTTATATGATTTTCACCTATACGTTATATACAAAAAGTATATATTACATAAATATTAAATAATCACATAAAAAAAATAAATATGATATTCTTTATGTAAAAATAATTATATAACATTAATAAGTTATAATTTCAAAATATATGTAGAAAAATATATGATAACGATATTCAACTTTTCAAAAGTTAAAATATACTCATAAAAATTTGTAAATAATTATTACTTTGGAATACTATTATACTTTTTTTTTTAATATTTAGAAAGTTGTAATAATATAAACTTTCTTTTAAAAAATTATCTTTTAATTATTTTTAAAATATAAATCAAGTTTAATGGGTTCAACTTGAACCCCTGAATTCAGGTCTGAGCGGGTCGAATTTCTACAAAAACCTTACGGAACATGTCTTGAATTTAGCCAAATCCACCCCCAAACTCGCACTGTTGCTCTCTCTATCCACGATCAAGTTACCATTATATTCAAAAATTCTCCCTTTACACTCAAAGAAACAAATAATTTATAAATGATATAAGAAAATGAAATTTTCCTCCAAAAAATGAAAATTAAAAAGTATTTATGACCTTCTAATGATTTTACTCAACCATTTTGCCAAATTTGAGAAAAGTACTTGCTGATGGTAATAATTATAATGGTTTTAAAAAATATCACTAAATACAAACGACTACAGTAAATCATCATAACAATGGCTGGTAAAAAATAGCACATCCAGATAAGTTAAAAAAAATACTACACTAAAGTTTTTATCCAGGTAAATGCAATCTATTATTATTATTATTATTATTATTATTTTCTTATGACATCCGAAAAAAATAGCCACTGTGGAATGCTTGTCATCTTATATTTGTTTGAAGTTGGCTAAAGGTACGTATACGTATAATGTGTATTAAAACACAAATGCATCATACCAGACTGCAAATCTTTAACTGGTTATAAATAACTCTGCTAAAAACTGCTTCACGGCTTAAAGCCTTGATATTTTTCAAACAAATCCAATCAATAGAATAAAATGTTAATCATGCCCAAGAGCTCCCTCTCATATTCTCAGATTCCCCTGCTCAAGCTCTCAGCAGATAGTACCTAGTATCCATTCGATAAGTCTTGAAACTAAAATGTCAATTACCCGTTTCCATGACCAAGTAACAGCCACAAGTGTCACATCAATCAGACCACAGTTACTTTCTTTCCCGCCCAAGCTCTCTGATATAGTCTTGATATGGCTTAAAACTTCTCTGAGAATCTAAATCCTGTTTCTTCAACTTTCTGAATGCTTCCAGCTCCTTTGGCCCAAATTTAATGTTGTTTTCAGAAAACTTCAATTCTATAGGGCACCCCACATCAAATAGCTCACTCCCTACCATATCTTCTCTAAGATCAGCGGCATGCTCTTGGTTTCTCCTAAAAACATGGGTCGAGAATATGTCATTGTCACATCCAGGTTTTGACAAGCCAACACTTGAGGGATTTTCCGAGAATGCTGATGGTTTATGATAAGAGAACCTCAATTTTTGTGTTTCACAGCTCATATCTTCTGAATCTTGTGCAAGAGATACAAAATCATCATCAATTTTGGCATCAGGCGCCGAAACATGCTCCTGGACAACCTCCATTACCCGATCACATTGAAGTTTGAACTGAGAATGAGTAGAAAAAGCTTTTGATTCTTCCTCTGTACGTTCTTCCATACAAATCTTATGAAGTGTAGCCAGAAAATGAGGAGAGAGAATCAGACCTTCAAAGGCATCAGATGGCCGAACTTTACTCGACCATTTATTGCTACAGTATGATGGCTTTCTAAAAGTGAAAAACGGGGGTTGGCAACGTCAGAAACATCCACAAATCCCAGAGGTTCTTTCTCAGTATTCTTATCAAGATCTGAGTACGCGGGGGATGCCAATTGCAATAGATTTGTGGGCAAACCAACACACATACTCCGTAAAGCAATCTCATGTATGCTAGTCGGCAGGCGAATATCTTTCAACACGGTAGAAACCTCAAGAGAGGGTCTCACTCTCGGAAGCCCAAAATCTTTCAGTCTATGACATACTTCTTGATGGACGTTAGACTCCGATCTAACCGAACAATTTTGTTGGGAAGCTTCAGTACTCTCCTGCTTTTTTTCTCTTCGTTTGACAATATGTTCTGCTAGCTTATCTTCCATATAAGCGTAAAGAAACTCCAACTCTAAATGCTGAAATCTCTTCCCGCCGTCATACTCTGAATATTTGCTATTATATGATAGATTATCTTCCGAATAAATGTTTTTCCCATTGTGATCAGCTTCTGAAATATTTTCAGATTCCCACCCTGAAATGTAGGCCTGTGCTTCTAGATTCCCTGATGACATGAGCTTCAGTACCATAAACGAACCAAAATCATTGGGTGAGCACAACTGCGCAGAAAGACTCGGCTCCAGAATGCTAAAACCCAAAACTAGGGGCTTCTTTTGCCTCCAATCTACCCAACTTGGGAGGGATGCCTTTAAGAACTCCTCTCTCACAAGACAATTGGCACAATTACAATTAGAACCTGAAAGTGAAAGCTTTGAAGGAAGTCCCCATGCATAATATGAAATTTCCGCAGCACGTATAGGTCCATTTCCTTTACCATAAGGGCCATAACAAAAAAGACTGAAATCATTGTCCCAAAATGATCCCAAAATAATGCAATAGCCTGCTTCTGAAGCCAACTCGTACCTAGTGTCCTGTGCATTTGCTCTCAACTCCGACAACCTAAGGACTGTCATATATTGTGGATTTTCAATGCCATGTGTCCACCGCAACACAGGCATCAACGGTTTCCGCACATCGCAAAGAAGTAGCAAGTGTCTTGTGGAAACAGTAAAGGTGAACCCATCATTGCCTGCCTTTGAGAGTGCATAAAATTCATCATTTTTCCCTATAGACAACATCTCAAGCTTCAATAGACAACCAATATAGCACTTCCTTGCATACCTCAAATCAACCAGAAAGACCGCATTGCAGTGAGAAACAATAAATATCCTAGGATGCCAACTAAACTCACAGAAAAACCACCGCCGACCTCCATTATCACTTTCCTGCTTTTCCAAGCCCATTTTATCAGTCAATGAAAGATGCATCTTTTTATTAACAAGTCTACTATTGTCACTAGCCAAAGACATTGGCTTAACCTTTCCCCCATAAGGATAGCTAACATCAAACAACAGTAAGTCGCCGTTCTCCAACAAAACTAAACATTCTTCGTTCAGGTGTGGGCTCCAACAAGCGCAAACCACTGCATTGCCCTTTAGCATCTTAGCATTGGCACCCCCAAGATAATCCAAACAAACAATATGCGAAGTAGAAATTTCAATTCTGTACCAACAAACAGAATAAATAGTGCAAACCATCAACAAACCAACTGTAGCGGCAACATGATCATCACAACAAACATCAACAACCGGGTTAACCAACAAACGAGTAATTCGTTGGTGATTCACATTACCCTCTTTCACCTTCTGGAAAGAATTTCCTTGGTGCGCCTGAACACTCAAAATCCCTTCTTTCACAGAAAGTAAAGAAAATCCAACTTCATCAAAGTTCTCTCCAGTTGGGAAAAATGCAATGATTGAGTCTTTATTTGGGATTTGAAGCAATTGAAGTGAATTGAAGCTATGAAAGCAAGAAGAGTAATTAGGGAGCTCAGGACCAAGAAGAGAAGAAATAGAATTGGCAGAGGAAGGGATACAATCGTAATTTTGGAGGAATCGGGAAAGAGATAATTGCTGATATTGTGGCGGAAGGGAGGGTGAGAAGGAGGGAGAGTGGAGGAGAGTGGTGGAGGAGTTGGGCTTCGGGGTAAATATTACTGGACCGAAGTGTGTTTCGGAGTTTTTGTTCGGGATGTGGAGTGGTGCAGAGGGAGTAGAGGATATGGGCCAAAGGGATTTCCATTCCGTAGAGAATTCCATCTATTCTGTGGCACCAAAGCAGAAACCTAACAAACAAACAAAAAGTTCAAGAATGTAAGAATTGCATATCAGAAAAACACAATTCAGCGTTTCCACAACCAAGAAAGAACAATTTGGAAGAGAGAGGGCAAAATTTCATTAGATAATCCAATATTTCGTCACAATATTGATCCTTAAATTCACTTCAGTAAACAATTTAGAAAAATATCTGAAATTAACACTAAGAGTGTACCTTACAAGCTACAACAGAGCAAAATTGCCTGATATGACAAAAAGATCAAAATTTGTCAACGAAATATCGCTCTTTGCGTGAAAATACTAAATGAGTATCTTTATTCGCTTCAATTTCTTAAGATCATCAAGACCCTCTAAAAACCCCCCCAAAAACCATAACTCTAATTCTATTTGTTCACATAAAAGGCAGAATCAGAGGTATCTATTATCTTGGGCCATTAAGGAATCAAAGCGTCGTACCCGGAGACGGCAACTGACAGTAATGTATAGCGCGGCCGAGAGAGAGAGAGAGAGAGACGGTGATTTTTCTCCAATCAGTTTTAATATCTTAAAATCTACTTATTAATATAAATTTCATATTAATTGCCAAATTTAAGAGACCTTTTTCCTTATGAGTCGCAAACTATAAATTAAGTAATCAATGAGCTTATATCTCTTTTTACTTATTAGAATAATTTATCATTATCATTAATTAACTTTTAAAACAAGCAATCTATACTGCAGTTTTTTTTTTAATATGGAAAATTATATATTGATAGATATATTTATTTTGTTATGATAAGTTTAATATTTGTTAAGATTTTGAATATATATAATCTAATCCCTTGGTCAAATGAATATCTCATTTAAATTGATATTGTTCCTACAGCCAAACAAATCTTTCTTTATTTTAAGTCAATCCGTGATCTCTTGATTAGTAATGTCTGATTTGATTCCACTTCCTTGGTATGTTGACTGTTGGTCCACTTTTTCCTCACCATTTCTTATTATTTGTTGCATAACCTTTGTGAGGTTTCTATAACAATTTCATTCATTTTATGTATTTTAGTTTTTTCTTAGTTGATTTTAATTAAAACATTCAACCTCCTTATTTATTATCATGTTCTCTTGTTTTCTTTCTGTTTATGGATTTTTTAAGTTATTATTTTTAAATTTCTTTTATCTGTTCAACTTGTTTTAATTCTTCATTTTCAATGAATTTTTTGAGTTTTTATTCTTAAAATAAATTTTTATGTGAGCTCCCGAATTTTAGCTACAAACAAAAATGAAAAGAGAACAAAACTCTTTAATTAGCCTAGTGACAGAACTTCCCTTCATATTAGTGAGAGAAGTAGGGTTTAAACCTTAGCAAACGTAGTAATTCAGATGATGTAAGTCCCTATATATATATATATATATATATATATATATGAGTGTGTGTGTGTGTGTATATATTTTGTTAGTTATTGAATGTAGACGCCCTATTACACTCCCCTAACCAGTCATACACACGCGCGCGTTCGCACACACACGCACACACACACAGATTCAGAGAGAGAGAGAGATGAAGGGGAAATGAAAAAGAAAAAGAGTATGAACCAATCATCGAAGACAACGCGGTGACAGTAATTCTTCCTTTTTGTATGATTTTTAAATTCAAGAACTAATTACATTTGAGTCAGAATCTACGTACACTATAGGAAAAAAGCCGAATTCCGGCGAAACTATTTGGGGGAATATTCTGCTAGAGTACAACCGGAGGAATTCCAGTGGAATTCCGACAAGAGAGCCGAAGAGTAAAATCAGGCAGAAAATTTCGCTGGAATGCCACCGGAACTGGTATTTCAATTTTTTTTAATTTTATTTAAACCGGGAAAAATTCAGGAAAAAATTTTCCCCCGATTTTTTTTCTTGAATTTTTTTAATTAAACACCAGGGGAAAATCGGGGGAAAATTTCCCCGGTTTTTTTTGGTGTGTTTTGTTTTTGAAATTTTTTTCATAAAAAAGCGGAGGAACACCAGGGGAAATTTTCCCCGGTTCTTTTTTGAATTTTTTTAAAAAAACCGTGGGAAAACCAGGGGAATTTGTTTTTTTGAATTTTTTTTAATAAAAACCGGGGGAAAATCGATGGAAAATTTCCTCGGTTTATTTTTAAATTTTTTTTTATAAATAACCGTGGGAAAATTGTGGGAAATTTCCCCCGCATGACTTTTTCAATTTTTTTTTATTTAAAATATAAACCGTGGAAAAATCGAGGACAAAATCCATTCATGCTTATTTTTTGCAACATGACCAGATCAATTCAAAGAGAAATCAGTCAAACATTGATAGATAAATCCTCAAATTACCAAATGGGCTTCTCTAATTTGTTGCCTTGGAAACGACTTGGGAACTGCAACAGTATACATAATATTGTAGTAGATAAAATATATTATAAAAACTTATAATTTTTTAATGAATCAGTGCGTTAGTGATTTTTTTACAAATGTATATATGTTGTAGGATTAGTTGAATAGGGGTGACAATCCAAAATCAATCCAGTGTTAAATGTATTAGATCAGGTGCAATGAGGAAGAATCTCGTGCGTTAATCAAGAATCTAATCAACTCAACTTGGAAGAAAATAAACAAGGATGTAGTAATGAATGTTGATTATTCGAGGGAATTCAAAAATAGTTCAATGAATTTTGCTTGAATTGGGTAGAGCATGTAACAGAATGATATGGATGATTATGGTGCTCAAGACGATCAATCTAGTAGACGTATACTCTCCTTGGTCCTCCTTGAACCCATTCCTCTTCCATGATTGAACCCCCCAATACACACACACACACACGCACGCACAAGTTATGGTTATAACGACCCCGGTAGCCCATGCTTGTTATAATTTACAAATAAAGCATGTAATAAAAAATAAACTTAAAAGAAAATCATAATATCAAAAGCTTAGTAGAGTAATGATACATCATATTGAAAACTCTGGATAATTATTTAGTTACAACATACATAAGACCGAGTTCGCAAAAAAAACAAGTACACAGTGGAAACTAGCAGCTCTCTTTTTAATAAAAAGCTTCAAATTGTTCCTCCTCCTTGGCCTCGTTAAAGCTAGCCTCGGGTTCGTCTAAAACATGTTATAGGCACATCATCAACATATAATTGAGTAGACACATTATTTAACCACATAAGATGTTCGTGTGTGATTTTCACATAAACACATATTTTCACTTTGCACATAGACACATAGTTTTCTCATTTCAAACCTTTCTCGTTACCTAATAGTGACCCTTATGCCTACTCAGGCCGACATATATAATCCGCCCATTACTCCCACCTACCTTATCCTCCAGTGGTCGTACTATACCCCAGGTGTTACTCCAAATTTTCCTACGACCCGCTCTCTTACATAGAGCACTCCGTCTATATAATGGGGGATTAGGAGATGGAGGGAGTGAGAACTCTTACAGTCGGCTATCCCATTGGTATATCCCGGCGGAACTCACCCAACCATTCCGATATATATATTGGGCCCATTGCACAAAAGCACTATTTATACACATAACATAATGTTGGAAGTCTTGCTTTCGTATTTGAACATATTATTCTAACATCTTAGAAAAGAATATCATCAATATAAAATAAAATAATAGAAGATAATATTTCATATATATATATAAAGTTTAGACTAAAATATAACCAAAACATAAAAGTATGTATATATACATATACACACGGCAACACACACATACATATTTATATATATTTTCCTTAAAATTCAAGTACAACACTTATATTTAGATATTTTGTCAAAATACAATTAACATAAATATATGGATATCAATAGATATATACGTAACACTTATCCATATATATAGTTTAGTTAAAATAGAGTAAACTATAATATATATATTCATACATACATATACGTATAATATATATATATATATATAATTATATGTTACTTAATATTTAAGTACTTAGATTAACCACATAAAATAGAGTAAACCATAATATATATATTCATACATACATATACGTATAATATATATATATATATATAATTATATGTTACTTAATATTTAGTACTTAGATTAACCACATAATGATACCATAAATATGTTTATATATATATATACACGTACTTTATATATATATATATAAGTACGTACGATTTTTAGTGCTTTCAAAACATAACCTTATATAAATATTTATGTATTAAATAAATACAAATATATAAGTATATCTATATATATATACATATTATATAGATATGTATACGTATGATATATGTACATAAAATCATAAAAATATAGTTTGTAACTTTAAGAAATGTATTGTCATGGAAAATAGTATATTTTATGTACATCTAAGCACATAAAACTTCGTCAAATTCACATAATCCTTACTAGATCATAGGCTAACACATAATTTTAACTAGAGATATACTAAGTAATGAAACTACTTTCATGAGTTCAAAATAACCATAAAGTGAGTAGTAAACTAGCATAACCCCTTGAAATCAAAGAACCAACACATACTTTACCATCCAAAGGACAACTTGCACATGAAGCACATAACATATCAACAAGTAAATTCATGCTAGAATCAAAATAGCTCCTAGATGAAACATGGGAGCATGTTTGGCAAAAGCTCTCACCCAAGAGCATTAAAGCTTGATTTTAACAAAGCTTTGGCACATGAGTATGGAAGCTTGCCTTTAGTAGAATTATCCTACTTCAAGAAACAAGAAAACCCTCTACTTATGTAATTCAAGTAAGGTTTCTACCTTCTTTCTCTTTCTTTTTGGGTGTGCCAAATCACTGTTCAAGGTTCCAATTTCCTCCTAACTAGGTAACAAAAAATAGAGCAATTACCTCAATTCAATTTTTGGAACATAGTAATAAACAAATATAGGAATAACAATCAATTCTCGTTAGTTGTCGATACTCTAGAGTTGGCTCCCGCACACGTAGCACTTTGTCTCGCAGGCGCTCAAAAGGTGGCTCCCATGTGCGTAGTACTTTGCTCGATACAGCATCGAGCTCCCAGTGGCGAGCAACTTAGTTAAAATGCATATCAAACCAGTACCTACAGAAACAGATAAATGGATCTTAAATGATCGCTAAACTTGTTGCTCCACAGAAAGACAACAAAATAATTAAACCCTACCTTATTCCTTCGGCTCCTAGAATGACCGAACCCAGACAATACAATACAATACAATATGTGATAATAGACTGCCCCACGGCCACCTCATGGACCGCTTCATGAGTAACAATGCTTCACTTTAGAATTCCCAACGGGTGCCACTATCCAACACAAATAGTAAAACATTTTGCAAAATAGGACATGGAATCCATTAAAGCATTTCAAGAAGAAAAAGTAAGCAGTTGGTCTGGACCAACGCATTTATGAAAAGATTTATTTTGAAAACATATAAAATCAATATTAAAACAGAATGGCAATGCATGCAACAAATGGGGATTTACTAAATATATGTTATACTATTTAGCAAGGAAAATATAACCGTAATTTGTGGTCCAAGCTTACTATGATATTGCAATAGTCTGAGCTACTTTTTGGATGATAGTACCTAATAAGTCGAGAAATTATTTGTATCAGTGAATCACATCTAGCTCTACTCACTTATATCCTGCCACTAATTATTCTGTCTTAGGATGATCTATAAATTCAATATCCAATAAATCGCAACTATATTATGAATTGTGCTTGAATAGACCATTTCACTAGTTTATTATTCCACTCTTCACACCAACATATCTCAAAATTAATTCCATTTAGTACGAGCCCAAGTCACAAGTCACATTCCATAGTATCATTCAGGTTAATATTACTTAAATTATATCAGTACTTTTAATCCAATCGAATGACATTTATTTGATTAACCAAACGTAAAACCCACCAAAATTCTAGTCTTTAATTCAAAAGTGGCCCAAGTAAAAAGTCCAGCTCACTAAGTCCACTTATCTCTATTTATTTAAAGGGCCAACTAAAGAGTACTTTCATCGTGATACAGATAATTTCTAGGCACATTATTCACATTTCATACCATTATTTTGGCTTAGCCACTTCTTAAAATATAATAATCAGCCCATAAGTCCAACTTCATCAACTTTAAAAGGACCCAACTCAATTAGAAACGCGGTCCAGATTTGAAGTCCAAGTACAAGTCTACTTTAATAAGCCTACTTTAATAAATTAAGTCAAGTTTGTCACGTATGGAGCTTCTCCATTAAAGTCCAAGTCTCGGCCCAAGTCCATTTGATAATTTTATCTCCTTTACCCTAACGCAGCAGCTGCTAGGCCACGCAGCCGGAACCGTTGCGCCGTTGTCAGAGCCACCGCTAGAAAGATACTATTGCACTCACTGGTGCGCCAAATCCCAAAGTCAATTTCTTGATTTGAGCAAGACCTGTCATTTAGTTTTATTTTTTTCCCCAAAATATCTCCACCTACATCTGCTTACTCTTCAGAAACCCATCATTTTTAGAAAATCTCAGACCAAAAGCACCACCATTAAACTCACGCATGTTGCCGCCGCCGGAGCTCCACCACCATATGTCGAACCCATGTCTTTGTACCTACAAATGGGTTCGTCTCGTTGAAAGGATTAATTTGGTATGTTTATTCTTGCAATTCGATGAAATTTTAAGAAGAAAAATGGGTTGTCAGCTATACTTCAATTTTAGTTTGTGAACACGTGTGCTAGTGTGGGTGTGTATGATTTGGGGAAGAGATACAAATAAGATTTTTGGATTTGTTTGGTTGGGGGTGTCGCTCTACTTAACTTAACCCATTTCTTAATACATTGGCAATCCAAACGATGCATTACAGTATTTTGACATCCAAGCATACATATGTCACCTTATGGCTATATATATAATTTAGTCATGCAATTAGAGGATGACTAATGACTTGTATAGTTGACATAGCCCATGGTTTGTTACATTCTTAACCAGGGGCGGAATCACAAACAAAATTCAGTGGGGTCACTATTTGATAAAAAAATATGGTATTAAATTTATTTAAACACAATTCAAATACAATTATAAATTTATTAAATGATATTTAATAAATAAAAATAATTATAAATAAAAAATCTATAAAGAACAAGAATTACAATATTTTTTCATAATCGTCCCGGTCGATTTTTCATAAACTAAAACTGCTTTATGATTGTCCCATTTGAAGTATATTAAATATATGGATAAGATAAATGCATCATAAATTAACCAATGACATATACTAAAAATAAAATACTCCATCTTCATATTTAATCAACCAAAGTAAAAATTTATTTTTAAGCGAAAAACCTAAATAATAAACAAAATACGATTATTTAATACTTTTCATAAAATAATCACAAACATTATGCAAAAATTCCATTTTTTTTGTGAGAATTTATAATTTTTTTTCCTTCATTTCTTCTTCTTCTTCTTTTCTTCATTATAGATTGTATGTAAAATTTGTATGAAATAAATAGATGAAGAGAACTAAAAACAAATGCAATGGATTCTTTGTTATTTTTTTTACATTGACTTAATCATAAATCTATTTCTAATGGATTAAAAGGATTGAAGTAAGCATCTTTTGTGTTGGACCTCTTTTACTCTTTTATGTATGTGTATATATTAGACTTAATGTTTGGACCCCATGCATAAGGAATTTTTATTAATTTGAGTGACGTCCAAAAAGAAGAAAAATTTTAAATTCTTTCATGTTCAAAACATAATTAAAAGTACTTTTCAATTTTTAGTGGGTCCCAATTACCCCGCTAATGCCATTGTGGCTCCACCCGTGTTTTTAGCCCTAAACTTGTCAAACATCTATATTTGTAATATATATATATATATATATGTAATTAATCATGTAAAATTTTGTGGATGTGACTATGAGTCCGTTTGGATGGGTTTTTTTTCAGAAAAAAAATACTTGTTTTTTTGAAAAAAATACTACCAGAAAACATCAATTTAGTTATGGATTTTTAGCCATAGATGAAATCGATTGCTAATAGCTACGAAACTAGCCACAGATTCTGAAAAAATACGAAAACATCTAATCACAGATTTTTCCGTAGCTAAATATGGAAAAATCCGTGGCTATATAAATTTTTTTAACAAAAAAACATAATTTTTTTTTGCCATGGATTCATAAAATATAATTTTTTTTATTCTAAATTTATATTTTAGCCACAGTTTTATCCTTGACTAAATTTTAAAAACAATTATCATCATGGCCACGATAATATCGTGGCTAGAAAATATTTAATTTTTTTTAAAAAAAATGTATTATTGGCCATGGTTTTATCCGTAGCTAAATTAAAAAAAAAATTTCTAGATTGGCCACGGATAAAATGGTGGCTAGTATATATTTAAAATATTTTTTTTTGAATAATGTATTAATTGGCCACGGATTTATCCGTGGCTAATCTTGGGAAAAAATGAATTTTTTGAAAATAATTTTTTTTTGTAATTTTTTTTTTAATTTTAATTGGCTCACTTAAATCGCTTGATCTGATATTACAATGCACAAAAAGGTTGGAAATCGTATTATTTTTATCACGATTATTATATTTTCCCATCTTATGTGTTAAAAATTACAGTTTGCTTAACGAGAATATGTTTTTCTTTTTCAATGATATATACAAATGACTTCGTAGTTCGATGTCAATGTATGCTAATGTCAATTAACTTATATAGGAATTATCAAAAAAATGACTTTCAATTAGATTGATTAGTTTTCAAGTTGTATTACTCCAATCATATAGTTCAATCTAATCTAATTAACGAAAACACACGATTTGGAGAAAAGTCAACGGAAAAATTTGACTCTTTGCCACGGATAAATCCGTAGCCAACAAATAAATTTAATTTTTTTTAAAAAAAAAATTGGTCTTCGCCACAGTTTGATCCGTGGCCAATAAATAATTTTATTTTTTTAAAAAAAATTGGTCTTGGGCACGAATTTATCCGTGGCTAAGCCAAAATTTTAATTTTTTTAAATTTTAAATAGCTCACTTGAATCGCCCGATCCGGAATTACGGGGCACAAATGGTTTGAGCCATTTCAAAATCGTATTATTTTCATCACGATTATTATATTTTGCCATCTTATGCGTTAAAAATTACAATTTGTTTAACGAGAATATGTTTTTCTCTTTCAGTGATATATACGAATGACTTCGTAGTCCGATGTCAATGTATGCTAACGTCAATTAACATATATAGGAATTATCAAAAAATATGACTTTCAAGCAGATTGATTAGTTTTAAAGTTGTATTACTCCAATCGTATGGTTCCGTCTAACTTAATTACCGACAACGCACGATTCGAAAAGAGTCAACGCGGAATTTTGACGGATATATCCATTGCCAAAAATAAATTTAATTCTTTTTTAAAAATTTGGTCTTGGCCACAGATTTATCCAAGGCCAATAAATAATTTTAATTTCTTTTTTTTAAAAAATTGGTCTTTGCCACGTATTTATCCGTGGCTAGGCCAAAATTTTAATTTTTTTTAATTTTAAATGGCTCAATTAAATCACCAGATCCGATATTATGGTGCACAAAAAGGTCTGAGCCATTTCAAGCAAGAATATGTTTTCCTCTTTCACTGATATATACGAATGATTTCGTAGTCCCGTGTTAATATATGCTAACGTCAATTAACTTATACAAGAATTGTCAAAAATTACGACTTTCAAGTAGATTGATTAGTTTTGAAGTTGTATTACTCCAATCATACGGTTCCATCTAGCCTAATTAATGAAAATGCACGATTTGAAGAAAGTCAACACGAAATTTTGACCATTGGACACAGATTTAATAAATTTAATTTTTTTTTAAAAAAATTGGTCTTGGCCACGGATTATCCGTGGCTAAGCCAAAATTTTAATTTCTTTTTAATTTTAAATGGCTCACTTAAATCGCCTGATCCGACATTACGAGGCACAAAATGATTTGAGCCATTTCAAAATCGTATTATTTTCATCACTATTATTATATTTTCCCATGTTATGCATTAAAAATTATAGTTTGCTTAACGAGAATACGTTTTTCTCTTCCAGTGATATATACGAATGACCTCGTAATCCGGTATCAATGTATGCTAACGTCCATTAACTTATATTCGAATTATCAAAAAATACGACTTTCAATCAGATTGATTAGTTTTGAAGTTTTATTACTCCAATCGTACGATTCCGTCTAATCTAATTAACGAAAACGCACTATTTGAAAAAAGTCAACGCGAAATTTTGACCATATATGTGGCCAAAAATAAATTTTATTTTATTTTAAAAAAATTTGGTCCGTGGCCAATAAATAATTTTAATTTCTATTTTTTAAAAAAATGGTCTTGGCCACGGATTTATCTATGGCCAATGAATAATTTGATTTTTTTTAAAAAAATTGGATTTGGCCATGGATTTGTCCGTGGCTAGTAAATAATTTTAATTTGCTTTTAAAAAAATTGATATTGGCTGCGGATTTTTCCGTGGCTAAGTCAAAATATTTTTAAAAATGATTAGTTTAGCCACGGATTTTTCCGTGGCTAAAGTGAAAAAATCCATGGCTAAGCGTTTGTACATAATGAACACTTAGCTATTTTTTTCAGATCGTGTCTCTCTTCCCTCCCTCAAGGTACCCTAACCTTTCCAGCCCCCCCTCCCCCCCCCCGGCGACGCCACCTCCCCTCCCATCCCCTATTCCCCCCCCCTCTTGATCGCGCCCCCTCCCCCTTCCCCCCTGTCCCCGCAGCCCCCACCCCCCAGCAGCCCCTCCCCCCACACCCAGTCCCAACAGTGACCCCCCCATACCTCCCAAAGACACGCCACACACTGCACATTATTGTTTTTTTAGCTTTTAATTTTTATTTTATTCGTTGCGTTTTAATTTTAATTTTGTTTGTTGTTTTGTTGTTGTGGGATTATTTGTAGGTTGATATTATATACGTCATTTGAGGTGGTGAAGTTTAAACAAGGTATGAATTATTATGATTTTTGCTGAGGTCAAATTTATTTCGAACAAGTTTAGATTATGAATTGTTTATATTGGGATGAATTTTGCTGTTGTTGTGGGGTTAAAATTGGATGAAATATGTTTGATAGTCATTGTTATAATCTTATTTTGGATTATGGATTATTGTGAAAATTGGGTGAAAATTTGGATTATGGATTGTTTTGGATTATAGATTGTTGTTATGGATTGTTGTGAAAATTGGGTGAAAATTGTTATATATGAACTAGTTTAGATTATGGATTGTTAGTATGGAGTGTTATACATGAATTTTGTTGTTGAGGTGGGGTTAAAATTGGGTGAAATATTTTTGATAGGAAGCATGTTAAACAATGTTTGAAATAATTTGCTTAGTTTTAAGTTTTTTTATGGATTGTGCCATTAATGTATCATGTTGAACAAATATTAATGAAAACGACCTTCTATCTATATATGAAGTCTAGCAGACAGGTTAACTTATCATCATTTTATGTTTACAGAATATGAATATACAGGAAATTCGAGGTTGGATGTACAATAGGTTAACTGTTGATCGAAAAAATTATACCAAGCAATTCATGAACGGTTTTAATCTGTTTATTCAATTCGCAACTACACAACTGCAGTATATAGCTGATAAAGGCCTTATTAGATGTCCGTGTTCTAAGTGTACTAATAGGAAATATAAGGATACTAGTAATGTGCGTTGCGATTTGATGAAATTTGGATTTCAACCTGAGTATTGGTATTGGACTTGACACGGAGAGTTAGCTCCTGAAACTCAAAACGTGGATCTCGGTGGTGCTAGTTCCTGGAATCAGGCTAATTTTCCATATGGAATCAATAATTATGAGAATTTAGTATACAATGCTACAGGTGTGAATGCATCACACCATGGTATGCATTATCGTCCCGATTTGAATGTCGAAGAGAGTCACGATACCGAGATAAAGCAAAACAATGATCAATATCCTAATATGCAAGCTCAATAGTTTTATGACATATTAGAGGCTACACATCGACTATTGTGGCCAGTTGTGACAATCAGACATAGTTATCAATGACTCTTCAAATGATGTCAATTAAATCCGACTACAATTTATTTCAGGGTTGTTTTGATCGAATGACAGAACTTGTGAAGTCGTCAAATCCGTCGGATAATCATGTTCCTAATAAATATTATGAAGCAAAAAAAAAAATAATAATTAAAAAGTTAGGCTTAACATCGGTGAAGATTGATTGTTGCATCGAAGGGTGTATGTTGTATTACAGTGAAGATTCATGTTTAGAGGAATGTAAGTTTTGTAGTCATCCAAGATTTAAACCATCTAAAAGTTGTAGTAGGAATTGTATTCCTTACAAAAGGATGCACTACATGCCTCTTATTCCAAGATTGAAGAGGCATACTGTATGCCTCTTCAAAATCAATTAATCAAATGAGGTGGCATCATGAGCACAGAGGAGACCTGGTGTTATTTGTCATCCATTTGATGGTTTGACATGGAAACTTTTCAATGAAAATCATTCTGATTTTGCTGCTGAGCCACGAAACATTAGGCTTGGATTATGTGCTGATGGATTTAATCCATTTAATCATACTTCGTCGAAGCAATACTCATGTTGACCCGTGATTGTTACTCCATACAACTCACCAGAATTGTGTATGACTACACCGTATATATTTTTGACATGCTTGATTCCGGGGCCACGTAACCCAAAAGAAAGGATTAATGTGTACTTGCAGCCTCTAATTGACGAGCTGAAAATTCTATGGTTGGAAGGAGTTGAAACGTATGACATTTTCAAAAGGTAGAATTTTTAGTTACAGGCCGCCTTGATGTGAACTATCAATGACTTTCCCGCGTATGAGATGTTGTCCGGATGGATGACGTCAGGTTGATTGGCTCAACCTGTATGTATGCGGCAAACAAAGGTATTCAGATTGAAAAATGGCGGGAAGATGTCTTGGTTTGATTGTCATCATTAGTTTTTGCCTGACAATCGCCCATTTAGACAAAACAAAGATGCATTTTTCAAAGGACGCAGTGAACGATCAAACCCTCCGTCAGTAATGACAGGCGATCAGATGTGGGAAGAAGTGCGTGGAATGCCGAAAGTTACCGATATGCCAATCAAGCATCCAAAATTGCAAGGATATAGCATACATCATAATTGGATGAAACAAAACATTTTTTGAGAGTTGCCGTATTGGAAAGACAATGTGGTTCGCCATTGACGCGGTCGGTTTTTGGTTCGACCACGTGTCGGGGTATGATGAACTCTGGGATGATCTTGCTGGTGGCCCACCTGTGAAAGAGGGAGGAACGCACGTGAGACTAACTGGTTTTGCCCTAGTGTAGGCTCTCCAACGCTCAAGTCAGTATTTTGAGAAGATGATGAATAGTGTGTGAGAAGCTATCTTGCTTATCAAGAATGTGTGAATCTTATGAATTCCTTACCCTTCGGTGGAGAGTCGGTGGGGGGTTTTTATATGAAAGTGAGAAGGCTGGATGTGACATGGTTGGTGGGTACCAGTCATTTTTATGATAGTAGCCGTACCAGCATGTGCCTTTTGTCCCCTCCATGGTTCTTATTGGCGGTTGCTCTCACTTCTCATTAATGAGGGGCCTTGTTGGCAATTAATGTGTATCTTGGGTATTTATGACCAAGGATTGTATTTATGACTTGGCATTTAATGTGCTGGAAATTGATGGGATGAACCCATGTGCCACTAGGGCGCGTTAGGTGGCGGTAGGTTGGACTTGCTAGTGATCGCCAGCTGGATGCATCCTAGTTGGATGTCAAGCCGTGCAATGGCTAAGTGTGGGATCCCGTCCTATATTCGGGTGCGCTCGAGGGCCCCCTCACGCCAATAAACTCCCCGTTCCTTAGGAACATGGCAAGATGCTTTCGAGACCCGTGGGTCATCTCGAGGGTCCCTAGGACAACATTCTTTGCCTTGAGGAGCTCTTGAGAGCGGCTAGCTTGTGAGCTCTTTCGAGGACCATCAACATATCGAGGGATTCAACTAGTCACTTAGGTAGTTTGGAAGCATTTACTAACGTGGCACAGTGAGGTGGCACCTGACTCATCATTAGTCCCTCTACTCTTGATTGTGACGAGGATGCTAGCTTTCAAGAGTGACTTGATTTGTAGGATGTTAGGTGTCCTTATGTTTTTTGAATTCGAAATGCCATCAGCACACGAAAAATCGCCTTTTTTCCAACTCTGCTGGCCCATGCGCCTGCTTGGGGAGACGTGGCGTGCCCCTGTCTATTAATTTCTAGCGGCCGAAAGGTCTTGATGACAGGGGGCGTGCCTAGTCATAATTAGTGTTGGTCTTTTTGCCACAGCGGCCGAGGCGTCATAATGGTTGGTAGCGTTTCCGTGTCACTTATAAATAGTGGAGGGTTTCGCCTCGAATTGATTTTCCCTTTTATTCATCCCAAAGCATTCGTACGAGCATTGGAAGCAAGAGTTCTCAAGGACTCCATTGTCGTCGTTCTCAACCGTTCATTTTCTCCAGGTGAACTCTTTTCCTTAACTTCTTTTCTTAATACTTCCCTTTTCGAAAAAATCCTAGTCGCCATGGGTTCGAAATGAAAGATACTGGACGACTAAGATCCGATGCTTGAGGACATGGCAACGGAGAGGGAGGTTCTCCTTACTTTCCAACCAGTTTCAGGCGTCGGGGAAAGTCGCATCGCAGAGATCACTGGGGCGACCCCGACTAGGGCGTCGCAAAGTGGGGGCCTGAGAGGAGAGGCGCTGGGCAACGGGCTAGAAAGAGCCCGCCCTAGGCAGAAGAAGAAAGCACCGGGGCCCGCTAGAGGGGACGCCGGGCCTAGTGGGTCCCCTGCCAAGAGCCCAAAGACACGGGGTGGCGGAATGGGCAAATTTCAGACTTTCTCACTCCCTCAGGATATTTCCAGCAACATTACGGCGGTGGAGATAGATAGAATCCAGGAGGAGTTTGGGGTTTAGTTTCCCGTGCACATGCTGAACCCCAATGAGAATATAGTGGAGCCCCGAGAGGGGTGCGTGGTTTTTAACCTCCACCACTTCGAAACGGAGTTGCGCCTGCCCTTCTCTCCCGAGGTTTGAAGGCTGTTGGAATTCGCCGACGTCTGCCCTAGGCAACTGGTACCCAACTCCATCATGATCATCATCGCCTTCGTGGTGATCATGAAATGCTTGAAGGAAGAAGCCAGCCCGGCCAATTTTTTGGAGTTCTTCCAGTCGAACGAGTCGGTTCGGTCTGACCTAGGTGAATCGGCTGAAGATGAGCCTGGTTTCTTGTACTTGTCCGCCCGCTCAGCTTCCTTGAAAGTGCTGGACGGCTTTAAATCCTCCTATGGGTTTGGGTGGAAAAGGAAGTTTGTCTTCGTGGAAGATCGAGGGCAGTTGGGAATGCCCTCGAACTGGCGCCAACCTCCCATGCTTAACCACAACTTCTTCCATGAAGAGCCTAGTTTCAACGAGGGGAAGGTAGCGGACTTTGCCAAAATGGGGAGAATGTGTGCTCTCTTCCTGACCTCGGAAGACATACTCCGGGCCTGTCGTGTAACGATCCGGTAAATCCCTTATTTACCTATTTTATATTATACAAAATTTATAGGATTATTTTGTGAGTTATTGATTTCTAGAGATTATTTTTTCAAATCTGATTTTATTTGTGAACTAGTGAGCATTTTACTACCTAAATATTTATAAAATATTATAAATTCCAAATATTTTTTAAACTTTTATGCATTTGATCCTTCTAAACTTCCAGAAATTTTTAATAGATTATTTTCAACTTTTACCTATTTTTTCCAAGCATTTTTAGTAATTTTCGGAAAACATCGTATTTAAGTTATTAATTTGAAATCTAATTTTGAAAATGCTTAATTATTATCCAAAAATTAAAATAATAATACAAATAAATATTCTAGGTTTTATTTGACTTACAAAAATTAATGTTCGAATTTTTACAATTTTATTTCTATTTTTGGGCAATTCTCGAAAAATGGGCAAAATAAGGGGTATTTTGGTCTTTTCACCTCTCCAACCCCAATTTTCGTTTTTTGCTGAGAAATAAGCAATAAAATACTTAATAAATAAGAGTTTCAGAATATATATATGACGACCCCGAAATCCCTTTATTATTATTATTATTATTAGATTAATACTATCATTATTGGATACATACATGCATACATTTTTAATTGCAACGTATAAGGTACATTACATAAGGGTACATCAACAAAAGAGAGTCTCGACTTGCTAGTTTACTATTGATACATAGCAAAAGCAAAAACCCAAAACAGGTACGCAGCGGAAAATCCTACATCCTTCTTCCTAATAAAATGCTTCAAAAGGTTCCTCCTCCTCACCATCATAAAAGCTATCTTCGGAAGCATCTAAAATATAAAATAACATGGAATCAACATACGTTGAGTAGAAACACTTCTTTATACACATAAGGTGCTCGGGTGTCAAGTGCACATTAGTTACACATAGCACATATATAATTTCACACTTTCTACCTTTCGTCACCTGACAGTGACCCTTATAACTACCCGGGCCGAAATAACAACCAGCACATTTCTCCCGCCAGCCTTATCCTCCAATGGTCGTATCCCGGGCATACGCCTTAGTATTGTTCTACGACCCTCTCTCTTGAGTAGATCCCTCCATCTACCCAAGGGAGGGATTAGGAGATGGAAGGGTGGTGAACTCTCCCGGCTACTCAATAGTATGTCCCGGTGGAACACCCCCCAGACCATTCCAGCACATATGGGCCCATCCACACAATTGCAATTTGTTCACATATGCACATAATCATAGTTTAGCAAAGTAAGCTCCACACTTATAAATGAAAGCTTTATATTTGCTTATTAAGCATATGTAAATAGATAGTAGCAAAATATGTAAATAGATAAAATATAAATATAAATATATAAACATAACTAGTATAAATATATAAATATAAAGACTAAAATATAACTAGTATAAATATACTTAAATATATATATAGATTAAAAGATAACTAATATAAATATATAAAATGTGATATAGATAAGTTTACATATATAAAGATGATAGAAAAATATATAAACTATATAAAGTGTGATATAGATATAAGATGATTGAAATTATCTACATATGTATATAAACCAATAAAATGAATATAATTATATATATACTTATACGTACCATATATATATATATATAGATTAAAGTAGTCTTACTAAGTATTACTAAGTATATAATTAGTCTATAATAAGTAGACATATATATATACGTACATAACTATATATATATATACCTAATCTCTAATAAATTAGTTAAATGAATAGATAACAATACTTTAAATATTTACATATATATACGTACATATATATATATATACATGTATATTTCTATAATCATCAAAGTAGGCATAAAACTATACAATAAAGTATAATAAATAGATATGTGGAGCTTTCTTCACAAATACTTTCAAGACAACATAGGATATTCTCCTACTAGCTCAATTAAAGAATCATGGTCTCATACTACTTCATATAAAGCATAGAACTCACATAATAATTCAAATAAAATATAAGAATGCCATATTATTGTAAGAAGGCACAATAATCACATAATTTTCCAAGAAAGCATAGTAAGCACATAGAACTCCAAATAAGCATACTAATCACATAAGATCTTCAAGATCATGCTCATAATACTATCCATCCTTCAACTTCCTCCCAACAAGAGTTAAACATGATAAAATGAACTATAAAGTAACATGAAGCTAGCAACATAACTAAAACCCTCAACTTGGTGGTATGTTTGGCAAAAGCTCTCACTCTAGGCCATTCAAGCTTGTTCTTTTACATTGCTTGGGAACAAGAGTATGGAAGCTTGCCTAATCTCCTCAAGAAGAAGAATAAAAACCCTCTACTTAAGGTATAAAGAAGAGTTCCTACCTTTGTTCTTCAAAGTGTGTAGTAATTTGGAGGAAGTGAAGTGTTTGGAGGAAAAAAATGAAAGAGAGTGTAAGAGCAAGAGAGAGTGAACGGTTTTGGGCTGGAAAAATGGCTGAAAAATGAGGATTTTGGTATATATGGTCTTGTGTAATTATCTTCCATGTATTAGACACAAATATCCAATTATTAAATTCAACTAAATACCTATTCCATACATTATACATGGCTATATATGCTTACACCTATTCTTACTAAATACCATGTATATATATGTGGGTATGTGTGTGTGTGTATATGTAGCCATGTACATCACCACTAATATATAGTTATTTATGTATATGAGGTTCAAGAGTATGTATTAGTAAAGATATTTTGATAAAATATAAAATAAAATCAACTAAAATCAAACAAAAACATATATATTCTGAAACTCTTATTTATTAAGTATTTTATTGCTTATTTCTCAGGAAAAAACGAAATTTGGGGTTGGAGAGGTGAAAAGACCAAAATACCCCTTGTTTTGCCAATTTTTCGAAAATTGCCCAAAAATAGAAATAAAATTGTAAAATTCGAAAATTAATTTTTATAAGTCAAATAAAACCTAGAATATTTATTTGTATTATTATTTTAATTTTGGATAATAATTAAGCATTTTAAAAATTAGATTTCAAATTAATAACTTAAATACAATGTTTTCCGAAAATTACTAAAATGCTTGGAAAAATAGGTAAAAGTTGAAAATAATCTATTAAAAATTTCTGGAAGTTTAGAAGGATCAAATGCATAAAATTTTAAAAAAATATTTGGAATTTATAATATTTTATAAATATTTAGGTAGTAAAATGCTCACTAGTTCACAAATAAAATCATATTTGAAAAAAAATAATCTCTAGAAATCAATAACTCACAAAATAATCCTATAAATTTTGTATAATATAAAATATGTAAATAAAGGATTTACCGGGTCGTTACAATATATGTTTTTGTTTGATTTTAGTTGATTTTATTTTATATTTTATCCAAATATCTTTACTAATACATACTCTTGAACCTTACATACATAAATAACTATATATTAGTGGTGATGTACATGGCTACATATACACACACACACATACCCACATACATATACATGGTATTTAGTAAGAATAGGTGTAAGCATATATAGCCATGTATAATGTATGGAATAGGTATTTAGTTGAATTTAATAATTGGATATTTGTGTCTAATACATGTAAGATAATTACACAAGACCATATACACCAAAATCCTCATTTTTCAGCCATCTTTCCAGCCCAAAACCGTGCACTCTCTCTTGCTCTTACACTCTCTTTCATTTTTTCCTCCAAACACTTCACTTCCTCCAAATTACTACACACTTTGAAGAACTAAGGTAGGAACTCTTCTTTATACCTTAAGGAGAGGGTTTTTCTTCTTCTTCTTGAGGAGATTAGGCAAGCTTCTATACTCTTGTGCCCAAGCAATGTAAAAGAACAAGCTTGAATGGCCTAGAGTGAGAGCTTTTGCCAAACATACCTCCAAGTTGAGGGTTTTAGTTATGTTGCTAGCTTCATGTTACTTTATAGTTCATTTTATCATGTTTAACTCTTGTTGGGAGGAAGTTGAAGGATGGATAGAATTATGAGCATGATCTTGAAGATCTTATGTGATTAGTATGCTTATTTGGAGTTCTATGTGCTTACTATGCTTTCTTGGAAAACTATGTGATTATTGTGCCTTTTTACAATAACATGGCATTCTTATGTTTTATTTGGATTATTATGTGAGTTCTATGCTTTATATGAGGTAGTATGAGACCATGATTCTTTAAATGAGCTAGTAGGGGAATATCCTATGTTATCTTGAAAGTAATTGTGAAGAAAGCTCCATATATCTATTTATTATACTTTATTGTATAGTTTTATGCCTACTTTGATGATTATAGAAATATATATATATATATCTATGTACGTATATATATATATATAAATATTTAAAGTATTGTTATCTATTCATTTAGCTAATTCATATTATATTAGGTATATATATCTATATATAGTTATGTACGTATATATATATATCTACTTATTATAGACTAATTATCTACTTAGTAATACTTAGTAAGACTACTTTAATCTATATATATATATATATATATGGTACGTATAAGTATATATATGATTATATTCATTTTATTAGTTTATATATATATGTAGATAATTTCAATCATCTTATATCTATATCACACTTTATATAGTTTATGTATTTTTCTATCATCTTTATATATATAAACTTATCTATATCACATTTTATATATTTTATATATTTATATTAGTTATATTTTAATCTATATATATATTTAAGTATATTTATACTAGTTATATTTTAGTCTTTATATTTATATATTTATACTAGTTATGTTTATATATTATATTTATATTTTATCTATTTACATATTTTGCTACTATCTATTTACATATGCTTAATAAGCAAACATAAAGCTTTCATTTATAAGTGTGGAGCTTACTTTGCTAAACTATGATGATGTGCATATGTGAACAAATTGCAATTGTGTGAATGGGCCCATATGTGTTGGAATGGTCTGGGGGGTGTTCCACCAGGACATACTATTGAGTAGCCGGGAGAGTTCACCACCCTTCCATCTCCTAATCCCTCCTTGGGTAGACGGAGGGATCTACTCAAGAGAGAGGGTCGTAGAACAATACTAAGGCGTATGCCCGGGATACGACCATTGGAGGATAAGGCTGGCGGGAGAAATGTGCTGGTTGTTATTTCGGCCCGGGTAGTTATAAGGGTCACTGTCAGGTGACGAAAGGTAGAAAGTGTGAAATTATATATGTGCTATGTGTAACTAATGTGCACTTGACACCCGAGCACCTTATGTGTATAAAGAAGTGTTTCTACTCAACCATCGCGTTGACTCCTCTTTTCCAATATTTTTTTTAGAAAGAAATGAAATAGCGGATCAGAGTGGCGCAGCGGAAGCGTTTCGAAGCCATGTACGCAATAAAGTTATTTTGTATTTCTTTTGAAAATTGTAACTCTTGTATTTTGTATATGTTTTATGTAAACAAATTACTATTTATGTTTAATAAAATATAAAGGAATATCGGGGTCGTTACAAGTGGTATCAGAGCAGGTTGCCAGCCGGAAAATCGGGAGCTAAGTGCTCTGTGGGGCAAAGTGCTCTGCACACGGGAGCCACCTCTTGAGCCTGTAGAGCAAATGTTACGTCTTGAGCCCACGAGGCCAAGTACTCTATGTGTAACGACCCGGTAAATCCCTTATTTACCTATTTTATATTATACAAAATTTATAGGATTATTTTGTGAGTTATGATTTATAGAGATTATTTTTTCAAATATGATTTTATTTGTGAACTAGTGAGCATTTTATAACCTAAATATTTATAAAATATTATAAATTCCAAATATTTTTTAAACTTTTATGCATTTGATCCTTCTAAACTTCCAGAAATTTTTAATAGATTATTTTCAACTTTTACCTATTTTTCCAAGCATTTTTAGTAATTTTCGGGAAAACATCGTATTTGAGTTATTAATTTGAAATCTAATTTTGAAAATGCTTAATTATTATCCAAAAATTAAAATAATAATACAAATAAATATTCTAGGTTTTATTTGACTTACAAAAAATAATTTTCGAATTTTTACAATTTTATTTCTATTTTTGGGAAATTCTCGAAAAATGGGCAAAACAAGGGGTATTTTGGTCTTTTCACCTCTCCAACCCCAATTTTCGTTTTTTGCTGAGAAATAAGCAATAAAATACTTAATAAATAAGAGTTTCAGAATATATATGTTTTTGTTTGATTTTAGTTGATTTTATTTTATATTTTATCCAAATATCTTTACTAATACTTACTCTTGAACCTCATATACATAAATAACTATATATTAGTGGTGATGTACATGGCTACATATACACACACACACATACCCACATACATATACATGGTATTTAGTAAGAATAGGTGTAAGCATATATAGCCATGTATAATGTATGGAATAGGTATTTAGTTGAATTTAATAATTGGATATTTGTGTCTAATACATGGAAGATAATTACACAAGACCATATACACCAAAATCCTCATTTTTCAGCCATTTTTCCAGCCCAAAACCGTGCACTCTCTCTTGCTCTTACACTCTCTTTCATTTTTCCTCCAAACACTTCACTTCCTCCAAATTACTACACACTTTGAAGAACTAAGGTAGGAACTCTTCTTTATACCTTAAGTAGAGGGTTTTTTCTTCTTCTTCTTGAGGAGATTAGGCAAGGCTTCCATACTCTTGTGCCCAAGCAATGTAAAAGAACAAGCTTGAATGGCCTAGAGTGAGAGCTTTTGCCAAACATACCTCCAAGTTGAGGGATTTAGTTATGTTGCTAGCTTCATGTTACTTTATAGTTCATTTTATCATGTTTAACTCTTGTTGGGAGGAAGTTGAAGGATGGATAGTATTATGAGCATGATCTTGACGATCTTATGTGATTAGTATGCTTATTTGGAGTTCTATGTGCTTACTATGCTTTCTTGAAAAATTATGTGATTATTGTGCCTTCTTACAATAATATGGCATTCTTATGTTTTATTTGAATTATTATGTGAGTTCTATGCTTTATATGAAGTAGTATGAGATCATGATTCTTTAATTGAGCTAGTAGGAGAATATCCTATGTTGTCTTGAAAGTATTTGTGAAGAAAAGCTCCACATATCTATTTATTATACTTTATTGTATAGTTTTATGTCTACTTTGATGATTATAGAAATATACATGTATATATATATATATCTATGTACGTATATATATGTAAATATTTAAGTATTGTTATCTATTCATTTAACTAATTTATTAGAGATTAGGTATATATATATAGTTATGTACGTATATATATATGTCTACTTATTATAGACTAATTATATACTTAGTAATGCTTAGTAAGACTACTTTAATCTATATATTATATATATATATTGGTACGTATAAGTATATATATAATTATATTCATTTTATTGGTTTTATATATATATGTGGATAATTTCAATCATCTTATATCTATATCACACTTTATATAGTTTATATATTTTTCTATCATCTTTATATATATAAATTTATCTACATCACATTTTATATATTTTATATATTTATATTAGTTATCTTTTAATCTATATATATATATATTTAAGTATATTTATACTAGTTATATTTTAGTCTTGATATTTATATATTTATACTAGTTATGTTTATATATTATATTTATATTTATCTATTTACATTATTTTGCTACTATCTATTTACATATGCTTAATAAGCAACAATCAAGCTTTTATTTATACGTGTGGAGCTTACTTTGCTAAACTATGATGTGCATATGTGAACAAATTGCAATTGTGTGAATGGCCCCATATGTGCTGGAATGGTCTGGGGGGTGTTCCACCGGGACATACTATTGAGTAGCCGGGAGAGTTCACCACCCTTCCATCTCCTAATCCCTCCCTGGGTAGACGGAGGATCTACTCAAGAGAGAGGTCGTAGACCACTACTAAGGCGTATACCCGGGATACGACCATTGGAGGATAAGGTTGGCGGGAGAAATGTGCTGGTTGTTATTTCGGCCCGGGTAGTTATAAGGTTCACGGTCAGGTGACGAAAGGTAGAAAGTGTGAAATTATATATGTGCTATGTGGACTAAGTGCACTTGACAACCGAACACCTTATGTGTATAAGAAGTGTTTCTACTTAACCGTCGCGTTGACTCCTCTTTTCCAATATTTTTTTAGAAAGAAATGAAATAGCGGATCAGAAGGTGGCGCAGCGGAAGCGTTTCGAAGCCATTTACGCAATAAAGTTATTTTGTATTTTCTTTTGAAAATTGTAACTCTTGTATTTGTATATGTTTTATGTAAACAAATTACTATTTATGTTTAATAAAATAAAAGGAATATCGGGGTCGTTACACTAGTATTGGAAAGTCTTGAGGCCCCACAGAGGCCAGTACTCTATGATTGAAAGTCTTGAGCCCACGAGGCCAAGATACTATTGTGTTGAAAGTCTTGAGCCCATGAGGCCAGTACTATGTCTTGATGTTTTGAGCCTGCGGGGCAAAGTGCTACGTGTGCGGAAGACCGCTCTTGAACCCACAGGAGCCACCTCTAGAATCCCAACGCCTGGCAGTCGATACTGGTATGTGCAATCTTCGTTAACTTTGAAGTGTATTTTTGAAAATTTTTTGAAAATCAATTTTCGAAAAAAAAATGGTCTTTGGTACATGGAAAATTGTTTTGAAAAAAAAAAAAAGTCCCCTCATTGGTTTAAAAAAAAAAAAAAGAGGTGAATTTCGAGGACGAAATTTTCTAAGGAGGGGAGGAGGTAACGACCCCTGTAAATCCTTATTTACCTATTTTATATTATACAAAATTTATAGGATTATTTTGTGAGTTATTGATTTCTAGAGATTCTTTTTTCAAATCTGATTTTTTTTGTGAACTAGTGAGCATTTTACTACCTAAATATTTATAAAATATTATAAATTCCAAAATTTTTTAAACTTTTATGCATTTGATCCTCTAAACTTCCAGACATTTTTTAATAGATTATTTTCAACTTTTACCTATTTTTTTTTCAAGCATTTTAGTAATTTTCGGAAAACATCGTATTTAAGTTATTAATTTGAAATCTAATTTTGAAAATGCTTATTATTATCCAAAAAATTAAAATAATAATACAAATACTATTCTAGGTTTTATTTGACTTATAAAAATTAATTTTCGAATTTTACAATTTTATTTCTATTTTTGGGCAATTCTCGAAAAAAATGGGCCACAACAAGGGGTATTTGGTCTTTTTCACCTCTCCAACCCCAATTTTCGTTTTTTGCTGAGAAATAAGCATAAAATACTTAATAAATAAGAGTTTCAGAATATATATGTTTTGTTTGATTTTAGTTGATTTTATTTATATTTTATCCAATATCTTTACTATACATACTCTTGAACCTCACATACATAAATAACTATATATTAGTGGTGATGTACATGGCTACATATACACACCCACATACCCACATACATATACATGGTATTAGTAAGAAGAGGTGTAAGCATTATAGCCATGTATAATGTATGGACTAGGTATTTAGTTGAATTTAATAGTTTGGATATTTGTGTCTAATACAGGTAAGATAATTACACAAGACCATATACACCAAAATCCTCATTTTTCCAGCCATCTTTCCAGCCCAAAAACCGTGCACTCTCTCTTTGCTCTTACACTCTCTTTCATTTTTTCCTCCAAACACTTCACTTCCTCCAAATTACTACACACTTTGAAGAACTAGTAGGAACTCTTCTTTATCCCTAAGGAAGGGTTTTTTCTTCTTCTTCTTGGAGGAGATTAGGCAAGTTCTATACTCTTGTGCCCAAGCATGTAAAGAACAAGCTTGAATGGCCTAGAGTGAGAGCTTTTGCAAACATACCTCCAAGTGAGGGTTTAGTTCTGTTGCTAGCTTCAGGTTACTTTATAGTTCATTTTATCATGTTTAACTCTTGTTTGGGAGAAGTTGAAGGATGGATAGAATTATGAGCATGATCTGAAGATCTTATGTGATTAGTATGCTATTATGGAGTTCTATGTGCTTACTATGCTTCTTGGAAAACTATGTGATTATTTGCCTTTTTACAATAACATGGCATTCTTATGTTTTATTTGGGATTATTATGTGAGTTCTATGCTTTATATGAGGTAGTATGAGACATGATTCTTTAAATGAGCTAGTAGGGAATATCCATGTTGTCTTGAAAGTAATTGTAAGAAAGCTCCATATATCTATTTATTATACTTTATTGTATAGTTTTATGCCTACTTTGATGATTATAGAATATATATATCTATATATCTATGTACTATATATATATATAAATTGTTTTAAAGTATTGTTATCTATTCATTTAGCTAATATTATAGTAGGTATATATATCTATATATAGTTATGTACGTATATATAATATCTACTTATTATAGACTAATTATCTACTTATAATACTTAGTAGACTACTTTAATCTATATATATATATATATGGTACGTAGAAGATATATAATTATATTCATTTTATTAGTTTTATATATATATGTAGATAATTTCAATCATCTTATATCTATATCACACTTTAGATAGTTTATGTATTTTCTCATCTTTATATATATAAACTTATCTATATCACATTTTATATTTTATATATTTTATATTAGTTATCTTTTAATCTAGATATATATTAAGTATATTTATACGGTTATATTTTAGTCTTTATATTTATATATTTATACTAGTTATGTTATAATTTATATTTATATTTATCTATTTACATATTTGCTACTATCTATTTACATATGCTTAATAAGCAAACATAAAGCTTCATTTATAAGTGTGGAGCTTACTTTGCTAACTATGATGATGTGCATATGTAACAAATTGCAATTGTGTGAAGGGCCCAATGTGCTGAATGGTCTGGGGGGTGTTCCACCAGGACATACTATTGAGTAGCCGGGGAGAGTTCACCACCCTTCCATCTCCTAATCCCTCCTTGGGTAGACGAGGGATCTACTCAAGAGAGAGGGTCGTAGAACAATACTAAGGCTATGCCCGGGATACGACCATTGGAGGACAAGGCTGGCGGGAGAAATGTGCTGTTGTTATTCGGCCCGGGTAGTTTATAAGGGTCACTGTCAGTGACGAAAGGTAGAAAGTGTGAAAT